>JAYKKM010000048.1:1867500-2467500 GCA_035772405.1 Chrysogorgia sp. JL179-B06
TCGGTCTGGTCACGTGAACATCAGACGCTTCGCCACCATAAGAAAACATTTCAACTGCACTGAAACTGAATCATGAAAAGTAAACTGACGTGATGTAATATAAGAAAATAGAAAAGAAGAAAATAGAAAAGAAGAAAATAGAAAAGAAGAAAATAGAAAAGAAAATAAAACAAAATAGAAGAAAATAAGATAAACGAAAATAGTAAACAAAATAGAGAAAATAAAATAATAGAAGAAAATAGAATAAAACAAAACAAAACAAAATAGGAAATAAGGAAATAGAATAGAAAAAGCTAGAATAGAAGAAAAGAAAATAGAAGAAAATTGAATAGAAAATGGAAAGAAGGAAATAGAAAGAAATGGAAGAAAGTAGGACACAAAACAACCCATGTAATTTAGTCATTTATACTTACGTTGGCGGAGAAGGGCTTTTAAACCTAAAAGTAAAACAGGCAGAAGTAAGAGAACAACAGGGCCACAGTCATATACGAAGCAGTAAGGGAACAACAGGGACACAGTCATATACGAAGAAGTAAGGGAACAACAGGAACACACAGTCATATACGAAGTAAGGGAACAACAGGGATACACAGTCATATACAAAGAAGTAAGGGAACAACAGGGATACACAGTCATATACGAAGAAGTAAGGGAACAACAGGGACACACAGTCATATACGAAGAAGTAAGGGAACAACAGGGACACACAGTCATATACGAAGAAGTAAGGGAACAACAGGGACACACAGTCATATACGAAGAAGTAAGGGAACAACAGGGACACACAGTCATATACGAAGAAGTAAGGGAACAACAGGGACACACAGTCATATACGAAACAGTAAGGGAACAACAGGGACACACAGTCATATACGAAGAAGTAAGGGAACAACAGGGACACACAGTCATATACGAAGAAGTAAGGGAACAACAGGGACACAGTCATATACGAAGAAGTAAGGGAACAACAGGGACACAGTCATATACGAAGAAGTAAGGGAACAACAGGTTAATACGACATGGGGTGATGGGGGACATACAGTCATAAACGAAGAAGTAAGGGAACAACAGGGACACACAGCCATAAACGATTGCAAAAGCTACGTCTGCACATTGCGATTAATCGAGCCGATTATATGGAAGAGTAAGGATTATGAGCCCACAAATCATTCCACTGACAGTTTCTCGTCCTTAACATGCATTTAAACCATAAATCGGGCTGATTGGCTCGCGCCCATGATGGTAGAAGCAACCTTTCTCCTTGTAAACAGGACATTAATTGCACTGACCGTATTTGCTTCTTGTGTGTATTACTTTCGGTTTCTTGATCTAGATAAGCACAAACAGAGGGATCTTACTCGAAAGGATTAGTTTAGTTTATTAGATTTATCACTCTTTGGTGAACGGAATACCCCAACAGGTTAGAAGCCCAATTGATAGGGGTCCCGAGGGCCTACGATTTAAGGTCGTTATCCGAGAAGACCCGAAAGTCTCATCATTTGCTGGTATTATTGCAAAGGCAACACTTTCTCCTCAATTATTTTTAAGACCTTGAGTGGAGGCCCGACCCAGGATTTGTACCTGTGTCTCCCAACTCATAGACATGTGTGGTAACAACTAGACCTGCACAACAGAAACAAAGTAGGCCATGCATTTGCATGTTAAAGTGCCTGCGAAACGAAAATTAAGTTTTAGCACTTAAATGAACTCCGAAAATGATTAATTTTGGGCCTCTGAAATGGCATTTCCTGCATTCTGAGGGCACTTTTGAGGAAAATATAAAGGTCTTAAATCACATTTTTTAACAGTGTATCATCATTTTCAAGAAATATTTAATTTTTATTATTCATTTTCAAGAAATATAATTTTTACGTAAATAATACAATAATACCCAGAATAGTGATATTTTCGGGGTTACTTTTTATAACTGTCTGACATTCGTAATTATAGAATGTAAGGCCTTGATACATCATATACTATCAGTCTGAATCTGATAGTGATACTTTTCGGCTCTTTCTTTTCGCGAAATGATTCTGTAAACAAAATGGCGTCCTCAACTCAAGAAATATGAACGTTTAAACGCTTATCACCGCTTATGTAACTGTTTTACTGTCGAAAAATGATCAGTTATAGAGGAAGATTACTTTATATTGCTTCAAGGATTAGGTAGCCAACTAACCAAGGTAGGGATTAAGTACACTGTACACAAAAATTAATCTTTACGACTTTACCTATTGCTGACCATCGTTTATAAAATATATAAATATAAAGAAAAAATGTAATAACTTTCGTAGGCGCTAGGCACAGTGCCTATAGTGCCTATTGGATAATACGGCCTTGCCGTGGAGGCAAAATGCCCTGGGTACGAGGTCGTGTCCCAACCCCTCCAAGACACTTACCAGAACCATCCTCCGTCCATGGCACACGCTCCCCGGAGACACGCCTGACTCGAGGAGGAAGTGAAGGAGAAATGATGGTTGGCGATGGACTACGGCGACTGATTCTTGCAGGCTGTTGCAAAATATGAGAAAAAAACACGAGGAAATTGGGTGACCTGATTTACTGACAAGCTTAAAGTGCCCCTAACCTCAACTTTTTTTATTGTCTTATTTGGAAGAACTTTTAAACTGATAAAGTAACTTCTTTTGAAGATTTTCACTTCTTCGCTTTCTTTGTGAGATATATCAGTTTGTTTGATATGCAAATGTACGGAATTTACGTCACACATGCATAATGACTTATTGGAGAAATGTGTATATCTCTTTCATTCTCGAATGAAATTCTTTAAAATCAAGAAGTTTGGTGTTGTGGGAGAAACACGCACACGTGTTATTCACACTTTAGTGTTTTTATTTGATGAACGCAAAGATACATGTATATAACATTCTCTGATAACCATTATGCATGTCTGACGTAAATTCCAGATATTTGCATATAAAACAAACTGATATATCTCAAAAAGAAAGCGAAGAAACGAAAATCTTCAAAAGTAGTTACTTTATCATTTTAAAAGTTCTTCCAAATAAAACAATAAAAAAATTTGAGGTTAGGGGCACTTTAACTGCAATTTAGTTGTCAAGTAGTTTATAGATCTCTGGTACGTTGTAGTTACATGAAAGGGGGTGTTACACTAGGCAACGTTTCATGCAACTTGACTCGCAAAGTTTCATCTTTGTGTTAGCGACAAGGTACTGTATATATGAGCACTGAGTCGCCAAAGAGGAAAATTGGGAGACAAGTTGCAGATGGAGGTGTTACACACTGATCTCAAAAATAGGACTGGATTGAACTTTCTATTGTATCTGATGAGCTGATTTTGAAGCTTGCATATTTGCATAATATAAATTGACGAAAGATCATTAGAAGCTCCGAGTTTGCAAGCAAATCAAACTGTGACGCTCGCGAAATAGGTTTAGTGTCTGGCCAATATAGTTTCTTTGTTAACATTAAATGCATAAAATCTTGAACCTAATTTGACGTCTCATATCAGGCTTCTCTCACTGGATAATTAGAGCGAACGGCAGCCATTACTAAGGGACCAAAGTCGCAGTAAATCTGTAGGTAGGCCATGAATCGTTTTACCCAGTAATTTGAAAAATCTCTTCTGGTCCTCTTTATAGTGAAATTATTTTATTTCGTCGATGGTAAGAGCACATAATCCAACAAAAAATCTCATAGGATTCTCAGTTGGTCCCTTAGTAATGGCGGACTTCCGGCTTCATTTTCCGAACAATAGTTGCTCGATCCAGTCTTCTTTCGAGATCAGTGGTGTTATACCGCGTGCCGTGTTTTTCGATTGACGACTACGGGGGTCTGTCTATGACCCCTTTTGACTGGGCAGGACAGGAAAGAGTTAAAGTGTCTATCTCACGTTTGGGAATTTTACATATTCGTAATATTTGGGTCTTCATGAGCAAAATCATAATATATCTTGTCAACCGAAAATTTCATCTTCATGCACTTTTTTGCTGTTAATGTTATCGGATGTGATGTCACAAGAGGCGTTTTTGTGGCAAGTAACAAAAGAAAACTGGTTTGGAATGCCTCTTGTGACATCACATGGTAACTTTGACAGCAAAAAAACTCCATGAAGATGACATTTTCGGCTGACAATATATATTATGATTTTGCTCAGGAAGACCCAAATATTACGAATATGTAAAATTCCCAAACGTGAGATAGGCACTTTAAACTTTGTAAAGGTTATGTTTTTCGTTGTAATAGATTTAAATAGTATATTCCAGGTTATTGTTGTGCGAATTATATATGATTTTTGGTAAGTGGATGTATTACATTTCTTTATTTGTTAGATCTCAGACATTATCAAACGAAAATTCACTTCTTTCTTAGATTACCCGGGAAATAACCCACCTTTAGAATCGACTGTGGTGTTGTGATGGATTTATAGGGATTCTTGAGGTTTGGAGTGGTAGCGAAGGATAAATGCTAGAAAAATAAAAATGGATAAAAGTTATTAAAATATATAAATTATAAAAATATATAATTATAAATTATTTTTATAATTAATTATAAATATAAATATATAATTATAAAAATATAAATCTATATTTTTATATAGATCTCGTTCATAATGGCAGCCAATTTAAATATTCCTTTATGTGCATCTTAATTAGCCTTTACGACCTCGTTTGTGTGTCAGCAATTCAAAAAATAGTTGCTTCCTAACGAGATTGTTTTAAAAGTAAACATTTTAAAAGATTGTTTTAAAAATAAACGTTTTAAAAGAACACTATTAAAGAATAATCTTGATGCTCGGAAAGTGAACGGTTATTTTAAAGTGCCTATGACACGAAAATTAAGTTTGTCTTATATGAAAGAACACTTAAAATGACAGAGTAACATCTTTTGTAGTTTTTCGTTTTCTTGCTTCGTTCTTGAGATATTTTAGTTTGTATCATATGCAAATGACAATGGCGTGACGTACACATGCATAATGACTTATCAGAGAAGGCTATTTATCTTTGCTAATATAAAACCAAATTTAATTTGAATGAAGCATGTGCGTGAATACTTCCCACAACACGGAACTTGTAGAATTTCAAGTGATTTTGTGCGCTAATAACAAAGATATATAACCTTCTCCGATAAGTCATTATGCACATGTACGTCACAACATTGTCATTTGCATATAATACAAACTGAAATATCTCAAGAACGAAGCAAGGAAACGAAAAACTACAAAAGATGTTACTCTGTCATTTTAAGTGTTCTTTCAAATAAGTGTTCTTTCTTAAATTTCGTGTCATAGGCACTTTAACGCTACAAAATAGATAGATAATTATGATATTGTATATATTTTATGTCAATTTAAACTAGATTAGTAGAATGTTAAATTAATATTATAATCAACATAACTTTGTTACGAAAATACTATTTTTGATATTATTATTTAGTTTTAAAAATTTTATTAATGTAAGTATAGTTGCATGATTTTATATTCTTTGTAATATTATATATAATCTGTATTTTATCCTAAACGAGGGCCACTGGGTTATCAGTATTTTGGAATACTGTCATGTGTCACCCTCGTGAAATAAAGTCGCTTGGTTGGTTGCTTGGTTGGGTTGGTTGCTTGGTTGGGTTGGTTGGGTTGCTTGCTTGGTTGGGTTGCTTGCTTGGTTGCGTTGCTTGCTTGGGTTGGGTTGTTTGCTTGGTTGGGTGCTTGCTTGGTTGGGTGCGTTGCTTGCTTGCTTGGGTTGCTTGCTTGCTTGGGTGCTTGCTTGGGTGCTTGGTTGGGTGCTTGCTTGGTTGGGTGCTTGCTTGCGTTGCTTGCTTGCTCAGTTGGGTTGCTTGCTTGCTTGGTTGGGTTGCTTGCTTGCTTGCTTGCTTGGGTTGTTTGCTTGGTTGGGTGCTTGCTTGCTTGGTTGGGTTGCTTGCTTGCTCAGTTGGGTTGCTTGCTTGCTTGGTTGGTTGGGTTGCTTGCTTGCTCAGTTGGGTTGCTTGCTTGGTTGGTTGGGTTGTTTGCTTGGTTGGGTGCTTGCTTGCTTGGTTGGTTGGGTTGCTTGCTTGCTTGCTCGGTTGGGTTGGGTTGTTTGCTTGGTTGGGTGCTTGCTTGCTTGCTTGGTTGGGTTGCTTGCTTGCTCAGTTGGGTTGGGTTGGGTTGTTTGCTTGGTTGGGTTGCTTGGTTGCGTTGCTTGCTTGGGTTGGGTTGTTTGCTTGGTTGGGTGCTTGCTTGCTTGGTTGGGTTGCTTGCTTGCTTGGTTGGGTTGCTTGATTGCTTGGTTGGGTTGCTTGCTTGGTTGGTTGGGTAGCTTGCTTGCTTGGTTGGGTTGCTTGCTTGGGTTGGGTTGCTTGCTTGCTCCGTTGGGTTGCTTGCTTGCTTGGTTGGGTTGCTTGCTTGCTTGGTTGGGTTGCTTGCTTGCTTGGTTGGTTGGGTTGCTTGCTTGGTTGGGTGGGTTGCTTGCTTGGTTGGGTGGGTTGCTTGCTTGCTTGGTTGGCTTGGTTGGCTTGCTTGGTTGGCTTGCTTGCTTGGTTGCTTGCTTGGTTGCTTACTTGGTTGCTTGCTTGCTTGCTTACTTACTTGCTTACTTACTTAGTTGTAAAGGCTATTTATATGTACATAAAAGAATATTTAAAATGGTAGATATTTAATAATGATGAAAGAGGTCTATATGCATGGAGTTATAAAACGTGTTGTGCTGCGTAGGCAGTGACAGTGTAGAAATACAAATCAAATATCTAAAAAGGTTGGTGTACTGCCGAAATAGCATCGGTAAGTTGTCTAACGTTTCGAGCGAAGGCCCTTCATCAGAGAGTGAAACGTAAAGTGAAATAAAAACTGAGTGTGACTTTTATAAAATAAATAATCGCGTAAGACAAAAACAGGGCAATCAGGTACAAGAACAATAACAAATATGCATGGTTACCTTGGTAACTGGTGGCGTTTGCAGCAAAGATAAGGCATTTGCACCCTTGAAAAGTTTACGAGCTCTGTGTGAAATAAAAAACACACAAAATATGAGAACCAACAATAGAATCAACTCTAGCAGCATGTTGTGTCATTTGACTGACCCTCCGTCCACTTCTAGTGCTGATTATTTTTCTTACCAATGGCGGTTCTGGTTCGCAATCACTCTCAGTAACGCTCGTACCATCACTCTCAGTAACGCTCGTAACGCTCGTACCATCACTCTCAGCAACGCTCGTACCATCACTCTCAGCAACGCTCGTACCATCACTCTCAGTAACGCTCGTACCATCACTCTCAGTAACGCTCGTACCATCACTCTCAATTAATTAACGGTCTTATTAACTGAGACAATAGACGTGTGGCTTTACAAATTGTTTAGCTCGAACGTGGCCGAGTCGAAGGTATGTCAAAGGCGCCGCAGGCTGCCACCATACGACCCATGTCTGACCACGGAGCACAGCTAAGATCTAAGTGTTGATTTTACTGAGGGAGGAAAACCGCAGACCCCGGAGGAAAACCCTCGAAGCACGGGAGAGATAACTAATAACTCTATTCACATGAGTTCCAAGCTCGCGAATCAACACAAGGTTATTCCCAGATGGTCACTCATCCAAGTACTAACCCCGTCCGACCGCGCTTGACTTAGCGGTGAGTGGCAGCTAATAGCACACACCACCTGTGCTTCCGTAAAATACTGAGATGCAAAATATACTTGTGTCAGCCACTTCAGAGGTCAGTTCAAGTTGGGGGAGGGGTGGGGGGGGGTCATAACAATTTACCTTTGTTTGCAGGATGTCACATGACGGGGGTTAGACAAAATATACTAATAACATCAGGGGGGTCTCCCTTACCTTTCCTTTCTCGACACAGAGGAGATAGGACTAAACATGAGGTTCTGTTGCGGTGACACCCGTAATGGACGGAGCTAAAAAAGGAAAATGCACGATAAGAAATCTGAGGAATACATCTTGAAACACAGCCAGCTTTCGTTGTACTTCTCGAATATTATTCTATAACAATGATAATTGAAGTGCATATAACGTCTGTGGGAATTTAACATATATGTAATCTATCGATTCTCCTGAGAAAAATTGTAGTATATCTTGTCAGCTGAAAATTTCATCTTCATAGACTTTTTTGCTGTTAAAGTTGACGGAAATGACGTCATAGCGGGCATCTGTAAAGAGGTTTTCATATAGACAGATGCCCGCTATGACATCATTTCCGTCAACTTTAACAGCAAAAAAGTCTATGAAGATGAAATTTTCAGCTGACAAGATATATTACAGTTTATTTCAGCAGAATCCATAGATTACAAATATGTTAAATCCCCACAGACGTTATATGCACTTTAATCAAGCGGTTTCACTTACTGCTGCTGTAGCTTCAGTAGAAGGCTGTTCTTCTTGGGGATTACTTGGAAAACTGACGGAATGAGAATCACTGCAGAAACGAATAGTATGAATAGAATGAAAATCACTGTGGAAACGAATGTAAAAACTGACTTAGTAGAACTCCATCTACGACAAGAAAGCTTTCGATAACAATGAGATAATGTCGGCATGAGCGCGAGACACTAGAATAGTTTGTGTAGCATATAAAGATCTTAATCACTGATACCAATCTGCAATTCGTCTATTCATATAATATGAAAAGGAGAAATAAGAGAACTTCAATGTGTCGAAAAATACTTAAGGAAGAGTACTTACGAATATTAATGTACGACGTTTTGGACGATGTGTCCTTCATCTGACATGAAGAAAGAAACATTGTCCGAAACGTCGTCCATCAATATACATAAACTCTTACTTTAAGTGCCTATGACACGAAAATTAAGTTTGTCTTATATGAAAGAACACTTAAAATGACAGAGTAACATCTTTTGTAGATTTTCGTTTCCTTGCTTCGTTCTCGAGATATTTCAGTTTGTATTATATGCAAATGCATGGTGTGACGTACACGTGCATAATGACTTATCGCTGAGAAGGTTATATATCTTTATTATTATCATACAAAATCACTTGAAATTGTACATGTTCCGTGTTGTGGGAAGTACTCACGCACATGCTTCATTCAAATTAAATTTGGTTTTATATTAGCAAAGATAAATAGCCTTCTCTGGTAAGTCATTATGCACGTGTACGTCACACCATTGTCATTTGCATATGATACAAACTGAAATATCTCAGCAACGAAGCAAGAAAACGAAAATCTACAAAAGATGTCCCTCTGTCATTTTAAGTGTTCTTTCATATAAGACAAACTTAATTTTCGTGTCATAGGTACTTTAAGTATTTTTCAACACATTGAAGTTCTCTTATTTCTCCTTTTCGTATTATATCCAGTTCTTTTGAGAACTTAGCAACTTTCATATTTATTCTTATTCACATAGTATTTTATTTCTTTTACCTTAACAAAGATTTGGTTCTTCGAGTTGATGGAGTACCAGTGAATGGTACGTCGTTAGGAGATTCTTCCTCGTCCGTTCTAAAATCATCAATACAGAGTTGAGGGTATCATAAACCATTATGAAGGGTAGCCCTCTCGCTCTATGTAGCTCAATAGTTAGAGTATCTCACTAGTCATCAGAAGGTTACAGGTTGTACACATATGTAACCTTTACTCTACCATCTTAGTCCATGTAGCTCAATGGTTAGAGTAGCTCACTGGTTATCAGAAGGTTACAGGTTGTACACATATGTAACCTTCACTCTACCATCTGAGTACATGTAGCTCAATAGTTAGAGTATCTCACTGGTTATCAGAAGGTTACAGGTTGTACACATATGTAACCTTCACTCATCATCTTAGTCCATGTAGCTCAATAGTTAGAGTATCTCACTGGTTATCAGAAGGTTACAGGTTGTACACATATGTAACCTTTACTCTACCATCTTAGTCCATGTAGCTCAATGGTTAGAGCATCTCACTGGTTATCAGAAGGTTACAGGTTGTACACATATGTAACCTTTACTCTACCATCTGAGTACATTGTAGCTCAATGGTTAGAGCATCTCATTAGTCATAAGGAGGTTGTACGACTTTAGTCAAGAACTGCGTGTACATCTTTATAGTCCTTACCTTGCCTCGGCAATCTTCGTTAGTGCGGCATTTACCACGGCTGTTTGCGACAAGAGACGAGGGTTGACTTTGTGATTGATAATCGTTGAGAGAGGCTTGGGACGGGGCACTAGAAACGAGTCGAGATGGTTTAAACAAATTATTTGCGGACAGACAGACAGACAGACAGACATATACAGACAGAGATTACACAGACAGACAGACACATAGACACACACATACAGACAGATAGACACATACAGACACATACAGACACAGACAGACAGACAGACACATACAGACAGACAGACAGACAGACACATACAGACAGACACAGACAGACAGACAGACAGACACATACAGACAGACACATACATACAGACACAGGCATACAGACACATACAGACACATACAGACACATACAGACAGACACACACACACAGACAGACACACACACAGACACACAGACAGACACACACAGACAGACAGACAGACAGACAGACAGACAGACAGACAGACAGACAGACAGACAGACAGACACGTACAGAGACAGACAGACAGACAGAGACAGACAGACAGAGACAGACAGACACACACACACGTACAGAGACAGACAGAGACAGACATCTTAATTCCATTGACACACCTTCTCTATGTTTTGTCTTCTGTCTTGAAGATTGAACAGGACGAAGGGCCAGATCCTGTTGGACTTTCGGAAGTAATTCGAAATACTTTCCCACAATGACATTCCTTACCGAGGCTCTCCGTTGCGAGGCTGGATCGCGTTCACTCTGTGAGAAATCGAGAAAGAAAACGACTATCCATAACTCCTTGCTTAAGATCTACCATCTGAATCCATGTAGCTCAATAGTTAGAGCATCTCACAAAGGTTACAGGTTCTACACACATACTGTTCATCAGAATTAGGTTAAAGGTTGTACACATATGTAACTTTTGCTCACATTACAAGTGTATATATCAGACTTTGGTTGAAAAATAATTGGTTGAAAAATAATTGGTAGAAAAATAATTGGTTGAAAAATAATTGGTTGAAAAATAATTGGTTGAAATATAATTGGTTGAATTACCATAAGGTCTTGTTTCAGTTGTTCATTTAAACGGATCGCTTTAACGTAGCATCCTCGTTGGAGATAGAACATCACAAGGAGTTCTCTAGCGTGAGAGAATGGTGAGTCCTCTAAAAATTTCACCAGGTGCTCCTGTATAGGATGTTAATAAGTGCAAAGAAAAGATGAGTAACACCAAAGGGATAGAAGGGAACGAGGGGGATAGTGTAGGTGGTAAAGGTTAACATTAATAAGTAAAACTAAAGATAATAATCACCTCTTCGACTTTGTTGAGAGGTAGTTCCAAAATTTTGTTGGTGTTCTTAGCTAATAAAAAATAAATAGATTTATACAGTAATTAGTAGAAGAGCTTAGGGTATGGGAGGACATTAATGGATGAGTGAGGGAATAAGAAAGAAAAAAATTCAGGGATGAGGAATGGAGAAGAAGGGAGATGAAGGGGGACAAAGGGAAAGGAAGGGGAAAGAAGGGAGAGGAAGGGGACGAAGGGAGAGGAAGGGGACGAAGGGAGAGGAAGGGGACAAAGGAAGGGGACAAAGGGAGAGGAAGGGGACAAAGGGAGAGGAAAGGGACAAAGGGAGAGGAAGGGGACAAAGGGATAGGAAAGGGGACAAAGGGATAGGAAGGGGGACAAAGGAAGAGGAAGGGAGATGAAGGGAGAGGAAGGGAGATGAAGGGAGAGGAAGGGGACGAAGGGAGAGGAAGGGGACAAAGGGAGAGGAAGGGGACAAAGGGAGAGGAAAGGGACAAAGGGAGAGGAAGGGGACAAAGGGATAGGAAGGGGGACAAAGGGAGAGGAAGGGAGACGAAGGGAGAGAAAGGGGACAAAGGGATAGGAAGGGGGACAAAGGGAGAGGAAGGGGGACAAAGGGAGAGGAAGGGGGACAAAGGGAGAGGAAGGGATACGAATGGAGAGGAAGGGATACAAAGGGAGAGGAAGGGGGACGAAGGGAGAGGAAGGGGGACGAAGGGAGAGGAAGGGGCACGAGGGAGAGGAAGGGGCACGAGGGAGAGCACGAGGGGAGAGGAAGGGGTACGAAAGGAGAGGGAGGGGGACAAAGGGAGAGGAAGGGGACAAAGGGAGAGGACAAAGGGGAGAGGGACAAAGGGAGAGGGATAAAGGGAGAGGAAGGGGGACAAAGTGTGACGAAGGGGGACAAAGTGTGACGAAGGGGAACAAAGGAGAGGAAGGAATAGAAAATGGAGAAGAATAGAAAATGGAGAGGAAGAAGGGGGCAGAAGGGAAATTGTAAGAAAAAGTAGAAAATGAAAATATCTAAAGTAAAGCAAAAGCATAAATATATCTTTAATCGACTTACTTTGATGACAGCCAAGGAAGAAATGTTCCAATAACTTCTGTCTTCCAACAGGATCGCGGCATTGACGCTAAATAAAAAAGCGCATTTGAACTCTCATTTTTACTTGAATCTATATCCCTGTATTTACATAAACCACCGCGACGTACTGGTCTAGAAGCATTATTTCTTTTTATTTATGTTATAGTTTAGAAATCTTCAAGTTTTCAGAGAAGTTACTCAGATACGCGCAGGCGAAGGTGTGATCATCGACACCATACGAAGTAGGCAATATTTTACCTGAAATCGAAAAGCCTCCGTCACCAGCCCATTGTCAATCAACGCTGACAGATGAAGTTGAACATCCGCTGGAGTGTTCATCGCAGGCTTCACTGAACGAATAAAAAGCATCGCCTTCTTTCCCTCTTCTGTAACAAGATAACAAGCTTGTATTAACGCTGGACCAAACTACGGATATATTTTTATAAAATAACCGGAAGTAAATGAGCGAGTACACGCTATCTGATTGGTTACTGAGCTCAAAAACCGTGCATTATAACTCAATAAAGCATAAGCTGACGTGGATTCTTCGCGTAGATTTTGTCGTTTTTGACGGATTTTAAGTAGTTTAAATCACAAAAGGAAGTCAAAGAATACCTGGATACATGGCTAATCAAGGTACTAACACAACAGAATGTTTTAACTGCAACGTTGAGCGCATTTTCATCGCTAAAATCGCCAACGTGTTTTCATCATATACTTCCTAGCAACGCACATAGCAACGTCATTTATAACAGGTAAATCTACATTTTTCATGGCTTTATTGTTAATTTAATGGCCGTTCTTTTATAAAAGAAATAAAAAACTTTGTCTTGTGTGATTATCGAGTTATAATGGCACACGAGAAGCTAGTAAAACACTCGGCTATCGCCTCGTGTTTTACACGCATCTCTCGTGCCATTATAACTCGATAATCACACGCGACACGTTTTTTATTTCTTAAATAAAATGATGATAAATGTATTAATATATAACAGATTAACCAGTCATAATACTTATCTAATACTAACCCTAATACTAAACCTAATACTAAACCTAATACTAACCTTAATACTAACTCTAACATCAATTTTAATTAGATGTGTGAAGTTGATCGTCCAGGTTGTTGTAGTCTTGAGAAAGACTATTGTTGGTGGTCATTTTCAGAGTCACTTCACAGAGTCATTTGACTCTGAAGATGACCGCCGCTGAGGCCGTCGAAACGTCAGTCACCAACAATAGTCTTTCTCAAGACTACAACAATCTGGACGATCAACTTCACACATCTAATGATACTCCTAGGTTCAAACCATTTACTTTATCAATCTTAATATTGGCGAGTATCTTGAAAAATCTCGCCGATATTAAAAATAGGTACGCTAGGCGTACAGGCTTAAAGAGGCGACCGTGCCAACCGTGACGCATTGCACGCTCCGTCGGCCATTTTTCGAAGCACAAAATTCCCTTGGTGAACTCATCCGTAAATATCTTGTCAATCTTTGATATAAATTATTCATTTTGTCTTTTAATTGAAAGAAGACATATCTTAGAAAGTAATTATTTCTACATTTCTCACAAAACTCAACGTTTTCTTGACTTTCGTTTCGAATTATGTCAGCCCTGACTGACGCGAAGCGTGGAAACCCAAGTGACGAGGGTCAAACAATAAAATCAGGTTCCCAGTCGACGTATTTGGATTGTGGATGAATAAGAAAGCCTCTATAGGGTTTTCTGAGAAGACTCGGTGAATTTCCGGAGTATTTACCACGTCAAGTTGGTCAAGTTGGTCTCGTAGGAAAGATAAACCAAAACGCGCAATGCACGATGGTTGACAATATATCTACGCGTGCGCAGATACAAAAAAAGATTGTCCCAAAGATGACTCGAACCTAATTCCACACGCCTCCATAACCCTATCCCAAATCATGTCCATGGTTCGTAACCCGAGGGCTTGAAAAGCACAACGAGTTCAAAAATCCGATATCGGACATTCTTACCTTGGTTCAACAGCAGACGAACGATATGTGTGTTTTGCCAGGGTGCGATCTCCAGCTTGTTTGCTGATTCAGTTAGCAGTTTGAGAGCATTCTGTTTTGATAAATAATAATAAATATATAGAACATGAAATGGAAAGGAAAACAACGACAGTACGTAGTATACCAAAGCTCAATTCTATGCACGCAATGCAGCACGCAACGCATTGTCGCGTGCACGAAACGGAACGCCAGTAACGGAGAACATGATGGACACAGCACCGCGTATCCTGGGCAATTGTTGAGATATCGAGAAATTGTTCAGAAAATGAAGCCGGAAGTAGCTCGTCGCGGCCATCTTGTTGGGACCACGCTATATAGTTTTACTATAGGCGACAGAGACTATCTGTCTCCGATCTTTTAAGATGCTAAAATGAATTGGTTTAAGGTTTTTCTGCAGAACTAGTGAGTGACGGCCATCTTGATGGGACCACAGCTATATAGCTATATCTTAAGTAACTTTAAGAATATATTGTTGTAAGAGCATTGAGACTATTGTATAATGCTCCTAATACGTCTTTATTATTATTATTATTATTATATGGTTTGTCTTACTATAGGCGACAGAGACTATATAATATATATACTGTACATATACATATATTAAAAGCCAGCTTACTTCAAAATCTTTGTGATCCAAACACCAGAACCCGTGAAAGAGATTTGTTAACAACGGCTGTAGGCCAAACGTGGCAGCAAATTTGTCAGCGACCTGAAACAATCCAAAGAAAGTGAAATGAACTTCATACGCGTTAAAGTCTGCAGTGGGGAAGGAATAATGTCTTGCAGAACTTACCTTTTTGGTACGAAACTGTGGATTGAGAGAACAGAGATCTAGTAGAGAGTAGTAGATCTATGTAAAGGTCAAGGTTTCAAACGAATTCCAAACGAAGAACATTGTCAATGTAAGTTCTTGCTGTACAACGTTAAGTTGTTGTTGTATCAACTGTAAATAAGAGTCTAACTACTGAGCTACCCCAGGACGCTCTAACCACTGAGCTACCAGGACGTTCTAACCTACAAGGACGCTCGTGAGCTACCAGGACGCTCGAACCACTGAGCTACAAGGACGCTCGAACTAGTGAGCTACCAGGACGTTCTAGCCACTGAGCTACCAGGACGCTCGAACTAGTGAGCTACCAGGACGCTCTAGCCACTGAGCTACCAGGACGCTCTAACCACTGAGCTACCAGGACGCTCGAACCACTGAGCTACAAGGACGCTCGAACTAGTGAGCTACCAGGACGTCTAGCCACTGAGCTACCAGGACGCTCGAACTAGTGAGCTACCAGGACGCTCTAGCCACTGAGCTATCAGGACGTTCTAGCCACTGGGACGCTCTAACTACTGAGCTACCAGGACGCTCCAACCACTGAGCTACCAGGACACTCTAACCACTGAACTACCAGGACGCTCTAACCACTGAGCTACCAGGACACTCTAACCACTGAACTACCAGGACGCTCTAACCACTGAGCTACCAGGACACTCTAACCACTGAACCACCAGGACGCTCTAACCACTGAGCTACCAGGACACTCTAACCACTGAGCTACCAGGACACTCTAACCACTGAACCACCAAGACGCTCTAACCACTGAGCTACCCAGTGTTAGAGCGTTACATGTTTGATCCGTGCTCAAGGCTCAGGATTTATTTACATCTTGTACAGCAACAAGTTACAAATATCAAACTGCAATTTCTTAAGATTTATCTTCGTTGATCTTCGCAAGGCATACAAAAAGATACAATACAAAGCTTTGATGTCGGGTTAATTTTTTCGTGAAGAATCAAGCTGGACAAAGCCTAAAAGAAAACCACATAAGATACATTAATTACTCTAGACCTTTTTACATGTTTCTTTCCAGTTCTTATAAACCTTGTACTTACGTGTAGGTTGGGAGGTGGATACTGTTCTGACCAGTGGCTTTCTGTTTCCCACAGGTGGTTATCACCCAGATCTCCAGTTACCAAGGAAACCACTCGGTCAATCATCAAGCTTCCGAGAGAGTCACTGAAAAAGTGAACATTCTGATGAATTCACAAGGCAATAGAGTGGTTCACGAGCTGTCGAACGTGAAGCTTAACCCCTTATACGCCGAGAGTGATCAATCTCTAACTTCTCCTAATAATATTAATGATTAACCAAGTATATAAGTAATGAGAATATGAGAACTGTCATTAATTCCACCCGGGAGGGGGGCAGAAGGAAAACTGAAAATTCTTGTCAAAATTTCGTGACCCAACCAAATTTCCCTGGATGGTTTCATGACCCAACTATACATTTCGTTTTAGTTTCGTGGCCCAGGACATCTTAAATTTTCATTCATACCGACAACACAGGAGTGCTGGGAAGTGAGGGAAGTCTGCCATATAGAGCAAGGAAAACAATCAACTTTGTTTTCAGCCGGGTTTTCGCATTCCTGAACTCTTAGTCTCGAACCACTGAAATCCAAACTATATATACATGCCTACATAATTTCTGTGGGCAAGGGTTCTCAAAACAACTTTTCTTTGTGTGTGATATGGATATTTCTTGGCCTTACATAGCGTATATCAATTCCTATGTTATAAATATTTGTTTTTCTCAATTACTTTCGATACTAATCAAAAAGGTTTCATGGCGCATCAAAGGTTTTCCATATGTTTATCGTAGCCCCAGCACTTTTCCTTCTGCCCCCCTCCCTGGTGGAATTAATGACAGCTCCCTCAGGAAATCATCAAAACATCGAAGATAAACAGACATGTTTTTAAAACAACTTCTCCCAACTAGTACTATAAGAAATGTTTGGAGACCAACAAGGAGAATTTGTATGTTGATAATGATGCTTAAAGGATCCCATTACTTGTTCAATTGTTCCAGTTCTCTTCTCCTTACGCCATATTGCCGTGCAAGCACTTCACCAGGATAGTACTGGGAACTAAATATAAGAAGAATAAATATGAAAGCTGCTAAGTTCTCAAAAGAACTGGATATAATATGAAAAGGAGAAATAAGAGAACTTCAATGTGTTGAAAAATACTTAAAGTGACCTTAACCTCAACATTTTTTATTGTCTTATTTGAGAACTTTTAAAATGATAAAGTAACTTCTTTTGAAGATTTTCACTTCTTCGCTTTCTTTTTGAGATATATTAGTTTGTTTGATATGCAAATATCTGGAATTTCGTCACACATGCATAATGAGTTATCAGAGAATGTTATATATCTTTGCGTTCATGAAATAAAAACACTAAAGCGTGAATAACACGTGTGTGCGTTTCTCCCACAACACCAAACGTCTTGATTTTAAAGGATTTCGTTCGAGAATGAAAGAGATACACACATTTCACCAATAAGTCATTATGCATGTGTGACGAAATTCCAGACATTTGCATATCAAACAAACTGATATATCTCAAAAAGAAAGCAAAGAAACGAAAATCTTCAAAAGAAGTTACTTTATCATTTTAAAAGTTCTTCCAAACAAGACAATAAAACATTTTGAGGTTATGGGCACTTTAAGTAAGAGTACTTACGTATATTAATCGACGACGTTTTAGACAATGTGTCCTTCAGACCTGAGGACACATCGTCCGAAACGTCGTGCAGTAGTTATAGTTGAGACTAGTGTATAGTTTAAACTTCTGTATTAGGATACATACCTCAACTCGCCATCTTCACTGTTATCGAAAAGCTCTGGTAAAAGCCGTTGTTTCATGAGGAACAGGACAACTTGTAAATACTACAGAAAAACAAAAAGGAAGTACAGTCGAACCCCTATTAAGCGGCCAGGTATCAAAGTCCCGAAACTATTGTCAGTATAATACTGTAAACAAAACCCCTATTAAGTGGCCACCTATTTTCGCCAGTTTGTAATGTGTATCAAAATGACGTGTTCTGCGTCGGGATAAAACTTATTTCAATTCATAACATCGGCTAAAACCACAATAGACATTTGCATTTCTATTTACACTTGCAAATTCGTTATACTGAATTCCCCAGCCTGATGTTATGAATTGAAATAAGTTTTATCCCGACGCAGAACGCGTCATTTTGATGCGCAGTCGATATTACGAATATTATTAAGCGGCTGCAGCCACCTTTTCGCCGTCCAGATGAGAGTTATACTATAGTTTTTACCACATTTAAGCAGTCACCAAAAATTTAATACAGTGTAGACTTAATACAAAACAAAGGTTTTGAAAAAGTGGTGACAGATAGGACTCATTGTTGAGTCAGAAATAGAAGGTGATAAACAACGATAATACATCCGTTGTCACTACTAAATGTTGAGTTAAAGTAACGTGTCCACGTTACTTTAACTTAACATTTAGCTAGTGACAACCAACGGATGTTTTATTGTTCTTTATCACCTATTTCTGACTTCTGTGAGTCCTATCTGTTATCACTTTTTCAAAATTCTTATTAAGCGGCCAACCCCTATTAAGCGGCCAACCCCTATTAAGCGGCCAACCCCTATTAAGCGGCCAACCCCTATTAAGCGGCCAACCCCTATTAAGCGGCCAACCCCTATTAAGCGGCCAACCCCTATTAAGCGGCCACTTGCCAGTTCCCCGACTACCCCGAGGTGGCCGCTTAATAAGGGTTCGACTGTAGTTATCGTCAATAGATAAATGCTAACAGAATTACGCGTTGTGCGTATTAGTGTTAACACAACGATGTTTACGTAGCGATCATTTTATCGGAAACGTTGTACATCCCGAGGGAGGGTGAGCCGCGATTTATACCGGTCAGCGATCATCTTCTGGGTTAGTACTTCATCTTGCAGGATATAGTGAACCCATCGAGCATCGTAACTAATACCGGGAGGAGGAGGAAGAGGGCTGGAACAGAGCCTACGTTTGAACAAGATAGAGATGAAAATTACAACATCACACTGTACCTGATTCAAGAGGTACGTAACAGTGTATTGAGATTCAAGTTCTTGGAGACCTTGCAAAGCAATAAAATACACGATTACGTCATTGATACGTCATTAAATATGTCATTGGTACGTCACAGATTACGTCGAAGGAATATCACCCCTGTGCAAACATGGTAATAATTATTTTCGCTGTACCTGTCAGAATGACAAGCACAAATGAATTTGTAACGGACACACAAAAAATTGTACTTGTCACGATACAACTTAGCGTAACGTCTAAAAACTAAGTGTAACATCTCAAAACTTAGCGTAACGTCTCTAAACCTAGCGTAATGTCTCAAAACTTAGCGTAACGTCTCCAAACTTAGTGTAAAGTCTCATAACTTAGCGCAATGTCTCCAAATTTAGCGCAATGTCTCAAAATTTAGCGCAATGTCTCAAAATTTAGCGCAATGTCTCCAAACTTAGCGTAACGTCTCCAACTTAGTGTAAAGTCTCATAACTTAGCGCAATGTCTCCAAATTTAGCGCAATGTCTCCAAATTTAACGCAATGTCTCCAAATTTAACGCAATGTCTCCAAACTTAGCGTACCGTCTCCAAACTTAGCGTACCGTCTCCAAACATAGCGTAACGTCTCAAAAATTAGCGTAATATCTCTCATCTGAGTACAATACAAAATCTAAATGCGGTCCATTCAACATAAAAATGTTTTACTTTCATAAAAAGTTGAGTATAAACTTCGGACAAGATGAGCATCGGACAAAATGACAGACACAATTAATATTGTAACAGTCAAAATGGGATATTTGTATACCGGACAATATCCGTGACCGATCACTAATATACAGGCTTACCCCCCTGGAATATCACCCCATAGCCCTGAGGTATCTTAATCAGGTACTAGTGAGACAGTGTTCACGCTTTACCTTGGTCAGTGGTTGGAGCCGCTGATGACAAGGATTGGAAAATGTTGACGAGGTTACCAAGTTGAACGGAATAATGGTCCAACATGGCGATGAGTTGGTTATCAACGAATATGCCGGTACCATCGTACAGCGGTACACCTAAAGAAAAATAAAACACTAGTACAGGGTATACCTTCATCGACTCTCATCCTTGTTTGATCAGGACCAAGGAGAGTCCAAACAACTCTCAAACAAACTCTTGTCTATCAACTTTCATCAACTCTCATCCTTATTTGATCAGGAGCAAGGAGAGTCAAGATAACTCTCAAACAAACTCTTGTCTATCAACTTTCATCAACTCTCATCCTTGTTTGATCAGGACCAAGGAGAGTCAAAACAACTCTCAAACAAACTCTTGTCTGCTAACTTTCATCAACTCTCATCCTTATTTGATCAGGAGCAAGGACCCAGGGTCTTTCGAAAAGTTCAAAACCGCAACTTACAAAGCTGGTCCAAATGATGCTTGATTTGAATAACTTGATCCCAAGCCCACTCCAGAATAATACGCAGATTGCAACCGGCGTAAGTGATATCTAGGGGAAAATTTCAGAGGGAGGAAACAATACTTAAAGTTTATCAGACTTTTTAAAAGCTCATAAAGGTCATATACCAGAAGATCACTTACTGTCCTCTCCCAATTGATTGACGCAAGATATGATGAATGAAGGTAGGTTATGCTCAAGAGCAACTGACAACAAGGCTTCGATCTGAAACTGTAGAAAAAGGCAACACACTCACTAGTCACTACACAAAGCATTGAGCAACACAGACTACGTGAACAATTACAGATTATAAATAAAGGTAGGCATCTAGCTATCACATCACGGTACACTGTTTACACTTACAGACTTTTCCTGAGCTCTGGAGAAGTCGAAATTCTTTGGCATTAACATTGCCGTCCAACATCGATGAAAATACTCGTTCGCTTCACTCAGAGCTCCAACTCCTTTCTCATTAAGATCGTCCAAAACCTACACAAGATAACATGTAAAGTGTAGTATAGCTACAGTACAACAACGTTACGATATTCAAATTTACGCACGCACATCCGCAAAAAATCTATCCCAAAAGAATCTGCACACACGTATCTGAAGAAAATCTGCGCACACGTATCTCAAGAAGTTTTGCGCACGCAAAAAAATCTGCGCAAGCGTATCTCAAGAACATCTGCGCACGCGTAACTCGACAAAATCTGCGCACGCGTAACTCGACAAAATCTGCGCACGCGTAACTCGACAAAATCTGCGCACGCGTAACTCGACAAAATCTGCGCACGCGTAACTCAACAAAATCTGCGCACGCGTAACTCAACAAAATCTGCGCACGCGTAACTCAACAAAATCTGCGCACGCGTAACTCAACAAAATCTGCGTATGTGTAACTCGACAAAATCTGTGCACGCGTATCTCAACAAAATCTGCGCACACACAACTCAACAAAATCTGCGCACGCGCATCTATACTGCGTACGCAACAAAACACTTTCATATAGACCTGTTGTTGTGTTCCGTGGAATTTTGCCCGAACAATCCCAGTCTCCATCAAGCAAATTACATCTAGAAAAACCAGCAAAATGATACATTTTGTTAGAATGATAGAAGCAAGATACATTTCGGCAGAGAAATTATCAAGTGCTACGTCTGCTGGTAAAGTGAAAAACAGAAAATCAGTTACAATAAAGAAATTTTCATGATACTAACCAAACGACAGAGAAGATGCCCAAAAGAATTGTTCTGGGGCAGTCCCGTAGCTAGAGGAAAACCTCCCAATATCATTAGCTTTCAGATGAACATCCTATTAAAAATGTAATGTATATTTTCAGAGAAATATCAACGCATCGTTTCGTGCCTTGATAATTCTAGGAATTATGATCAACCTCATCTAAATAACAATTTATAATAATAATAATAATAATAATAATAATAACTAGAAGTCACTCAGAGACTGTATACCTCCACAAGCAGGTTGCACCAGGCCAATTACTTCCCAGACCTACATGTCTATTGTCTATAAACTGGTCTCTCTTGAATGAATAAAATGCTTGATTGCATTTGAGTGCACCTTTTGGCTTGTGCAATCAAGCGTTTTTTTCCATTCATTTCTTCGACACCGAGAAGCTTACAGACAGATTTTTATCGATATTTCATCCAATTGTCATCCAAATTTAACCAAAATTTGATGGATTGGTCCTTGGCGTATGACCATCCCTTCTACAAACTTCCGTGAAAATCTGTTCATTAATTTTTTTAGATACATGTATCTTGCTTACAGACAGACAGACAGACAGACAGACAGACAGACAGAGGTAAAAACATAACCTCCTGGTGGAGGTAATAGGAGCAGTGTACAATAGTCTCAATTCAAATCTTTGCCAATCCAAAATTATTGGATTTGTGACTAGTGAAGATGTTCCTATTTCACTTACAATCAAAGCATCAGGGGTGCCAGCATCCAGAATTTCAACCAATGAACAGACGGAGAAAAACGGACAAGTTGGATCCTTACTTCCATACATTGCGTCCCTATAAGTAAAGAAAGCAATGGAATGGACTACATAAGGGGCTAGGGGAGCATTTGAAAATTAGGTAAGGAGGCCCTAGGGGAAAATAGGCACGCAATGCGTACATGCATCTACTTTTGGGATGGGGCGTAATTATTATCGTGGCACAGATGTATTGTAGTAAAACTGGGAACAATTAATATTCGGTATTTAAATTCGATCGTTGGAAGTAATGGCTGTAATGATTTCAGGTGAAGGAAAATCATTATATACTTTACACATGAATTGGGGGACTTGTGCAGCTATATTAAATATTGTCAGCCTCTTAGCATAATTGCCTAACTCATTTTCTGAGCTTTTGGATGTAGTGATTTTGGATGTAGTGATTTTAAATGTAGTGATAAAATGCCTAACTCACGCTACTGACATACGCAGATGAAACAAGCGTTTTGATTGGTTAATGACTTGGGCACTTTTGCAGCAGATGCAAAAGCTGATTAGTGACTGACTTAGGCAACTATCTCAATTTGGCCAAAAAATGAGTTAGGCAATTATGCTAAGAGGGTGACGATATTAAAAATTGACTAATAACAAACATATTTCTTGTGTTAAAACTATACACCCATTGGTGGTATAGCCCAATGTACTGACTGCATATATACATGGGCATGGTGCTACACTACCGATGAGCATTGTAGTATTTTAGCACTTAGTCTTGGGTTATTAGACAACTTGCAGTTTGGTAAGAAATACAGAACATCAATAACAGAAACATGTTTTATAAAATAACATGTATGCTACGCAAGCTCTGATGTTTGGATCAGGCCATCCAAACATCCGCCAAAATTTTACTCAAGTTCGTGTTGCTCGTATTATTTTATAAAAGAAATACCTAATGGTTTTTCCGTGTTTGGATAGCCTGATCGGGAATGTTGCTCGACTTTCGAAAAACTAAAAACACTAGCCAATTATAGCGGCTCGTGTTTGTTTATGCTTTTCTCAAGTCTCACAACATCTCGCGTGTTTGGATCAGGCCATCCAAACACGGAAACCATTAGGTATTTCTTCATATAAACAATCAAAAACTTGGAAAATGAAGTAGGGGGGGACCCAAGGGGAAAATTTGATAAATTAGGTAATGGTAGGTAATGGGCCAGCAACCTTGTACCCAGGGTCTCATCTCCGCCCGCCGCCCGTGGTGGACGAGCGGAGATGAGACACTGGGTACGAGGTTGATGGGCCAGATCCTAGGGGAAAATTGAAAATTAGGTACAGTGTAATGGGGGACCTTAGGGGAAAATTTTGAAAATTAGGAAAGGTGATAAATGAAGGGACTACCTTATTGTGGAAGGCATTTGGGAGTGGTACCAACGATTGATATCAAACACGGCCAGATGACAGGTGGGACTGGAGTGGAGTTCAGCTGCAGGAGCTTCCCAAATACATGTGATAAGTGTCAGATCTCGAGTCACTGGAGAAAAATTATGACAAAATAACATTTACAACATGTTACAACAAGAATGACCAATCAGAAATGTTCCACATTTTCGGCTTTGGGAGAAAATTATTTATACTGTAAAGTATTCTTGAAAATATATCTGACTGCCTCAACAGGAAATCTATTAAATCTATTTTGAATATATTAAATCCTCTCCCTAAATATAGAAAATTATTTCTAATCAACAAAATAAAGGTTAAAGTAAATGATTTGAACCTAGGAGTATCATTAGATGTGTGAAGTTGATCGTCCAGGTTGTTGTAGTCTTGAGAAAGACTATTGTTGGTGACCGACGTTTCTACAGCCTCAGCAGAGGTCATCTTCAGAGTGGTCATCTTCATGACAGCCACTGAGGCCGTCGAAACGTTTCAAGACTACAACAACCTGGACGATCAACTTCACACATCTAAAAATAAAGGTTGTTCTTATTTTTGTGTCTTGGGAAGTAATAGTATTTGCTTCTTTCTAGGAATTACACCCACCAGAATTATCGGAATTGTCATCCAATCTTGTGACATCAACAGCAGCATCATCTCTCTCTACAAAATAAATAAAGAGTTCTCAAATAGATCGAGTATTCAAAGACAAAATTATAATTCAAAAACTCTGAAAGATTATAGACCGTAGACTGCCAAAATAGTTAATAGGAGGTATGTTTTGAACAATGGCCATCCGTCAGCCTACTGTATGTGGTTGTACTTGCCTATGTGGTTGTACTTGCGTATGTGGTTGTACTTGCTATATGTGATACATAGTTTGACGCTACTCTGGCTTTAAAAAGTTTTCTGAAACTCCTTCCTTTAACGTACTGGCATGAATACCTATAGACATTGTATTTTTCTACAAAACTAACCACGGCATCAATATCCTCAACAAGTAACTTTAAAAGTTACTGTCCATGACCTAACATTTTGACACTCCAATCTAGTATCACCCCTGATGAAGACACTAGATTGGAGTGTTGAAACGTCGGGTCATGGACAGTATTTAAAGTTATGTTCAAAAAACGTTTTAAAGCCAGAATAGCATCAAACTATGTCTGATTTATCACCCGGTTGCGTTGGGAAATTATTTGTTGCTTTACGTGGTTGCACTTGCTATGTGGTTGTACTTAACTATAATCTCATAGAAATTGAGAGCAAATCACCTAATTGTTAAATATACAGTACACTACAGGTAGACCTAGCAAGGATGAGAGTTGGCATAATATAAAGAATTAATACTATGAAACTCCTCCTGTACCTAATGTGTAAAAACACAAAATTTTGCTGCCACAAGAAGTTGCATCAGCCAAGTGGTATGGGTCCCCAGTTAACTGGTGTTCAAAACGGCCACCGCATCCAGAAAAATCCTAAGAAAAAAAATTAATGTACAATTATAAATCGATTCTCTCATCAACACCATTTTACCATCATGGCTGCAGCATAATAATTATGAATAACATTTCTGTTTAACAGGTCACATAATTTAGAATATTTGAAACCTTATCTGATGACCCCAGCATGGAAAATCTGAGTATGGCCATTAAAACTAATAAACTAATATATAATAAAATATAATAACCAAAGAACACATTTGCATTTTACCTTCAGCACTCTTCCATAACCAGGCAAGCTTTCTTTCCTATCATAAATTAGTTGGTACAATGTGATTGTCGTTGCAGAATCGATAAACTCTTCGCTGCCAGTCTGGCCTCGAGCTATCCACAAGTAACAGCATAAACGAGGATCGTTTTCAGGCTCCTAAAATATAATTAAGTGATGTATGACTCTCTCTCTCCTCCGCAGCCTCTGCTGTATCTCACATGTTTGGGGATTTAACATATCCATAATATTTGGGTCTTCCTGAGCAAAATCATAGTATATATTGTCAGCCGAAAATTTCATCTTTATGGAGTTTTTCGCTGTCAAAGTTACTGGATGTGATGTCACAAGAGGCATTCCAAACCAGTTTTCTTTTGTTACTTGCCACAAAAATGCCTCTTGTGAAATCACATCTGATAACTATAACAGCCAAAAAGTCCATGAAGATGAAATTTTCAGCTGATGAGATATATTATGATTTTGCTCATGAAGACCTAAATATTACAAATATGTAAAATCCCCAAACGTGAGATAGGCACAATTTAAACAACCTATAACTCTAAACCTATAACTCTATTCTACACAAAGTGAAATATATTTGAATGCCAAAATATTTTATGATTTGAGCTTTGCATTTGCTAATGAGTGTGCAGACATCACCACACTGATACCGGTAATGGAATTTGAAAATCCTGAGATCCAAGCAGAGATCAATTACTTGTAACTTTCTGATTACTAGCCAGACACTCTAACCACTGAGCTACCAGGACTCAGGCAGTAAACAAGTTTAGTTTCAATATTTATTCTGCTAAAAATTGCTCAACAAACCTGATAGACAATATGTGTAACTGGCAAAGAGTAAACACCAGTAGAACTGCTAAACCTGGAAATGACCAGAAGAAAATAATTATATACTGTTGTCATTGAACACTTTTTGAAGAAATTCAAAAAAACTGTAAATAAACTAAAAATAATTGATTTATTAGGGCCACCCTCATTGGTCCAGTGTTATTACCCGGAGAAAACCTGCGGTGTTTCGTAGAGTCAAACTGGAAGCACTCTTCTCACTTGCTGCTAAGGCGAAATCTTTAATCTGATAACTGCACTGAGCAGGAATCGAACCGGGGTTGCAGAGGTGAAAGACATGTGACAGTGCTACCCACTGTGTCACCCACTATGCCATACAGGCCTGAATATAATTTTTTGGAGCTTGCCGGACACGATGTCCGGCCACAGAGTAAATCGGCCGGACAAGACCACTTTTACGTTATGTAATGCAGTGTGATAAATGTTGTACATTAATAGCCTTGTCAGCGCCAATACAGCGAACAACGCTGTTAGATCTCACTTTGAATCGCCATCTTTGTGTGATTAACGATCATAAAGCGGTTACAGGTCATGACTGTGTTGACTGCGCATGGAATTCACACAATGCGTGATACGTGGGAAAAATCATTTTGAGCCACATGTCATGTGTACGTGGTCGATAAATATCAAAGTAGCTGGATTGTCATATAAACGCTTAACTTACTGGGAGGCAAAATTTGGTCTATAAGTGGTCGAGTCGGCCGGACATTGATGTCCGGCAGCAGCTCCAAGCTGCCGGTCACAAGTCGACGAATTAACGCCGGACAATGTCTGGCGGTAATATTCAGGCCTGCTTGCTGCTAAGGCGAAATCTTTAATCTGATAACTGCACTGAGCAGGAATCGAACCTGGGTTGCAGAGGTGAAAGACATGTGACACTGTGCTACCCACTGTGTCACCCACTATGTCATAATAGAGGAATGTCAAAAGAGACTTACTCTCGACAGTGCTCCTCAAGGCTCCAAATCTGAAAGCACCCAAAGCTGTAGCCAACAATCAAAGAGCCTAACTGACGAAGATATTTGAGACTTGTAACATTAACATCGCCTGTAACAAAAGAACAAAAAATAAAGATGGTGAACAACTTATCACTTTCACATGCAAGTAATCTATACTTGGGAAAACATATACAGGTATTGTACACTAAACCTGATGAGTAATTGGCCAATATTTCTCCATCTGGTGAGGCATATGAAAAATTTCCCAACATGTGACACTCAGCTATAAGTGAAAGGGAATTTCTAAAATTAAATTTAATGTGTGTAGTCAATCACACAGACGAGAAACCCTGAAATGGTGAAACAACTACATAATCAGAAACTTTCAGCCGATTGGCTGATCACATCAATATATATATCGGCGGTTCGATTTCTTTTTTAAGAGAAAAGCTAGGTTGTAGTGATTCCACAAAGAAACTGTTGAATTTAATTAATTTGATAAGGTGCATCATGTTTAACACATCATATTTCTTGTTTGGTGAAAAATATTTTGCCTGACTTTCGTCAATCATAATCATCTTGCTGATAACTAATGGTTAATGATCGCATTATCTTTGCCAAACAATATACAATGTTATGTTTTGCTATTGTTTTGTGGCGAATTCAGTGTCGGGAATTTCTGTTGACAAATATCGGTATAACCACAGATAAATCGGCTGATCAGGTTGTAAAATAAATCATATTGGAATTTATCAGATTGGTAAATTTGATTTATCTTGATCAGCTCATCCCTAATACATGTATCACGATCATTATGCTTGAGAGGGCATCTTGTTGTTATGAAAATAAACATTTTGTAAAAAATAATGTACCTATAATATATACTTTTTTACTTGGCCAAAAAAAGGAATACAGCAATACAAAAATTCAAAATAATGATTCACAGAATCATATATTGAAGACACCAACCTCCCAACTCATAAGCAACATGTGCTCCGTCGGATTTCGCTGTTGTCCTCAGTTTGGCAATGTTGCCATTCCTCGGGTCAACAATTTGAAGATGACTTGGATTCCACTCATCAAACTCCTCGACTTCATCGTCCAGCCTCATGTCAACGAGGTAAACATGTCCGCATTCTGTACCAATAGCAATCAGACCAAACATCAAACGGAGCTGGCCACTAAAAAACAGTCATATCTCATATTTCAACTACATTCTAAAATTATTAACATCATAGTCGGCTCTAAAATAAGCAAAATGATGGCATGTAATTGTGCAATATTGGCAATCTACATCCCATGTATTCCAGGCCAGAGATCTCCACTGTCGACTTCTGAAAATGGTTGGAGTAATAGTATAAAAAGTAAGCCCCAAGTGTTGGTATCTTCAGTGTGGAGCTTACTTACATGGAATCATCATCATCATCATCATCCTCCTATTTGTCTCCGCAAGGGCAGTCAGGTTGTCTTGACACCGCTTTCCACTGTTTTCTATCACCAACTCTACACAGATACACCACTTTACCATCATCCATCCATCACTTTCTCAGTCACCCTCTCTTCCTTGTCTCTGTCTCCCTGCCCTCCACTGACCATCTAACAAACTCGTCCTCTTCTTTTCTCTTCACGTGTCCGTACCACCTCAGTCTGCTTTCTCTTATCTTCTCTCTCAGTTCCGCCACCTTCACTTCCTGCCTTATGTCTGCATTTCTCATTCTCTCCCATCTTGTCACTCATCTAATCACTCGCAGACATCTCATCTCCGCTACTTCTAGCTTCTTCACATACTTTTCACTGCCCATAGTCTCTTCTTACTCCACTTAAGTGTCTGTCCTCTTAAGTGGAATTCTTGGGATTCAATTAAGTGTAGATTTATCAGTGTTGCACAAAGAAACATTTTCACAAGTGTATGAGTTGCGGGATTGTTTACGGGTTCACATTGCCTAAAGCCTTGACACAAGTGAGAGTGATTTTCACATGAATTTACAGGACTTTACACTTGTGTGTTACTTGTAAAAGCTTTATGCAACGTGAAACCATAAATTGATCCCATAACTCGTACACTTTCGAAAACAATAAGTTTCTTTTGGCAACACCCATAAACAACATGATTGCAACAGGCCCACTTGAGTGGAGGTTTTATGCAACAGGACCCAGGAGAGCAAAGATTATTACAATGTACTAGTTTGATTGATACTGTAAACCTCCGAATATAAGCCCTGGGCTTATATTTGTTCGTAAGGGTTTTATACATGGGGGGGGGGCTTATATACGGACAAGATTTTGTGTTAGTAATAACATTTATTGACTTTATTTCAATATAACACAAGCTTAACAACACATAAACAAGCATAAGATACTATTAAGTTAGATATCGTCAGTCCTCATCAGTGGCAGTGCTGCTGGTAGCCTGGTATCGCCCTCCCTGTCTGTTACGATAGCATCATAGTCAACGTCGTTGTCTTCTTCCTCACTCGAAGTTTGAAGATGAAATTATTCTTCTGGTAACGGCATGATGTAACCTTGTTCTCGTGTTAGTTTTTCTTGTCCATGTATAAGCCCATGGGTTTATATACGGGTGGGCTTATATTCAGAATGGTGAGTGTGTTAGTAAATTGGTGGGCTTATATTGGGGGGGGGGGGGTGGGGTTATATTCGGAGGTTTACGGACCGTATATACTCTATGTGGTATTTATATTTTACTCCTAGCTCCCAGTACAGCAATGTATATAGTTGACCTTATTTTAGTACTCAGAATCATTTTTCTGAGGATATGGACAACTCTCCTTTACCTCACTGAATGTTGTGGGGCATTCGCTCCTCCACTAGTCATCAAGCTCTCCACATTAGTCACAGCTCGAGGCACTTCGATGGCTCTTACAACTCGGGATAAAACGGGGTCAAACAAACAAACCATCCCAGTTGAAGACGTCGTAGTACTCTTAAATCCCACCACCAAATACAAGCCGTCGGAAAATGGAAACTCCTCTACACAGCTGATGGAATACGGTAGTTTCTTGGTCGAACTCCAGCCAAACCTCCACGCTGAAAGTCGTTGACCTGTAGCGGTATCGACTACCTCTAGTGCCGAACCTCGCACGAGCCAGGACCACTTTCCCGACCGACTAGACTTGCCAGAAATCCTTGAGCTCACCTCGTCTGACGTGTCTAACCTTTCCAAGCACTCGATTGTTGGACTGGAGTAAAGTTTAACACTAGATGTCCAACTCGAGCAAATTTCCCTGATCGGTCGCGCCATCGTTGTTGTCCCCTTCGGAAGACTGGATAGTTTAACTAAACACAAAAGGATATCCTCTAGGGTCTTGTCCTGTGTTGAAGTTGTTCTTGGATCGTTCTGGAGCTGGTTTAAAATGAAACTCTGCGTAGTTTGTTCAACGTGACTTTATACTAGAAGATGGCCATCTTAGATTTGAACTTTAAGTCAATACCAGTCCATTCATATTCCCGCGCAACCTCGTCCCAGGGTCTTGTAAGGTCATCAGGTTAATCTTATTCCATGTAGCTCAATGATTAGAGCATCTCACTGGTCATCAGAAGATTACATTATATTAACTATGATTACAGGTTGTACACATATATAACCTTCACTCTACTATCTTAGTCCATGTAGCTCAATGGTTAGAGCATCTCACTGGTCATCAGAAGGTTACAGGTTGTACACATACGTAACCTTCGCTCTACCATCTTAGTCCATGCACTGTAGCTCAATGGTTAGAGTATCTCACTGGTCATCAGAAGGTTACAGGTTGTACACATATGTAACCTACACGTCTTGGGAACAGAGCACACAAGCTAGATCGACGAACAACCATTATTTCATTGGCGTTCTTATTATTTGCGATCTCGTTATTTTTCATTGGAGAAGACCGCACGTGAAACATAAAATCAACTAAAACACACAAATTGAATTTTATTCTTAACCTACACTCGACATTTGTTAAAAGTAGTTTACAACAACCAAGGTACAGTGAACACGACAACGAAACAGTTTAAAATAACAAGCTAGAAGACGTTTATTTACGTTTAACAGGTTTATTTCTCATCACATTACATGAACAGAAATCAAATCCTTTTATAAAGATATAAATATGCTAAACTCTTTGGAGGATTTTCAGATTGAGCCACTTTGCGATCATTGTAGATCACCCATCTAAAGACAGACAAAAATACAAATCGAATACTCTAAAAAGGTTGTGGTGTACTATCTAAATACTTATAGTGTGTAGGTCTAACGTTTCGAGCGAAGGCCCTTCGTTAGAGAGTGAAACGAAAAGTGTTTAATTGAAAACTATATTATAGGAAGGTATAGGAGAAGAATGAAGATGGATGAAGGGCGATATGGGTTGGAAAAGAATAAAAATGGGATAAAGAGGGATAAAATAGGATAAAGAACGATAAAATGGGATAACAAAGGATAAAATGGGATAAATAAGGATAAAGTGGGATAACTAAGGATAAAATGGGATAAAGTAGGATAAAACGGGATAAATAAGGATAAAAATGGATAGAAAGGATAAAATGGGATAGAGAACGATAAAATGGGATAACGAAGATAAAATGGGATAAAGGATAAAATGGGATAAAGAAGGATAAAATGGGATAAAGAAGGATAAAACGGGATAAAGAAGGATAAAATGGGATAAGAAGGATAAAATGGGATAAATAAGGATAAAAAGGGATAAAGAAGTATAAAATATGGAAAATAGTTATAAACATGGGATAAAGAAAGATAAGATGGGATAAATAAGGATAGATAGGGATAAATAATGAGATATTGGGTTAAAGAAGGATAGAATGGGATTTCGGAAAAAGGATTTGGACAAAAGATTTCAGAAAAACAAGATCGGATAATGCTATCACTACTGACAATACATTATTCTCTATTCGCTAATCATCATGACCTCTGTACTGTATTATTACCTTCCTTCTTTGAGTATATGACAGACATAATGTCCACAAAACGTTGACGTGCCCATGTGACTTACTAACGCAACTAATTTGTATTCTACAAAAAGAAACAATGTTTTTCTGTTGGTCAAACGAGGATGAGGGCTGATGAGAGCTGGTAGACCAGAGTTTGTATGAGAGTTGTTGTGACTCTCCTAATTTGCCTCCGAGTTTACATGAGCTTAAAGCTAATTTTCAAATTTCAGCGACCAATCAAAAACATTCTTATATGAAATATATGTTACGAACGTTGTTAGAGTTCACAAGCGAACATTCAACTTACTTCCATCGCCATCTATGCATTTAGGACCAGTGTCTTCTTGTGCTGGTCCGTTTCCATTTGCTCCAACTCAGCAGCATGCGAAAATATCCAGTCGGCAGCACGCTCCAAATTATTATCCTAAAATTTTAAAGTGATAACAAATGGACACAATATAATAAAGTTTATAATATAAAACAAATAATAAAGTTTAATTTATCATTCAACTTGCCATTCACTTACCGTCATTGTCAATGCTTTCGTAGCCTGAGCTCGAGTAAAACCCATTGACATCAACGTGCCAAGAGATTCCTCACTCACAGCAGTTTGCTTACTTTTTTTACTACCAGATCTAACCGGCAGTGGGTCATCAAAATCTAAAACACATATATGATCCACATTGTTCAGTTTTTAACTTGCACCTTTCCGATACTGCTCTGCTGCTATACCAGTTGAGGTTAACTAGAAACAATAAGGCTACTAAGTTCTCAAAAGAACTGGACGTAATGAATTTACTGAATTAAAGTTGCTCTTCTGCTAGACGAAATATTGGATGTGGCAATGCATGGGAGTCATAAGTCCAAGATCTTACCTGGATCTTCCTGATGTTCAAAAATCCAATTCATCGCTGCTTCTATCCCTGCATGAAATGAAAAGCCACAATTTTAGAAGTAAGTTGCACGAAAGGCTTTGCGATTATTGGCGATTTTGAATGACACCATTCCAATGCACGCGCATCCCAAAATATATGCGCACGCGCATCCCAAAATATATGCGCACGCGCATCCCAAAATATATGCGCACGCGCATCACAAAAAACATGTGCACGCGCGTCTCAAAAATATCCGCACGCACACCACAAACATATCCGCACGCACATCACGAAAAACATGTGCACGCGTGTCTAAAAAATATGCGCACGCGCATCCCAAAAATATGCGCACGCGCGTCTCAAAAATATGCGCACACGCGTCTCAAAAAACATGCGCACGCGCGTCTCAAAAATATGTGCACGCGCGTCTCAAAAATATGTGCACGCGCATCAAAAAGCCAAATGTTTTTTTAGCTAAAGCTTTAGTGAGAAATAAAAAAAACAGTCAAAAAATAAGAAAACTGCATACCACTATTTCCAGTACTGTGTACTGCTCGTCGACACCCATTCGCTGAAAATCCCATCACTGTCAACTGTTCCACGACGTTTTCATCAATTTGGAGAACTAGAAGAAAACGTTGAAGAAGAAGGTCTCTCTATAATCCATTTTTTAAAACATATAACCAGAATAGAATTGGTTCATAATAGAACCAGAACAGTCAGTATTTAGGAATTTAAAAATTATCATATACCATTTGGAGGCTCTTCTTCTAACTCTGGCAGCTCTTCTTCTCCAGGTTGGAATCCAGTCCCTCGTAATTCATTGATATCAATAACATCGTCGACGTCAAAAGCGATATCTATGGTGAATATTATAGATCATATCAGATCATACTCTACCATACTCTAATGTCTACCATACCATACCATACCATACCACACCACACCATACACCATACCATACACCTCTTTCATAATGGCGGCCAGTCTAAATATTCTTTTATATGCATGCAAATTAACCTTTCTGACCTCGTTACAAAGCAAAGATTCTTTGGAATTACAGACACACGAACGAGGTCAGAAAGGCTAATTTAAATAAATATAAAAGAATATTTAATTTGGGTGCCATTATGAAAGAGGTCTATACACCATACCATACACCATACCATACATCATACCATACATCATACCATACATCATACCATACCATACAACATATCATACCATACACAATACCATATCATACCATACACCATACCATATCATACCATACACCATACCATACACCATACCATATCATACCATACCATATCATACCATACACCATACCATATCATACCATACACCATACCATATCATACCATACACCATACCATACACCATACCATATCTACATCATACCATAACCTAACACAACGTGCTAAACTAAATAAGAATACTTACCTAGTTTCTTGGGAGCCCAGTCTTCTCCAATCGTAAATTTTTTCATATGGATCAAAAGATAATTTGGAAAAGTTGAAAAACGAGTTGTCCTACAATACATAACATACAACATTGTTTCATCTTGTGTGAACGGGCACTCATCCATTCAAGTAAACGCTTTTCCACACAGCCTACACTCCAGGTTAAGTGATGTCAACTTACTTTTTAACAATAGATTTTCGTTGTAGAGCAGTAGAGTAAAAGTCGTCAACGACATCTGCTTTGGAAAAGTTTTTTATGCAAGCTGAAAGTGGAATCCGAGGTCTCACAACTTCATTGGATTCTCTAGAAATAAAAATACAGTATAATCTCTCTTAAACGGACACCTTTCTCAAGCGGACACCCCTCTTAAACGGACACCTCTCAGTCTTCCGTTGTCCGTTGGGAGCACCAGCGGTATAACAGGGGACTGAGAACTAACGAATACTTCCTTGGATTTACATTTTTTCGTTTCGATCTTCTTTTTCTTTTCTCATTTTTTCAAACGCTTCGACTTGATCTGTAAAACAGAAAAAAATGAACTAACTGGTCATTACTTTTGTTTACTGTAGTTTGTTTACTTTATGACTTTGTTTACTAACTGGTCATTACCTTTGTTTATCGCATCGTCTAAAGGTATAGACAGGGACCACGCAAGATCTTCCCTGTGATGATATTTGACTTTTTTTGATTCAACACACTCTATCTTTTCTTCTACCTAAACAGGTTTTTACAATGTAAATATTATATATGGTAGTTAAAATATGAGCGGCCGATGTTTATGGGCAGTTACATTTTAACGAACATGTTAACGAACTTGTAAAATAAATAGAATACATAATGCATACTTTGTTTGGAAGTAGTAGAAACGATACAAACAAATTATTTTAGCTCCGAAAAAGCTCAATTTGAGCAGTTAACTTTTAAATAAAAAATTGATGTTTTATTAATCAATGTTTTATCCAAGAAAATTCGAGAGAAATTAATATTTAATCAGCATCTTTAACACATGATGAAACATTGATTAATAAAACATCAATTTTTTATTTAAATTGAGCTTTTTCGGAGTTAAAATAATTTGTTTGTACCGTTTCTACAACTTCCAAACAAAGTATGTATCATATATTCTATTCATTTTACAAGTTCGTTAAAACATTCACGGCCGATGTTTATGGGCAGTTACAATGGCTCGCCATCAATTGTAACTGCCCATAAACATCGGCCGCTCATGTTTTAACTACTGCTTAAAGATGCTGATTAAATATTAATTTCGTAATAAATTTCGTAATTTCATCATGAATTATTAATGTTTTACAAATTATATTAAAGTATTTATCCGATCTCACGGCCGCCATTTTTGCCAACCTTCCGGGGCAAAGAGCCCTGGGTACGAGATTGATCTCCAATCTTTACCTTGAAGCGAAAGTTATCGACCGGGTTTGAAAATCCTGGGGTCGTTCGCTAAAGATTCGAATAAAAAAGACCATAGTTAATTGACATAATGCATAATAATATAATAATTCAGAAATAATTGCATAAATTTGAATAATTACGCATCACAACGCTTTTCTTTAACGTGCCTATCCGGGGTTTGCCCAACCTCGTTCCCAGGGCATTTTGCCTCCACGGTGGAAGACCAGCGAAAATGGCCCTGGGATCGGATGGTCACATGACACCCAGAATTTCTGGGTGTTTAGATATTATAATTTTTGTGGTCTTTGTTCCATTGCCTTTGTCGACTTTGTTAACCTGAATAATTGAGAAATGTTTAATGCTCTTCAGAGTTGTTCATGTCAGCATTCGTAGGCATAAAAGCATGCAGCTAACAAGCTTAATAATCCACCATACATCCATGGTTATCTCTTACAAAAGGTATGAAGAAGCATATATCCAATTTAGCGAAAGCTATCACTTCTAATTTGCTGTAGCATTTGAAGACAGCATTCAGATTTAGATGAATAAATTATACTCGGCTGAATTAATTGAGTTTTATGACAAGCCAATAGGATTATAGAATGGACCAGCCGATCCCAGGGCCATTTTCGCCGACCTTCCGCCGTGGAGGCAAAATGCCCTGGGAACGAGGTTGGGGTTTGCGGATTTTACATGTTCGTAATATTTGGGTTCTACCAAGAAGAAATGTAAAATATCTTGTTGTTCGAAAATTTCATTTCATGCCTTTTTTCTCTGCTAAAGTTACTATTCACAGGAAATGACGTCAAAGCAGGGACACGCACACTAATTCAAGTCATTGCACACTAATTCAACAGTGAAATACAAAGAAAGTTTGGCTCTGAACTTTAAACACACCTGTGAAGACAAAATTCGCTCAATTCCTAAACTTTCTTTGTATTTCACTGCTGAATCAATGTGCAATGTTTTTGCGTCCTCTGTGAACAGTAAATCACTTTAACAGGGGGTAAAAGGTATGAAGATGAAATTTTCGCACGACAAGATATTTTACAATTCTTCTCAAGAGATTCCAAAGATCACAAATATGTAAAATCCCAAAAACCCCAGATAGGCGCTTTAATGGCAGATTAGTTGCTGACGTCATTCCAAGCTGTCCAATCACAGCGCGCGTAGAGTAAACATTATTTTATAAAGCAATTTCGAAAAACCTTCTACCTGAACTTTATCTATCATTCCAAAAAGATGAAGTAAAAAATCCTGCGCGTCCTGTTGGTGGTTTGTCGAGAACTCAGGGTGGCCTTTTCCGACGAGACTTTTGAACATGAAAGGTGAGACACCACGAAGTTTCTAAAACCATAGAATAACAACAGCATAGTATACTTCAGTAAATAAAAGAGTTGAGATAAAATAGGAAGAACAGAACGCGGTAAAGACGCGGTTTAAGGTTAGGACACACGAGGCGACAAATCCCGGGGACATGTCGCGGGGACATGTTGCAGGGACAAATCCCGTCGTGTGTACTAGGCAAAACTTTGTCGCGGGGACAAAACATGTTGCATGTATTCAAAATGATTTGAATTCGTGCAACATGTCGCGGTGACAAAAGTATGTCCCCGTGACTTGTCCCATCGTGTCCCTCGTGTGTCCTCAACAAGGGAAATGTCTCCGCGACATGCCCCTCCCAACCTTAAGATGCGCTTGGGACTTGCAAATGACGTTAGACGGACAGATAACCGTAGCGTCAAACGTTTCCAGGGGGCATTAACTCTTTCCTGACGGGCTGAAAAACATCCAAAATTGAACCACCTCTTTGTTCTATTGATATCTCTGGAAATAACCATAACTGTTGTAAAACCTATACATTTTCTGAAAGCCCAATAAACCGGCTTTTACTTGTACTTTTAAATTTCCCGAACAAGACACATTATGTTAATACAAATTAGCATTCATTTTCATAAATGTGGTTGAAAAACTCATTTTTCTAGAAAAGGCCATCTTGCATGCCCGCGTATAGCATCATGAAAATTCAAAATGCCACCAATCGCAGAGTTATTTATGAATTCAAATCAAACTTGGTGTGTGAGTGGATCTCATGTCCCTGGCGCTTGTCGAATTTTAATTTTTAATCTTGCGTTACTGTGTGCCGTGTTTTTCGATTGACGACTTCGTGGGTCTTCTATGACCCATTTTGACTAAAGAGTTAATACCAAAACGATTTTTAATATTTTTGGAAAACCTCATCAGCTGCCTTCTCTTCATCAGTTCCTTCTGTTTTAGGAGACTTGGAATAGTTTCCAGACACCAACCCATGACCTAATTTCGTCCTAAAAAAACATTTAAACTTAGATCACTTAACTCGCAAGCGACGTAAAAATAGCAAGACAAGAATAATATTTGTTATATATATATTATAAGAATAATATTTAAGAATAATATTTGTTATATACCGGGTGACCCAAAAAAAAGTATCGCTGTTTGATTTAATATAACGTAAAAACTGCACCAGCTATGGCATTCAAATAAGTTTTATAGTACTAAAAAAAGGTTAACTTAAATTTGGGTGTACGGCACTTGATCTTTCATTCAAAATTGGGCGAGATATAAATGTTTGAAGATGCAGTTAGTTTTAAAAATTAGCGAAAAAATCGACTAAAACGGCCTATCAAATGTATTTGAAGACATTTGCTATTTTTTCGAGAGTATTAAAAATTTTAAAGAGGTTAGCTTTAATTTCGTATTCGTTTATGGTTGGTGCATTAAATATTTTTTAGTCTTTGGGCCCCTAACAAATTAGTTCAAAGGCTAAGCATATTTGACGTCCCTTATGGGACCTCTTACGTGCAAGCGAAGGATAGCGTTCTTTCATAGCGAATATGCCTCGGTTAACGAAAGATCAAAGAATTTGGATTTGTATTGAATATTCAAGGTAAATAATGGCGAAGAAGTAAGACGGCGATGGCTAGGACGTTGGCCAAATGATCGCGCTCCGACTACGGCAACAATTAAAAGAACGTTCGACAAGAACAAAATTAAATAAAATGTTTATTTGATAGGCCGATTTGTGCTAATTTTAGGCATTTTCAAAACTGCTGTTTTGAAATGAAACTTTAATATCTCATTCAATATTGCACAAATATCTTCACATCATATATCAAAATTTAATTTAGGCCTTTCTGAATGCAATGAAATCTATTTAAATGCAACTGCTTGTCAAGTGTTAAAGGTCTAAGAGATCAAACAGCGATACTTTTTTTTGGGTCACCCGGTATATATTATATAATATATATAATATAATAAAATATATATATATATATATAACAAATTACATTTGCACGTTAAAATCATCAACTGGATGGTTGGGCCCTTCTTGAAATATTCTTTCGCTGACATTGATGTATCTTGATAAAAAAAAAACAGACACCAATTAGACTGCGAACAGAATTTCATTTGGGGAAAATCGTTTTCCATGTTCGCGGATCTTCTGGGTCATATTATGGTCCAATGCCCTGATGCTAATGGTTGCATTTAAAGTTGTTTAACGTATAACTCCCTTCAACCGAATTTCGTTTGGGAGGACATTCCACGTCCTACATGTTCGTAACTTCGTGTGAAGAATGAGCGCTGGAAAGTTTGTGTTCTACATTTTTGTGGACGAAATTGTAGAAGATCCCGTCGAGCAGATTCTAGTTATCCTCTTTGGTACTATGTATGGGGGCAGGTGTCCGTCGAGCGAGGGGTTGTTGCGTACATGTATTTCTAGTTATATGTGAATAAAAAGCAAGAAGTACCTTTGATTGAATTCCGAAAGCGAAAACAAAACCTGAACGACGGAATTGAGATAACAACTAGAAAAAAAGAGAGTCAGTTTGGATCAATTCAAGTACATACCCTCCCACGTTTGGGGATGGAGGGAGGAATTGATGTCATATAAATATTGCCAACCTGTTTCCTAGGTTGTCCAAACCAGTGTAACCAGGTCCATAGAGAGGCGTCAGTTTCTTTCCAGATTCCTTTTGGTAGACAAAACATTGATGTAGTCAGTTGCGTAACAGAGGTAGACGTAGCAACTGGTCATGCTATGCTAATTTATAAACATCTGCATATTTTGAAAAAAATAAATTTCTAAAGATCTGAATATGTAAATCGTTTCAAAATTTGCATAGCATGACCAGTTGTTATGGCCAACTTCGCTACTGAGCTTCTATATATATTATCACTATACAGTAAACAATAGTGAATACCTAGACACCTATATATTCCTTCCTCTTCGAGTTAATGTTGGCAAATCGGTAAATCAGCTCTTTCTAAATCAAATCTCCCACCCAGGACATTAATGATTCTTCACCATAAATCGCAGATTCGCAGGAGGCTGGGGGTGGTCCGGAGAATCGATTATCGCGGACCCCCGTAAATTAGTTCTGACTAAATATGACAATGAAATTTATTTATTTTTAATTAATTAATTAATTAATTAATTTTTTTTTTTAATTAAAATTTTCAAATGGCAGATTGTTGAAACAGTCAGCAATCTGAAAAACTTGAAATTACAAAAAGTGTCAGTTATTAAAATATAAAATATACAATCTACAATATAAAATACAATTAATTAAAAATATATACATGTCAATAATCTATACTATACTCTTAGAGCTACTAATTTCATTCACTACTGTCAAGTGAATCCCATTTTCTAACACAATAGGTATCAGGACCGTAGCGAGGGGGGGTATTGGGGGGGTGTTTCACCCCCCCAACATTTTTGAAATTGAGATATTCGGAAAATCGAATTACTCGTTCGGAAAACTACGGCAACGTAGGTTAAGCGAGATTTCAGTCAGTGAACAGCAAAAAACTCATGTTAAGTTTATAGAACTTACAAAATAATATTCACAAGGATAACAAATCTATTTTTGTCGATTTACTGCATACGTACATCAGATAGATGATACCTTTTGGCTTTTGCTTTGCAATAAAATTTATCATTTCCGGATTTTAAACAGCCTTCACAAAACCACGAATTATGATACCGTACCGTAGAATTAAATTGTTTATATTTCGCCTCTTTTTTATTGTTGAAAACTAAATTCCTACATCTGTAAACTGTGCAAGGAAATCTCTTAAAACTGCTCCCAGAATGCGGGAGATGCAATTTCCGAGACCCTAGAATTAAAAATTTCGGAAAAAATATATTCGGAAAAATAATTTGAGATTCGGAAATTTGGGACTTACACCCCCCCAACTTTCACATGCTAGCTACGGCCCTGATAGGTATAAAACTGTTCTTAAATCGTTCAGTCCTGCATTTAAAAAGTGGATACTTCCGAGGGTTCCTAAAACAGTACCTATGAATAATAGGACTTGGAAGCAGTTCGTTTAATTTATTATCATGCTTCAAAATTGATCGATACAAGGACAGACACTGATTGTCTCTACGTTCATAAAGTATTTTAAGTTTTAGTTTGTTGAGAGAGGCAGTATACGAAAGATGCGGGTACACAATATTTAAAGCTCTTTTTTTGGATGTGTTCAATTTGGTCAGATAGAATCAATGGGAGAGAAGAGTGCCAAACTTGACATGCGTATTCGAACACTGGACGGATAAAGGAACAAAAGACAGTGATTAGATTCTGAGTCGCTATTAAGCCGTAATTTTTCATTATAATCCTCCACTTCATATTTGGTAGGGGTCCCACTGGGTGGGGGGCCCTTAGTTCTTGACCTAACCCAATACCTAATTACGCAACTGGATGTAGTTAAATTATTACTCCACCTGTAAAACTTCGTTATTACTGTATCGTACCTGAATAGCATCAAACTCTGATTTCAACTTCATATTCATCTCAATCTCGAGTTCTGTCATAGTTTGATCTGTCTATGGGATAACGGAAAAGATTAAACCTATTTGGTGAATAACTATTAGTGAAGAGAAAAATCACAACAAAATCCATAATAAAATATTACGGGACAAAACCCTAAGTACTGTACCTTTTCAAGTGCTGCGATATTAATTCCAAAATGCGCTAAGTGCCTCGCCAGAAATGGATCTTCGACCATATCATCTTCAGCATACGAAAACACATCTACCGAGAAATTAAAAGATGAATCATCGCACTGCTCAAACTCGATACACGGGGGTATCTTTTCAATTTTGACTGCCCTCAATGACATCAAAATTGAACAGAAAACTGCCACAGTTCATCAACTCGACCATACCTGATTCACTTTGTGTGATTGTTCCCAGTTTAACACAGAGAGGATAACCTGTGTCTTTGTAGTAATCAACAGCATGATTGTTACCACCAGAACCTGAAAGAAAACGGACGCGTTGAGATGAAGTAGCGATGGGAATGATTGACGAGAAGAATAAAAAATATACCATCGTAAAACTTTCTTCCACAAAGAATTGTGCCATCTGTGAGGTTTAGCCATAGGTTTTGAGTCAGGTTGCATTTTTCACACTTCCATCCACTAACACGAGGTAAAGTAAAGGAGAAATATGAGAAATAAACCGATATACGGGAAGAAGAAATAAGAGAGGTAACACTTCTCACCATGCACATTCAGAAACAGAGGAAGCAGACAGATGGACGGACGGACCGACGGACGGATGGACCGACCGACCGACGGACCGACCGACCGACGGACCGACAGACCGACCGACGGACAGACGGACCGACAGACGGACGGACCGACGGATCGACGGACCGACCGACGGACAGGCCGACGGACGGACCGACAGAGGGACCGACAGAGGGACCGACAGAGGGACGGACGGACCGACAGACCGACGAACGGACCGACGAACGGCCGACGAACGGAGCGACGGACCGCCAACGGACTAATCAATCAATCAATCAATCAATCAATGTACCAGAAACAGATATGGTAGCAAGCATACAGACAGACTTACAGAAAAAGGAAGCTGAACTAAAAGTAGAAATGTAGGCTTGAACTACCTTGGTAGAATTTTTACTCCATTTTCCAACTGCTTAAGATTTTCAGCATACCTATATAGAAGAGCAAATTGATTAAAATATATATTTACCTTTAGTCAATTATTTAAAATCAAAACAGATGTCTGACATTGTCACATTCTACAATTTAAGATAGTGTATAGTGTTCTCATATAATTATATTACGATGTAATACAATCAGGGGGTAATCCTACTTTGATACACATCTTTTCTCTCCACTCCATGCGACTTGCTCCGAAAAAGCTGATGTGTTAGTTGAGATTATTCCTGTTATCGAAAATTGGACCTAGAAAAAAGAATTTGCATAGTGTAGAATTTGCAAAAACATTGCGCTAAGTTTGGAGACATTGCGCTAAGTTTGGAGATATTGCGCTAAGTTTGGAGACATTGCGCTAAGTTTCAAGACATTGCGTTAAGTTTGGAGACATTGCGCTAAGTTTCAAGACATTGCGCTAAGTTTGGAGATATTGCGCTAAGTTTGGAGACATTGCGCTAAGTTTAGAGACATTGCGCTAAGTTTGGAGACATTGCGCTATGTTTAGAGACATTGTGCTAAGTTTAGAGACATATTGCGCTAAGTTTGGAGACATTGCGCTAAGTTTAGAGACATTGCGCTAAGTTTGGAGACATTGCGCTAAGTTTGGAGATATTGCGCTAAGTTTGGAAACATTGCGCTAAGTTTAGAGACATTGCGCTAAGTTTGGAGACATTGCGCTAAAATTTGGAGACATTACGACAAGTTTAGAGACATTGCGCTATGTTTAGAGACATTGTGCTAAGTTTAGAGACATTGCGCTAAGTTTGGAGACATTGCGCTAAGTTTGGAGACATTGCGCTAAGTTTGGAGACATTGCGCTAAGTTTGGAGACATTGCGCTAAGTTTGGAGACATTGCGCTACGTTTGGAGATATTACGCTAAGTTTTGAGATGTTATGCATAGTTTGGAGACATTACGTTAAATTTAGAGACATCGAGCTAAGTTATGAGGCGTTACGCTAAGTTGTACGGTGACAGGTACAATTTTTTGTGTGTCCGTTCCAAATCTATTTGTGCTGGTCACCAAAGATAAACTGACATGTTTTTAAAACAATTTCTCCCAACTAGTACTATAAGAAATGTTTGGAGACCAATAAGGAGAATTTGTATGTTGATACTGGGCGTTGTTCAATTTGAGTACCTGCTCAGGTATTTGTTCATTGGAAAGATGAATTAAGGTATTTTCCTTATCTTGGTGTAGAACAACAAGGATGTAGATGTCATCGTACTCCAGCTGCAATACGAAAAGACAATTTAGATAATCATCGTTAAAGTGCCTATCTCATGTTTGGGGATTTTACATATTCGTAATATTTGGGTCTTCCTGAACAAAATCATAATATATATTGTCAGCCGAAAATTTCATCTTCATGGAGTTTTTTGCTGTTAAAGTTACTGGATGTGATGTCACAAGAGGCATTCCAAACCAGTTTTCTTTTGTTACTTGCCACAAAAATGCCTCTTGAGACATCCATAACTTCAACAGCAAAAAGGTCCATGAAGATGAAATTTTCGGCTGACAAGATATATATGTTATTTAAGTCTCAGAAGCGGCCCGAGACCGAAGGTCGAGGGCCGCTTCTGAGACTGAGGGAAAATATTTTTCCAGTACGGACCGACCAAAACGGTAAATAACGTGTTTATTTTTTTCGAGCAAAGTCAAAAAAATTGCAATTTTTTGGCGCGAAAAGTTGCGAGAGGTCCGTACTGGTGTGATACGGACCTCGTACTCAGCCAATCAAAAGGCTCTATTTTAGTTACGGACCTGAGTTACGGACCTCAAAAAAAATAAATACATGTATTATGATTTTGCTGATCAGGAAGACCCAAATATTACGAATATGTAAAAATATCACCAAAAAACGCGAGATAGGTGAGATATAGAAAAAACCATGCTATAATTATGTGAGATAGAAAAAACCATGCTATAATTATGTGAGATAGAAAAAAACCATACTATAATTATGTGAGATAGAAAAAAACCATACTATAATTATGTGAGATAGAAAAAAACCATGCTATAATTATGTGAGATAGAAAAAACCATGCTATAATTATGTGAGATAGAAAAAACCATGCTATAATTATGTGAGATAGAAAAAAACCATACTATAATTATGTGAGATAGGAAAAAACCATGCTATAATTATGGAAAAACAAGTTTCAATACAAGGATGATTGTCAAGCTCAAATCCTCGGAAAATGAGTCCTGGACAAGAAGCAAACATGTAACCTTCTCATCGCTGAAATTGATGCACAAACCATTGGACTATACCAAGAATTTTTTTGAGGATTTGAGCTTGATCAGGTCATTCATGTATCATCTGTCTGTTCCTTTATAACGACCTTCCAATTTACGCGAGGAGAGCAGCATCAGTAAATGATTTTATGAAACTTTATGACTATAAATTTTAAATTTTATAGCTTAAATTCCTTGTTTTATTTTAGATATCAATTGTATATACTTTTTCCAATTTTTATATTTCTGACTTATTTGTATTAATTTGCTATATTGTAGGGCTGCAAGGATAGCAGCTTTTAGCTGATGGGGCTACCCTACTCAAATTATGTGTAAATTATTATTATTATTACTATTATTATTATTCCCACATTCACTACGATGTATAATTATGGTAATATAATAACAAGTTTTGTTTACCAGCCAAACTTTTTCATGCTACAAACCTTTACATCATCAAGATCAAAACCTCCTTCAACTCCTACAGTTAAACAAAAGAAATGTGTGATATAGCAGTAGTGAATATGATGATGATTTAAGGCAATTATCTTGATATGTAAAAGTAGTTATTAATATTGTGTTTATCAGCTGTAAAAAGAACATAATATAAGGCCAAGTAAAAAATATATCATCCTAACTTTAAAAAAAGAAAAATGTGGGCACTTTTTCTTTTTTCTTTTTTTTTTCAAGATGACTTCTGCAAAATAGCCATCCGACCTACCAAAACCTAATTCTAACACCTATTAAAAAATATTCTAAACTTTATATTACAAGCACAAACAAAAACCACATGACAGAATCAAATGGATTTCTCTACAACTGCTTCGATACAAGATGGTGCCAAAGCACATTGTGGCGGATAGTAAAACCAGAAATGAACCGGAAAGTTGCTGAAAGTTGCTGAAAGGTACCGAAAGTTGCTGAAAGGTACCGAAAGTTGCTGAAAGGTACCGAAAGTTGCTGAAAGGTACCGAAAGGGGCCAAAGGGCTGCAAGGTGGTGCAAAAGAACCCAAAAACAAGACAGATTTTTGATGCAAATAAAATAAAATTGATACGGCAGGAAAAAGGACGCACGCAGGGACAATAAACTAGTATATTTTTTTACTTGGCCTAATTTAAAAGACATATAATGCTGGACTGATATACCGGTGTCACTGTCTCAGTTATCCCCCAGTCTGAGATTTCCCTGGGTCGGTTACAATCCAATAATTTACTGCTTACAATGCCTAATAACAAGTCCAGTAATTTGTGGCTTACAACATGACTCATTCTTCTGCCATCCGTCAAGCATGTGCATCTGTTATGCATAACTGGTTAAAGGTATTTCAAATAGATGATGCATGCTGCATACCTATGGCTAGTTTTGTAGGTTTTTTCTTGGGAGGATCTTCAGATGCAGTTTCACTTTCTTGTTTTGGCTATAACAAAGAACAATATGAACCCTTTATTCCCCAGTGTTGATCAACAGCTAACTTCTCCTAATTTTATCAATGGTTAGCCAAGCATGTTTTATAGGAGAATTTGTATCCTGATCGGTGCTAACCCAAAATTTCCGAATGAAATATCCCCCCCCCCCCCAATTCTTACAATAATAATCACAATCCTTTGCTAACTGCCAAAACCAAACGACAAAGACAAAAAACATCTTTTATCACAGTTATTGTAGTAACAGTACTGCATTTTACCCATATACTAAAACTATTAGGGGTCAAACGATAATCAGATCGGCGCATCGGTTCGGGCAGATATTCACAACATCGGCAGAAATATCGGATCGGCAACATTTGACAAATATATATCCGGTTTTTTAACCAATGTCAAATTTTGAAGTTTTGCGGTCAAATTCAAAATTCAGTTATGTTTTCAGCGAAAAACTAAACTAAAGTTGTTGATCACAATATCGTCGTTCTGCACATTTCAAAACAGTTAAGCTTAGTTTAGACTTTAGACGTCTAGTTCCGTCGTATTTAATTTATCGCATCTAATTAGATGACTTAAGAACTTGATATCTCAACTTTGATATCTCAAGTACTTCTTTCGACACATTCAGTTAATTAAATTGGCATTCAATTAACCTCACTCGCAGTCCAAAGTCTAAACTAGGCATCAATACACACATATCTGCATGTTAACTTACGTTCAACTGACACGTTTTCTGTTACCAGTACATTTAATGTACATTCAGACAGTATATTTCAACATAATCTCTTAAAATAGTCTTAAAGAAAACAGATCCCAATTTTCCGAATAGAACTGTGAATTTTCCGAATACAGTATTGCTATTTTGTAAAAGTTGGGGGGTGACGCACTGTCCCCCCACCCAATACCCCCCTTTGCTGCGGCCCTGATGCTGATATTGGGGGTAATGATGGACAGTGGAAATGGTTAGATAATTTACCTTAAACAATTGCTTGTAGTGTAAGTAGACATTTCTTCCCGTCCTCGTGGAATACAATGCAACATGGGTGGAGCAAAATCCAAGGAAAGTGTTCAGACAAATATAGATTCCCCCTTCGAATTTCTACACAAAACCAATATAACCCATCAAAAACTAAATTATTTAAACATTGAGAACAGCAATGTACATGATGCTACAGGGATTACACCACATTATATTACATTACATTACACTACATTACATTACACATTGACACTACATTACATAACGCTACACTACACTACACTACACTACACTACACGTAACACTACACGTAACACTACACATATAACACAACACTACACATAACACAACACTACACATAACACTACACTACACGTAACACTACACAACACATAACACTACACTACACGTAACACTACACAACACATAACACTACACTACACGTAACACTACACTACACTACACTACACTACACCGCACCACACTACACCACAGCACAGCACCCTCACCACACCACACCATACCACACTACATTAGCTGTTGATGGTAGATAAAAAGCAATTTAGTTTCTCTTAGTTGGCTACATGCTGTAGTAATTGCTAAAACATTATTGTTCAAATACCATATCTCAAATTCATGAATAATTCATGAGTTAATTAACCAATCAGAGTAGGCGAATTAATCAGGTGATTGCGGTTGGGGTGAACCATGCCAACACAATACGCGTGACCTGGATATTAGATGAACAACGTTGTTCATCTAATATCTTAATTACGCATGCAAATAATCTTCAAAATTGTAAACTGCAATTTAAATTATAACTAATTACTATTGTGTTCAATTGAGATGCTATATGAACAACTCGAGCTCGTGTCCCACCGGGATATCCAAACACTCGAAAACAATTAACAAAAACACTCGCGCTTCGCGCTCGTGTTTTCATACATTGTTTTCTCGTGTTTGGATATCCAGGTGAAACACTCGCTCTCGTTGTTCATATATAACATGAATCACCACTATAGACTGATTTATAAAATGAGAAGAAATGGCAATATGGCATATGAAACAAAAGCAAAAGTAAAACAGCACTGACTAATAGTCAAAGTACTCTGAGATATACAATAATGTATATACCAAATGACTCATGTTACAGCAGCTTAACTATAACACAAAACTCCCTATAAGCTAATGCATTAAAAACTATTAAAACATATAGTTGCTGAAGTCATCATTATGCCACAGTGGCACATGGTGTACAATAGACAATAATGTATATTATGGTGTCCAACATACCGGAGTCTCAAAACAATAAACGCATTGGTCCTTGTAGACTTTGTCACCTCCTTTAGGTATACGGACAGTTGTATTTGAAACTTGTTCCATTAAGTCTTGGATAAAGTCATAGTTTTATAAAAGAAATTATATATTGTACTATACTGTTTCATGAACAGGAGTATCAGCGGACTTTACCATGGACACATCGCGGGCTCACAAAAGCAATTGTTCAAAATACGTTGTAACATTTATTTGTGTTGTGAACGACTTTTATTTGAGTTTTGAACGATTTTTATTTGAGTAACTTTTTTATTTGTGTTTTGAACGACTTTTATGGCTTTACCGGTGTACCAGAACCTTACCAGTGACGTTATTAATTTATTTGGCAGTTCGTTTGGTTCTTGTGGTTCTTCTCGTAGTTCTCGTCATTCTTCTAGTTCTCGTGGTTCTTCTAGTTCTCGTAGTTCTCGTGATTCTTCTAGTTCTCGTGGTTCTTCTAGTTCTCGTAGTTCTCGTGATTCTTCTAGTTCTCGTGGTTCTTCTAGTTCTCGTAGTTCTCGTGATTCTTCTAGTTCTCGTAGTTCTCGTGATTCTTCTAGTTCTCGTAGTTCTCGTCATTCTTCTAGTTCTCGTGGTTCTTCTAGTTCTCGTAGTTCTCGTGGTTCTTCTAGTTCTTGTGATTCTTCTAGTTCTCATGGTTCTTCTAGTTCTCGTGATTCTTCTAGTTCTCGTAGTTCTCGTGGTTCTTTTCTTCAGAACCAAACGAACCACGAGAACTACAAGAACCAGAAGAACCACGAGAACCAGAAGAACCACGAACGACCTTTATTTGTGTTTTGAACAACGAAATATTTTGTTTCTTTTATTTGGGTTTTGCACTTTACGAAACGCAGCCAATCCGGAATAAGTAAAAGTGATTTAAATGTTTAATATTATGCTCAAACAATTACCATAATGTCTTGAGAGACGAGAAAAATGCAGAAAAAACTGAAGTTATGATTAGCAGCAAACAAGGAGGGGACCAGATCCACATTGTGGACAGAAGAGATGAAGTCTTAACTCATAAAAATTGGTTTCATGTGCAGGGACTCCAAATACAAATGTAGCTCATATGAAAGATCTTACTGACTTTAGTTTATTCCCAAAGTTTCAATTCGGTTGTAAAATAACTCTTGTTTGAAAAAACTCTTGAAACTATAAAGACTAACCATTTGCAACTTTTCATATCTCACTTCACTCTGAGATATTAAGATTTGTTTAATATGTAAATTATCATACTTATGACATCACACTGCATAATAACTTGTTAATGAACATTTGAAATGCAGGTGCATGTGCGTGGATGTATCCAATGACATCAAATATGCAAATCTGAATCAATCGATCCATGTGATAATGGTAAAGATATACAGAATTTTCAATAAGTCATTATGTATTGTGATAATTTACATATTAAACAAATCTTAATATCTCAAGAGTGAAGTGAGATATGAAAAAGTTGTAAATGGTTAGTCTTTGTAGTTTTAAGAGTTCTTTCAAACAAAAGAGATATTTTACAACTGAATTTTTCATTGCACTTTAAGAAGATATAATATGGCTCTAGTTGCAGTTGAAAATTTTACGCCATATTGGTTTTGAACATGACGTCTTGGCGTTGACATATGTTGATATAGAAATGCTCCTTGAAGGAAACTTGGTTGAAATAAACTGTTTAGAAGTAGAGGAGCTTCTTAGGCAAAAAACGTCTTAGATATAACTCACTTTCGAAGAGAAAACTAGAAATATATTACGCAAGCGCAGATGAACTCAAGTACAACACGGTTATGAAAAGTATCCATCATGCAACGCGTCAAAATATGACGATTGGATTCGCACAATGCATTGTGGTAAAAATAGACAATATTGGCGATGCGTATTTCCCGCCTTGCCTCGCTCGCCGCGGCAGCAATTACAATTTAAAATCAATTATTTTGTAGCAAAATGACTTTAATAACAAACTATAGTTCTCTATATTCTAGACACACTATGGTCTACCACTATGGTATTATGGTCTACCATCAATTGATAACCTCACAGCAGTAATACACAACAGCTATATATTACGTGACGGTGCTTATTCCCTATGCTCCACAACAACACACCAGAAACAGACATGCATATTAACACTATTTACAAATAATAGATATTAGATACAGTATATATATTCGTATTGCTATTCGAGTCATATAAATACTGCCTTTTGTATAGTCAGAGCAAATTGGCATTTTACGATTACGTACAATGACCACCAATGTTGAAATAAAATTTTGTCGATCGCAAGCAACGGTAATCTTCCTCGGCTGGCACGCATTTTCATCGTCGAACTATCGGAATTAATTTAATAGAACGCTACGGAATGTAAAATATTTCGATCGGCGTATTTTATTTCGAATGGTTCAAGAATTTCGTCAATAGCACTTTCGGCGTCTTCGGCTTTACTGATCTGGAACAAAATGGATACGAAAGTTAGAGTGGAATTAGAGGAGTCTCAGGGTGATGCATTGCGCGCGCTTGCGTTATTGCGCGCGCGCTTGTGTTATTGCGCGCGCGCTTGTGTTATTGCGCGCGCGCTTGTGTTATTGCGCGCGCGCTTGTGTTATTGCGCGCGCGCTTGTGTTATTGCGCGCGCGCTTGTGTTATTGCGCGCGCGCTTGTGTTATTGCGCGCGCTTGTGTTATTGCGCGCGCTTGTGTTATTGCGCGCGCAGGAAAATTTCTGTCATAAACAAACAAGAAAATACTCTTGAAATTAGAAACATGAAAAATTTTGATGAAAAAAAATTTATTGAAGAACTGCTAAAACAACACTGGGAATATGTGTATTTCTTTGCTGAAGATCCAAATGCCATGTGGGAAATTTGGAAAAAATTATTTCTAGAAGTCCTAGACAAACATGCACCACTTCAACACAAAAAGATAAGATCGAAAAAAGTCCCTTGGATTACAAGTGATATAAAGAAACTTATGAATGCAAGGGACAAGTTTAAACGAAAAGCCATTTTGACAAACCATGAGAATGACTGGTTGGACTTTAAAACAACTAGAAATAAAGTGAATATAGAACTAAGAAATGCCAAAAAAGATTATTATTCCTCGAAAATAGCTGGTCAAAAACTTAATCCCACAAAAGTATAAACAACTTGTTAGGTAGGCAAAACAAACCAACAGTGGTAAATGAACTAAATGTAGGTAAAAATAATTAAACAAGTCCTGAAGATATCGCAGAGGGCTTTAATGAATATTTTTCAAATATTGGCCCTGATCTTGCTAGCAAAATAGATTCTTCAAATTGCAATTTTGAAACGTATGTCAAAAATGCTAAATCAGAATTTGCTGCATTCCAGCCTGTTACTGTCAGTCACGTCTCTCGTCTTTTGCATGGACTTTCTAGCAATAAAGCCACTGGCATTAATAAAATTTCTTGCAAAATTATTAAATTTGCTGCACCTGTCATCTCAGATTCACTTACACTAATTTTTAATCAGGCTATTACTCTATCTTCTTTTCCTGATGAATGGAAAGTAGCTAGAGTAATGCCTCTGTATAAAAATGGCCAACGTAGTATTCCTGGAAACTACAGACCAATATCAGTTTTACCGGCCATTAGTAAAATTATGGAACGAATATTATATGATCAGCTGTATGACTATTTAACAAAATTTGAGCTTCTCAGTGATTCCCAATTTGGATTTCGAAAATTTCACTCCACAGCTAGTGCATTACTAGACTGTACTAATGAATGGTATGTGAATCTAGACAGAAAAAATGTGTAACCTAGTAGTTTTAATTGATTTGAAGAAAGCCTTTGATACTGTTGATCATCAAATTCTGTTGAGCAAATTAGAGCTCTATGGAATAAAAGGACAAGCTCTAACTTTGCTCAAATCTTATCTCACAAACCGAAACCAGAAGTGCCAAATAAAAAAACTCCTTTTCATCTGAACGCTTGATCAAATGTGGTGTACCACAAGGCTCTATCTTAGGGCCATTATTCTTTTTGTTGTACATCAATGATTTGCCTCATTGTCTAAACAAAACCAAACCGCGGTTGTTTGCTGATGACACAAATCTGACTGCTTCAGCAAATTCTATGACTGACCTAGAGGCTGCAGTAAATTCTGATTTAGAGAACCTTAGAAAATGGTTAATAGCCAATAAGCTTAGCCTCAATGTGGCTAAGACAGAGTTTATGTTAATTGGCTCAAAACATATGATAAAAAATATTTCTAATTCTTATCCGAATGTTTTCATTGAAAATAAACAAATTAAACAAGTTCATGAATGCAAAACTCTCGGAGTAACAATTGACCAGCATTTATCTTGGAAAAGTAATACTGAAAATATTTGCAAAAAAGTAACAGCAGGAATCTCTGCTATTCGTCGGATCAAACCATTTGTTGACCAAGATACACTTATTTTGATATATAACGCTATTGTTCGTCCGTACTTTGACTACTGCTGTGAAGTATGGGATGTATTTGGCGAAACTCAATCAAAACGACTCCAAAAACTACAAAATAGAGCAGCTAGAATTATTCTGAATATAAGCAATGACGTAGATCATACGATTGCTTTGCGTGCTTTGGGATGGGAGCCACTCCAAACAGAAAGGAAAAAAGCTAAAGCAAAAATGATGTATAAGTTATTAAACAAAATGGGTCCCAAATCACTCACAAATCTATTTTCGTATAAGAGTGAGAAAACTAATTATCACCTTCGGGACATTTCAAGTGGTCTTTGTTTACCAAAACCACGTACAAATAACATGAAAAATAGTTTTATGTACGACGGAGCACACCTTTGGAATTCTATTCCAAAAGAAATTAGGGAAAGCAAGTCACTTTCTTCCTTTCGAAATAAAATCGCTGCTCACATCAGTGCGTAAAAACTATTGTAAACAATTTACCTGTAAATAGTCTAAAACTTTCATTAATTTCTTACTATTTAAATACTCCATATCTCTTAAAACTTATATATTTTGTAAATAGCTTATCATATTCTACATGTAAAATTATTTTCTGGCACACGCCCCCCGTGGAAATCAGCTGCGGTTGACGGGGTCAGCGTGTATAAATAAAGTTATACTACTACTACTACTACTATTGCGCGCGCTTGCGTTATTGCGCGCGCGCTTGCGTTATTGCGCGCGCGCTTGTGTTATTGCGCGCGCTTGTGTTATTGCGCGCGCTTGTGTTATTGCGCGCGCTTGTGTTATTGCGCGCGCTTGTGTTATTGCGCGCGCTTGTGTTATTGCGCGCGCTTGTGTTATTGCGCGCGCTTGTGTTATTGCGCGCGCTTGTGTTATTGCGCGCGCTTGTGTTATTGCGCGCGCTTGTGTTATTGCGCGCGCTCGTGTGTTATTGCGCGCGCGCTTGTCTTATTGCGCGCGCTTGTTATAAACATAATTCAGGTACAAACCTTTTCACACAAATGACAAACGATGAAGGCGCCTAACGTCGCCTCTTCATGATTATCTTGTATGTCGATGTTTATGATATGTACAGGGGAATACGTCTGAGGTTCACGGCTTTCTAAACCTATATAAGAAAGTACAAACGTTTAAAAGGAAACTAGTCATGCACCCCCATAAAGAAACATCTTCAAGACGATTGAAATAAAAAATCACAAGATTTACATACAATCAGATTAGCAAAGCTACCTTAAAACGCATTTATGGTCAAGCAACATGCACATATTACAAGGCAAAAAATAATTTCCCAACACGTTTTTTGAACGTAACTTAAAAAGTTACTGTCCATGACCCAACGTTTCGACACTCCAATCTGGTGCCTTCATCAGGGGTGATCGTTGTAAAGTTATGGTCCCTATTTATACCCTCATGGAATCGATGATGACGTTATCTATTAACAAGATGCAAATAAGCTTCTGGTAATAGACCACCGTCATCGCTGAAACAGTAATAAGTTTTATAAGTAAATTTAAGAATATATTGTTGCAAGAGCATTGAGACTATTGTATAATGCTCCTAATATTATTATTATCGTGATTCAATGGGGCGTGGGCCCTAACTTTACAACGATCACCCCAGATGAAGACACTTATTCGAAACGTTAGGTCATGCATGACAGTAACTTTTTAAGCTACGTTCAAAAACTTTTTAAAGCCAGAATAGCGTCAAACTATGACTGATTACAAAGGCACTTCTTACTTTCAATAACTTGATCATACACTCTTTCTTCCGCCGTTATTACGATGTCGAAGGACTCTTTGCAATCTTGGAATCTTTCTGGTCTTGATTTAATTCTTCGATTTCGATCCAGCATGTGTAGTATTCCGTTTTGAGTATATCTGAGAATTTCTGAGTTAAGAAATACCACGTTTCCGAGAACACATCACATTAACAACGCTATACATTGGATACAGCGGGATATAATTGTTTTATATTATATATTTTAAATATATACCTAGGCATATAATGGTCACATCGACTATACGTTTAAAAATCAATAAAACACACATTTATCAAAACAGTTAGGGTATTCGAATATAATTTGTGATAATGCAATCAGAAAAGACAAAACAATACAACATTTGAACTACAGATGGTGTGGTTGAAGAGTGATTACTTGGCTAAACCTTTAAGAATACTTTCCATGGACATTTTGGAAGGTGTATGTCCTTCGGAAGAAAGACATCGTATGAAACGACATCAAGGAGTTACATGGGTACAATCACTGAAGTATTTTTGCCTCAAATGAAATTCTCTACCTTTTTAATAGTCAATGCAATTAAGTAAAATGGTTTATTAGTATATATACCACATTTCCTATAGCAATGAATACACGAAGTAATTGAAACGATGAAGTTTTTAAGTTCTCTACTTTCTAAATACACTGATGAAGAAATTTGGTTCATACGTACATATACCACATTTATACAAGGAATGAATACATGAATGGAAAACGATGAAGTGTCTAACACCCAACGCTTAGCTTTCTAACCAATATGTATGGGTCAGTAAACGGAATGAAAAAGTTAAAACGATATGATCAGCTAACAACACTACTCAGTTGTTCCGCATTTGCAATTGTTCAGAGACTAAACGATGCGCAAAATTGAGACCAAATACCAAAATGACGACATGCGAAACGAAGCAGAAATCCCCTAATCGACAAAATAGAGTACATCGGGGATTCCTCTGGACGTACACAATGTATCTCAATCTGTCAACAATATACGAATGGTATTATACTCAATTAAAAGCCAAAAATAACAAACTGACAACCATACTGAAAACAAGTTTAACAAAACCATACCAACTTCACTAGATAGTTAACAATCGAAAGTATATTGCAAATTGCAATCTCCTTCTTTGGAATTCAAGAAAATCGTATTCGAGATGGCTGGACGTTACGGACTACCAATGAACAAGACATTCAGTAAGACTAATTACTTTATCATTATATACTTCATTCGATTTTTATTCATCTAATACTCGTTTTGCTAACAATATACACACATTTTCCTGTCTTTACCATCTTCCTTCATACCAACGATCAAAACATCAACTCCCAGCCTAAAAAGCCCTCCTGATGAAGACCAAAAGGTCGAAGCGTTAAGGGTTACTCCCGATATAAAAACACGAACCTACAATATCCTTCAACGCTTCAATTCTTTTTCTCTCATGCAACACAAACCGCACCCATTTTTTTTCAGCCACCATATTGCAAACACTTATCTCGTATTCAATCAGTTTTTATTTTTGTTCCTACACTACAACCATGTTGGTAATACAACGCCGGTGGAGAAAATATAGGAAAATCAAGGCATTCTTAATAAAAAGTATGAATATACAAAAAAAGGAGAGAAAATTAGAATTGCTAGAAAGCTTGCGAAGAAGTACAAAGATGCAATGGCTTCTAACATTCCACAAAGAAGCAAGATTAGGAAGACATTTGCTATACATACAGGCAGAATTATACGGAGAAGTCAAGAACAAGGGAGATGAGCAACAACTAAAGCTTTTATTTATTTATATATTTTATTATCTTACTATTGCGCAAAAAAAAACAACCAAAAAAGAAACCTAACATAGATACACTCTCCAGTACTAAAACAATGGCAGCGTGACTGAAACAGCATAGAATTTAAACCGGACCCAGAATTTAAAAGTATATTTACAAATAATGGTATTTAATAATACACAACTGTGGCCTCGGAGGGCCACAACACTCCATTTCTACACCCCGTCAAGATTAGTCATGATCAATAACCCAGGTTGAGATCATTGGGAAGTTTTACTAGCCATTGCTGCCACCCGGAGCCACAGCCATTCTGTATTTGATTCATTAATATTAAGAACAACAAGTGATAGTACGAGAATGCTACGAGACGAATTACACTACAAGCAGATAGTTTTAAAGGATCTAGGATTATCACAGTTATAGGATTTAAAGTAGTATCTGAGCATGGTTGATCTGAATAAATTAAGGTGCTAAAGTGTTCCATATTCTGGTGGTTCTTATCAAGTACAATCTTTAGTACGTAGTTGTTTTACATTTGCTTATTATGTACTTTGTAACGATAGTATATTGCTTGAAGGTCTATAGTAAATCTGCCTGTGGTACGTAAACTAAGCCGTGTGTTATTTTAAAGATATACAATGAAAGCTAAAGCAAATAAAATCTTAGAAACAAGCGACTCCATTGCAAAACTTCAAATAACACATACTACCGTAGTGAATATGGGAAATTGGAGTAAATACACAGCATTAGTGACTGCCGCATAGATAGTACATATATATCAATTGAACCAGTACGCTCTCCCATCTCACCAGCAATCCGAAGGTTACAGGTTCGATTCCGTCCTTGACGCAAAATGTTTTCCCGTTCGTTGGGATTACAATTAGTAGCAATTTTTTTAGAAAAATTCAACGATTTTATTAATATGAACCCTTAACACGTTTAAACACTTTACGAAACATTTTCTCGAGGATTCGGACGCGATGCTCGTCCATGTACCATCTGAAGTATTTAAATCGCGATTTTACGAAAAAAAATTGTTGAAAATAAAAATCAGTTTTACCAGCTGTTGTGGTCTAGTGGTTACTACACATGTCTATGAGCTGGGAGACACAGGTTCAAATCCTGGGTTGGACCATAACTCAGGTCTTAAAAATAATTGAGGAGAAAGTGCTGCCTTTGCAATAAATCAGCAAATGGTAAGACTTTCGGGTCTTCTCGGATAACGGACCTTAATCAATTGGGTTTCTAGCCTGTTGGGGGTATTCCGTTCACCTAAGAGTGATAAATCTAATAAACTAACTAAACCAGTTGTGCAAAATTATTTACATTAACAAGTGTAGGAAATAATTTAATTTAAAACAAAAAAGTTCGAAAGGAAGTTACGCGATCCAGCTTGTAAAAATCCTCGAAATTTGGGGCGTCGACGAACGCCACTAAAAACCTCGAGAAAAATTGGTTTGACAACAGGAGCACAAATTGTTAAAACATTCCGTGAAAAATACGACCGCCAAGAATCAACTGTGATGTTATCTAAAACATTGGCCCTTTGTGGTCATGTAAACATGGAGACAAACCTTGCGAGATTAAAAGCTATCAAAAACATGGCATCTCTTTCAAGTATGTATGCTTCAGTTCCGGGATTCTGTGACCAGCCAAGCATTCATTATGTTCCTTAGTTGTGAAACATCGGTTCAGACAGTAATCTTCAAAATCAGGGATGAATAGCAAAATCGATCTTACTCAAATTACTGTCTATCATCAGGTAATGGAAGCGTTCCATATTGTTCCATATTCCATCAGGCTCGGTATAAAACAGTGTTCCCGCCAAAACGATTTTTGAGAATTCTTGAAATTCCAATAAACAAAGAAAGTCTTCACCGACCCGAAATTTGTCAGACCAGATTACCATTAGATAGGAAGAACACAAAACCGACATCTTTGGTTTCAAAACATCAAACGAGATGAATTCACCGCGCGATTAATTTTGCAAGTTCGTAGAATAGTAGATTCCGTGGTTAACCGTGCGAAGGGGAAAACCGTGGATTGGAAAATAATCAATGAAGTGAAAGATGTCGCATAACCGACGTTAACACCAAAAAATACGACTCAAGATTTGCCATTTTTGGTGTAAGTTCGTTTCTCCATCTTGTGCGACATAGTCGCTACTAAAGTCGTACGCGCCTTTCAACTCAGCCCGAGACGATACCAAAAAAAGAAGTAATCCAGAAATAAGTTCAGCTCGAATTTTCACAAACACTTCCCCAATAGCAGAATCCGACGTTCACAAGTCTGTATACGTCACCTCTAGTGATTTATAGTGGTTAATAAAAACTCACCAGATGTGGTCATTTAAACTTGTTATTCCTGTAACACGCTTCAATTTCCGACCAAGTTCCTTCAGGCCATTATCAAGCGTACCAAAGTATTGTATACAAGACGTATACCATTTTGATACAAGCAGTGCTCGATCGACCGCTCACGTTTCAAACTTATTTAGCAGAACTAGCATTTTTTCCTCATCCACTTGGTACCAAACGCACGAGAGAATACAATGCCCTATTGAATCTTCCTTAATTCAGGACAACCACAGACCATAGCATGCATCAATAGTGGGAAGGGAACTTGGGAGAGCGCGTTACACACAAACATATCTAGAATTAACAATAATCAATAAGTGTACCATTGCTTTGAATTATCGATAGTAAATGTAGCTGCTGTTAGTAAAACCAGCTGTTGTGGACCACTCAGGGTCTTAAAATAATTGAAGTGCTGTCTTTGTAATAATACCAGCAAATGGTAAGACTTTCGGGTCTTCTCGGAAAACGACCTTAAATCGTAGGCCCTCGGAATCCCTCTCAGTTGGGTTTTCCGTTCACCAAGGCAAAGAGTGATAAACTGAATAGTCGAACGCTTAAAACAAGAGTCTCCGTGATCGACTGTAAATAAATCGTACCCATTGGGCTAAGGACAGGATAAATTTAGGATTAAATTCAGGGTTAAAATCTATATCCATTTCTAATAACTACCAGTAATTCAAAGAACTGGTACACTTACTGACCATTGTTAATTCTAAGTAGAATACAGACAAACAAACAATATTAAAAGCAACATAAACATTAGTAAACTAAAACATAACCACAGTTTCATGGAATTTAATGTATTTTCGGGGAATGCGGGCAATTTCAGTACAGTAGTTACAAAATATTTTCTACAAACAAGACCTCTCACCTTTCCGTTTTACATTTAGAATTCTGGCAACTAAATAGTAATGCTTCTGCCGTAACTTAATCCTCAAAGTAATATTTAAGTTATGGTTCTGTCTGCCACAGTTTCTTGCTTCAAGAACCCCACAGCTTCTCGGAAAAGGTCGATTCCACGAACTGCCAATGTACTAGAACTTTAGAAAGTGTCATTATATCTCAAATAGAACTAACGAGAGTGTAACGAAGATTACTCTAAGACTTCAGTTCAATTTGTTTTCGTTCTGTTTGTGTAGGAGAACAAAGACTGAAGTATACACTCGGACAAAGGGGATTTACTCGAAACTTGCACCACACTATTTCGGCAGTACACCAACCTTTTAGAGTATTTGATTTGTATTTCTACACTACCTACACAGCACACTTTGATCTCCTTCACATTATTTTGGTAGTACACCAACCTTTTAGAGTATTTGATTTGTATTTCTACACTACCTACACAGCACAACACTTTGATCTCCTTCACATTATTTTGGTAGTACACCAACCTTTTAGAGTATTTGATTTGTATTTCTATACTACCTACGTAACACAACACTTTGATATCATACCAAAAATAGCAACGCCGCAACACGCCCCCTCCAATTATCCTTGAGATAAGTATTGAAAGACGCTTACAATAATTTATAAATCGACAGAAACATCGTTAAAATTGTGTGCACCTCTACTCCTGTCTAAAGATAATAATATATACACCTCAGTCTCGAATGTAGATGGCAATTCACAAAACGTCTGTTTGCATAAATTGCCATAAAAATTGCCTCCTTTTACACACGTGGAGAGTAACTTCCACCATTTATTTCGAGGACTGCGACAAATTCTTTGAGCACTACTTTTTAAAACTAAATTAACATATATCTCAAAACTAACGTGTGTATATACACGTATACAAATAAATACATACATACATACACATACGATACATGTGTAACAAAAACACAATTTTTCACTGGTTTTTATCATATTTTACTAAAATATTTTAGCAGTTATAATTTTATATGCTTTATAAAACATCGTCTTGTTTTCAAGTAGGCCACGCAGGGAGATATGAATAAGAATAAAGATATAGGATTTTTATAATCCATATGATAATTTTATACGTTTCAGCACCTTTTGAAATTTACATACGTCGCTTTCTTATGCTAATACATTCTCACTCCCCATCATACCTGAACGACGACACATCGTCCGGAACGTTGTCTACGAAAATATCCTCTATCAAAGCTTATCAATCAATAGTGTGTTACGTGGTGGCAGTATTAAAATACGAATAAATAATACTAAAAGGTTGGTATACTGCAGAGGTCGTGGATATAGGTGGTTTAAGTTCACGAGCAAACGCCCTTCGTCAGAGTAAAAAAGTTTCACTCCGATGCAAAATCTCTCAGCTCACATGAATCGGATATTGCGGTAGCAGCTCATGTGTAACACGAGCACAAATCGTCAGTCACAATTAAGGAATTAGAAGCAACCAGAAGTCAAGACTGTGTGCTTGATACGGGCGACAGCCTGGGAATGTTTACTTCTTCAAAATGAGCGTTGGCAGTTCTCTCGCGTTGTTACTGGCTGGTTGGTTAGATCTCATTCCATGGCCACCCGCAATTTGAGATATCAATAATTCTAATTCTAATCAATAATTCAGAATGTAGTTTTGGAAACCAAAATGCGAATAAAAATCCTAAAATGTTGATGTACGACCGAAGGTGAACAGGAAGTCTGTTTCCAGCCCAGCGAAAGCCATTCTTTAGAGATTGAGACGTATAGTACAGGATTTCACGCAAAGCAATTTTACATTTCAGTCTCTGAAGGACATCACTCGAAACGCTAGACTCTTTTTCGCTGAATCGATAGCACACCAGATTTTGAGTTTTATGAAAAGGTGGTAAACTGCCAAGATTTTTAGTGACAAAATACTGACGTTTCGAGCGGAGCCCTTCATCAGAGTAAGACGAGATGAAATAAAATAAATAGGGCTTATATATATATGCCAAAAGGGTGTCACAAGTAGAAAGTAGCCAATCAAATACATGGGAGATTTGAAATCACGTGCATTTGATTGGCTACTTTCTACTTGTGACACCCTTTTGACATATATATATATATAAGCCCTATTTATTTTATTTCATCTCGTCTTAATACTCTGATGAAGGACTCCGCTCGAAACGTCAGTATTTCGTCACTAAAAATCTTGGCAGATTACCACCTTTGCTATATATCCAAAACACTGCCTACGTAGCACATACTTTTTTACTACTTTTAGAGTTTTATATTCTTATGCTTTTATGAAGAAATTTGACGTCGTATTTGCCACTTTGCACGAAATAATCTTACCTTGGATAAGTTTTAAAATCATTCGTTCTCGTTTTAAGAAAACGAAATGATTTTTTGCAAAGGTTAATGCTCCTGTAGGTTTGCATTCCACTCATCTTCAACCATCACACAGTTAACAACTGTAATTTGGACCTTTTCACCAACAGTTTAACCACACAGTTCTTCTACGGCATTTCTTTTACAATTAGGTCATATGAGATTATTAAGCTAACACATTAACAATAACAAAAATACAAGGTGAGACTGAACGAACTTCTCACTAACTATACAAGTCAAGGTTTAAATGTGGCATGTTGTACATTAGGGTTAGCATTAGTATTCTGCATTTGTTAATTACATTCACTAATTATATATATATAATAAGTGGAGTCAGTGGCCCCTAAATCATGATATGTATACTCACTAAAAATGATTTAAACACTGGTGGGCAGACAAGGGGCTTCAGCAAATAGCAGAAACGAACTCTAACCAGGATACAGATTTTACTCTGAAACCTCAGATAACTAATATCTGAATTGCTAAAACATTATCATTATACAACCAAACACATGTACCATGTTGAAATTCTGCAAACTTTTTAAACTGTATATGTAAAATGTCACCTGTGACATCCCCTAGCCTTCTTGTTAAAATGTGCTGTTAGTTAATTTTTTATCTTGGGGACCCCGTAATGGAGCGATAATTGCTACTCAATGTACCAAGCAAAAAATAATAAATTTTTTGGCACTACCTGTATTGGCTACATAACATTTAATTATCACCATGTATGCATGTATAATAAATATTAATATTCAATTCTTATATTGTGCAGTTTTCATATTAATATGATCAAATACAGATTCTATAATCTTAAGTGTATTGAATCTTGATTTAGTACTTTGGTAAAAAGAATATTAAAATGTAATAGTCAAAAATATTTCATCAAGGCAATAAAAACTAAAATAAAACAAATTATGGTACAATACTTAGCCTATTGCTGTTGGTATGATTCCCACCAGAAAATTCCAGCAAAAACAGAAACATTTAAGATATTGAAGAAAGATGTTACATAATGTGTGTGCAAAGTGCATCAAGGGGCAAAAGCCAATTTAAAAGGTAAAGGAATAGTGGGCGTTACACCAGCAATGAATCTTTCCATAGACTTATCAGTGACAGAATATCATGTTTATGTTACAATGACAATTCTGAAATAGGATCAATACACTACACACCCTGACAGATCAGTATTAAGTTGTTGTAAGTATACATTGTGCACTTAAATTAGATAAAACAAACACACAATGTTCCCAGTTGGCTTGGTAGCTTAACTGGTAGAGCAGTGGGCAGTGCAGATTCTCAAGTCAATTGCTTAATTTTCATTTGACATAGCAGTATAGAATATCCTGATAAATTTCATTATTTGAAATCATTTGGGTTCAACAGCTTGTATATACAAGCACTGTATGCAGGGGGAATTGGGGAATAAAAATATATTGCATTTTTATAGTCTTGCCAGAACTCAACTGATTGCTTTTAAACATTTGAAACTTAAAGTTCAAAAGATATTGGGCCCGAATAATCTCTAGAACATTTTTTTGTTTGTTCAAAACATGGGGATTAATTGTTTGGGGAAGGTAGCATGTTAGTGGATTACGTAATGGCGTAAAACACAAATTATCTTACCCCCTAATAAAAATCCGTAGTGTCAGTGGCACCAATATGTAATATCAGACCACCGACCAAAGGGTAAGGTAGCATCTTAGTGGATTTTGAACACAGAATGCCTCTTTCCTTCAAAACAAGCCTTCAACACCGACACGAGATAAAAAAATATATAAACTCTAGCCCTAGACAATCACTCTTCAATTTATGTGATAAAGTTATAGTGGAAAAGGAGAGAAAAGGAGAAAAAGAAAATGAAAAAAAGAAATTTGACGAAACACCCACAAATTTGAACACGAAACATGCAAAACACAAAGAATTTCCTCAGACAAAGAGGAAGAGAATATACCATTGGGATTCTGAATATGAATCAGATAATCTAGCAAGGCTAGAACCAGAATACACGGATACAGTTGTTTGTCTTTACGGTGAAGATCTTTATACATTTCCTCGTACGTTGTGTCGAATGAATAGACATTTGGCTGATCGGGAGCGGCACCAGGAAGTTTCACTTGGTTTCCCGAACCGAAGGACTTCACGTTAAAGCCTTTTTTACTGTAGAAATAACGAAAAAATCGCGTTAAAACTACTTCCAGACTCAACTTAAAGAACTAGAGACGATCCATGGACCAAATATTAAACGTTTATGACGATTTAACCGCGAAATTTACCTTAAAAACTTGTGTGCTTCCATGCTTCTGTTTTGGTTGCTGGAACAAACAACGGCGATTTTCAACTTCATATTATTCTTACCAAAGAACGGATTTTACACCACCCAAAAATCTACCACTAACGAACAGTTATCTAAGGATCACCGTCGACGATAAAATACAAAGTTCTGCAGACAAATACTAACAGGATTCAACGGATTTCTTCTGAAGATTTAGAAACGCAAAAGGACTTCTAAAATGGCCGCAAAATAAACTGCGTCAAGCCAAAGCCTTTGTGTGACGTCTTGTGACGTATTTGTGACGTAAATGACCAAATAAGGACAAAATCGGAAATCTCGAGGAGTTGTACTTCCGAGTATGACACGACAACAATAAAGGATATTTTAAACTTTAATTTCGCAACGTTTTTTGGCATTAAATTGTAAAAAAATAAGCAGAAATAAACCGTTAGACGTTTGTTTATGCAAATAGCTTATTAACAGTTGTTTGAACGGACTAAAAATACAAATAAAAAGAGAGTTAGCTTCGATGTGAAGAATGCTCCTATTAATATTACACCAAGTATATCATCCTCCTGTTCAGTACCAAGGTTCAGTGTCTCTTTAATTTATTAACCTTCATTTATCACCACATTTCGATGTCTGAAGAGGTCCAAAGCTTAGAATCAAGAGCTCTTCTTCGTAGCTGGTTAAACAAAATCATTAAAGTCAAGATATCTGATGGAAGGAGATTGGTAGGGTCTTTCCTGTGCACAGACCAAGACATGAACATTATTCTTGGTTCCTGCCAAGAGTATGTCCAGGAAGAAGGTAGAATACTGATCCCTTGGATAACAATTTTCACTGGCTAAGTTATACCAGCTCCAATGAAAATGTTAAAGGATCACGGTCATAGACAGTGCGACTAAGATAGGCCTAGACCCAAAATGCCCTAGAAGCTTGGCATAGGGCTACCCCCTCTCTCTCTTTGGTCATAGGGATATACTGTCAGCTACCCATCTAAGTGGAGGATACTTGGGGCAAACTGTCCTGGTTGTTGGTCCAGGTTACTAAACAGGCAAGCTCGGAAGACTACACATATAGTTTAGTTTAGTTTATTAGATTTATCACTCTTTTAGGTGAACGGAATACCTCAACAGGCTACGATTTAAGGTTGTTATCCGAGAAGACCCGAAAGTCTTACCATTTGCTAATATTGTTGCAAAGGCAGCACTTTCTCCTCAATTATTTTTAAGACCCTGAGTGGTGGTTCAACCCAAGATTTGAACCTGCATCTCCCAGCTCATAGACATATCCACATATTGTACAAAGAACCAGCTTGGCAAGTGGGGCCCTCGTCTCCCACATCATAGCAAGCAGGCCTGCCGAGAGCGGGGGTAGCCAGGGCACGAGCCAAATAAGGGGCCTGAAACAATAACGGATAACCATCATGCAATTCCTACACACAGAATGAAGCTTCTAGGACATTCAGGGTCCTGGGCCTATCTTGGCTCACGGTGGCCCTGAAGGAATGAATACTGTAAACCATTCTTTCCCCGTGAAAAATATTCTTATATACTTTTACAGATTTTGAGAATGAAGACCCAAGAATTCTGGGCCTGGCTATGGTTCCTGGCAAACATATTGTGTCCTTAGAAATTGACAAACAAACATCGCAAGAAAACAACGACCAACTCAAAGAACATTGTTTGGTACAACAAAGTGAATTAGAGACACCACTATAATAATATATTACACAAAATATATTGATTTATCATATAAAAAGCAGTATTTTATAAGGATTTCTGCCACTAATAAATTTAATAATCAAACACATGCAAATTATTAGTGATAATCTCACATGTAAGAGTACTTATCGGTACGTATATTCACAGACGACGTTTCAGATGATGTGTCCTTCAGACAGACGATGTGTAAGGACTTCATCTGACCTGAAGGAGGACACATTGTCCAAAACATTGTCCATTAATATGTAAGTACAGTACTCTTACTTAAGTATTTCTGTATTTTTCAACACATTGAAGTTCTCTTATTTCTCCTTTTCATATTATATCCAGTTCTTTTGAGAACTTTCATATTTATTGTTATAATATCTCACATGTGTCCACTTATTGTGCTTGCTCCTTTATGGCCACAGGAGTGAATAGTGATCAGCATCTATCTTCTCCTAATAATATCAATTGTTAACCAAGTATAGAGGTAATGAGAATAAAGGAAATGATCACCAAAGGTGAACTCAGACCTGTTTTTAAAACAACTTCTCCCAACTAGTACATAACTGCGCAGATTATAAAAATATTCGGCATCTTCTTCGTGTACCGCACACACAATGGACACAGACTATGTCATAGACACGTCAAGGTTATTTTCTCTGGATTCAGAAGCTTTACAAGAACAAGAACGATAACCATAACCCAAATAAAAACTCTAGTCCTAACCCTGAAATAAACCCTACTTTTAAACTAAAGATTAAATATTTCAATGATGTAATATTCTGTGTGCGGTACACGAAGTAGCAGCCAAATATTCTGTGATTTATAACCTTTATAATTTTACAATTGTACTTTAAAAACTCATCTCAAAATGGTGTTTCCAAGATTTACAAAATTTAAAACAATTTCTAGGGACATGCCCTTGAAGTCAATGTCTTGAGTGCCCCCCCCCCCCCAATATTATATTCAAACTGCTATGCCACCCCTGGTGCTACATACAGTAGGCAGTGTTGAAAGACAAATCAAAAACTATAGTAAGTTTGTATTTATTCACAACTTTGTGTGTTTATAAATTCACTCTTCTTTTTTATAGTACAGTGAACTCTCTCTAAGACAGACACCTTTGAGGCAAACTTTGTTGTCCACCTTAGAGAGGTGTCTGCCTAGCTTAGAGAGAGTTTTATTATAATAAATAATGTAGAAACGGCCGAGATTATGTGTCCGCCTTAGAGAGAGTTCACTGTATTATGATACATAATAATTTAATTCCTAAATGCCCTCAAATGCATGCATGTCAATGAGGGGAAATTATTTAACGTACAAGCAAACGCATCCACAACCTCATTCCCAGGGCTTTATCTTCGCTCCATGCCTGCCCGGACCCCGCAGCGGGGGGTGGGGTGGTGAGGAGTGGAGATAAGGCCCTGTGAACGAGGTTGACGCCAACCCACCCATTCACAATGTTATTCCCAAAATGGCATTACAAACTAATACCGTAACATGTTGGGAAATTATGTCCCTCAAGCTTCTGGAGGATTTGTGAATGTTCCTCAGGATCTGCCTCCTCCGCAGGCTGTTCTTTTGTAGGAGGAAGGAAAATTGGGAGTTGCAGGCTAGGGGTAGGCTCTTGTAATTTGTAGGCGAGCAGCTGGGGGACGAAGCAGCCTTGGGATTTCCACAAATCCTCCCTTGGCTTTTGATAGGGGTATCTGGTACGTATTTCTCATAAGGAGGTGCAAATAGAAGACATTGACAAGCAAATAGAGTGAATTAACGCACAAATAGCTGATATGTTGCACCCTCATACCAGCCTCCTAGTTAATTGGATTGTAACCGACCCCAAAACATCGAAAGTCCCTAACCCCCTGCCTAACAAGTTTTCTAACCCCCCGGCTGTGTTTTCAGGCTATATCTATCCCCCACCAAGATTAGTAGCATAGTGAGACAGACTAATCATGTTGGATTAATCCCACATCCAGTGGGCTGGTACGAGGGCAACCTATCTGCTCGTCAATGCCTCGTAATTGCTCGTCAATGTCTTGTATTTGCTCGTAGGCCACTTCCTTATATGGAATAGGTACTAGAAGTACATGTGTGTCTTTCAGGGACATATTCCAAAATTAGCCTCGTACCCAGTCTTCTTTGCGTGAAGGCACATGGGAGAACAATAGGGGAGAAATGCATCCATGCACGTGTCACGGCAGGTAGCAAAATAAGTGCCTGGGTACGATGCTCAGCTGTTCCAAATTCCAGTCACTGATACAATTCAGTGAAGTATTTCTTTAAGGGGTCATCCATAATTATCAACATTTTCACAAGCGTACGCTGGGGGGGGGGGGGGGGGTAAGGGGGTTAATGACCAATGTACGCTTTTTAAAATGTCGATGATGGCTTCATTGAATGCACAGCAAAGAAAACTGGATCGTGGTGGAAGCACTACCTCGGTGGCCCTCTTTTTCTAACGGTGCTTCATTATCACAACAATGGTGACCGACAATAGCTCACTCGACCATGAAATAGAAACACTACGTAAATTCTTGGTGAAGAGAGCAGACGTTGTGCATAAGGATGAACATTTAAGAGTACGCTCTGGGAGGGAGGGGGTCGAAAAAAGGAGTACGCTCTGTATGCTTGTGAAAATGTTGATAATTATGGATGACCACTGAGGATGTGATATGGGTATTTTACATATCCACAGACTAGATATCCTAAGACATTCTACCACATTCTAGTTCTTCTTATTCTTTAATATATATTGGGTATATTTTCGAACTTTCCTTGACATTTTGCACGCCAGTAGCCTCCTTGGTATGTATGACACCACGTTTTTGAATCTGGGTCTTCTACTAGTTTGAACCACCTAGGACTCCACGGTTTTTCCTCCCGCTCGCGAAGTTTTCTCGTGTGTCGTTGCTTCTCTTCTAGTTTAAATTTCTCGCGTGCTGCCTCTTCCATCTACAGTTTCAAAATACATGAGTCATCCATAGTGAAAACAATGATTCACCACCATGATGCCAAGAACTAAAACATTCATGTTCATTCTAAGCGGTGTTTACCTTTCCATTTTCTAACTGTCTCATGTCAGGTCGCTTTCTACAATCTGTTTGACATTGAATACCTGAAACAGATAAGATGACAGTCATTATGATGAACAAAAAATAATTTGAAAGCTTCATTGAAGCAACTCTATAGGATAATTCCTGCAAGAGTAATCTACAACAACAACACGAACACACAAACATAAAATATGAAGGTGCGTGAACATTACGTAAAAGTGCGTGCGTGAACGTTAATAAAAGGTGCGTGCGTAAACATTACGTGAAAGTGCGTGCGTGAACGTTAACAAAAGGTGCGTGCGTGAACGTTAACAAAAGGTGCGTGCGTGAACGTTAACAAAAGGTGCGTGCGTGAACATTACATAAAAGTACGTGCGTGAACGTTAACAAAAGGCGCGTGAGTAAACATTACGTGGAAGTACATGCGTGAACGTTAGCAAAAGGTGCGTGCGTGAAACGTTACGTAAGTGCGTGCGTGATCTTTACGAAAAGGTGCGTGCGTGAACGTACCGTTTCCACGTGTGTTATTACTGTTTCCACATGTGTTATTACTATTTCCACATGTGTTATTACTGTTTTCACGTGTGTTATTGTCTCCACGTGTGTTATTACTGTTTCCACATGTGTTATTACTGTTTCCACATGTGTTATTACTGTTTTCACGTGTGTTATTGTCTCCACGTGTGTTATTACTGTTTCCACATGTGTTATTACTATTTACACATGTGTTATTACTGTTTTCACGTGTGTTATTGTCTCCACGTGTGTTATTACTGTTTCCACATGTGTTATTACTGTTTCCACATGTGTTATTACTGTTTCCACATGTGTTATTACTGTTTTCACGTGTGTTATTGTCTCCACGTGTGTTATTACTGTTTCCACGTGTGTTATTGTCATTTCCACGTGTTATTACTGTTTCCACGTGTGTTATCACTCACTTTCATCTGCTTCATTAAGTTGCATAGTAAACGTCGTGAATCCATACATTCTACAGAAAAAAGAAGACAGAACAATGCCAAACAATTCTTGATCAAAACAAATACAGAGATAGCATTGAATAATAGAGCCATTACCGAGGAGATAGCTCAGGTTTGGGGTTCGCTTTCCAAAGTAGTATGGGGTCTGCACTTAAACCTGGAAAAACAAAATGTTAAATAATAATTTAATACAAAGTATTAAAGTTAATCAAGCACGCATAAGAAAGGTATCAACATCTAATAAGAGCAAGCCTACCATTTTGAACAGCACTGTACTCCATTTTTTCTTCCCAATTCCCGTCCAGTAAGTAACGTATATGACCATTCGAATCACGAATTTCACCTGTAAATGAATTGGGTATATGAACAGGTTGTAACATTCGTTCTACCATCTGAGTCTATGTAGCTCAATGGTTAGAGCATCTCACTGGTCATTAGAAGGTTACAGGTTATACACATATGTAACCTTCACTCTAACATCTTAGTCCATGTAGCTCAATGGTTAGAGCATCTCACTGGTCATGAGAAGGTTATAGGTTGTACACATATGTAACCTTTACTCTACTATCTTAGTCCATGTAGCTCAATGGTTAGAGCATCTCACTACCTTCACTCTAACATCTTAGTCCATGTAGCTCAATGGTTAGAGCATCTCACTAGTCATCAGAAAATATATATAGCTGTAGAATCGAACCTGTAATTATCTTATAATTTTCACGAACTCTTTTGAATGGCTGGAAGTGGATTGTACAAGTCTCGACTTCCGTTTGATGGTTCGTTATAACAACATCACCAACCTTGAAAAAAATAAGACAACACAACGCGGTAAATACGTACCTAAAATGAACAGGTTTTGTGATTGGCTATATGGAACAAAAGTGGTTAGGACATTGGTTTCTTTGTGGTTGATTCTATTGTTTTATTGTTTTAATCAACCAATCATAAAACTTGATAGTAGAGGTAGGTGGCGACCCACATAACGTTTCATCACTAACTCGATTTTCTTTTAAAACACTGATTTGTTTGAGATGTAATATGAAACATTCGGATGAGTGTTTCACCAGGATTTCTCAAACTCATTAATAATTCATGAACCAAAAACAAAGGAAATCAACTCCGTGACGGACAACTGGATATGTGATCTTAATTAGTGTAAGATTTTGACGATTTCAATCTCTGTAAATACTGACTTGTTTGAGTTTGTGATGCCAAACAAGAGCCTCCAATTCGGACTGGACCGTATTTCAAGTCCTTGCAATTAGGCCTCGGACTGCAACTACGCCTAGGCCCGCATTGTCGGCTTTTATATATTACATCCAAACACCTCGAAGTTTGTTAAAGAACATCGGCTTTCAACAAACGTCTCGGTGTTTGGATATCCTGATGAAACACTCTTCCTCGTGTTTCATATATTACATCATTAATCTGATGAAACACTCTTCCTTGTGTTTCATCATATATTACATCATCAATAGATGAAACAGGGCAGGCTGCTCGCACTGTACTTGTAATAAATTGCGATGCGCCACCTCCAATATTTAGATGAGACTAAAAGCGTCCTTATGCACTATAATATGACTTTCCATATATAGATCCTTACATGTTCTGCCCAAAGCGTACCAAATACAATATTATGTATAATAGTATTGGGTTTTTTCCAACTGTAATGACATCCAGACTTCTTGAACTTCAGATGAACCATTCCAGTTGGAAGGACTTTTATGTACTAACAAGAAAGATAAAAAGACGTTTTAAAACTAAACCTCGCTCCAAGAGAAAGATTATTGTTAGAACTATTAGTTGAGTAATTAATAGTACGTCTATTTTCTCTTTTAAACACCAACTTTATATATACTACTCTTCTCAATTAGACTCTTCTTTCGATGTAAACAGAATGCGCACTTGGAAAACGTACTGCTCTAAGTGCCGTTCATATAATTTAAGCTGCTGTTCTTAATCTGTCCTATCATATGTTATTACTGTATTAGTCCTTGTCTTTAATTTATGTCTATTCCGTAATTTTTTGTCAGGTTGGTCTTCACATGGGATACATGTCCTGTTGACCATATACCTTCAACCATGTTCAAGATGCTCCGTTTGTTTTTTGTTTTTTTATTTTTAACCGTTGTATTAATTATTTTGCATTTTTGTTTGGTTGTAAAGTTAATAAACAAATAAACAAATTATGTAGTTAATATAAGAACTATATTGTTGCGAACTATATACACTGCTGTAGTGAATGTGGGAGAGCTTGGAGAAGACAGACGATACATGGACGATCATTAAGCTCATATCCTCAGAAAATGTTTCTGAATTTCGGACAGGAATCGAACCTGTAACCTTCAGATTGCCGATGGAGCTACCGGAGAGCTACTGGAGAGCGATGGATTTGAGCTTGTGATCTATATATGTTATCTCGGTTAGTGAACATTCTTTATTACCTGTCCTCTGAACTTTGTATCTAGTTTATACTCCTGCCAAAACTCCCAGTGTTTGGACTCAGCGTGGAATGCGGAGATTGGAGGATGGTGAGACACCTTTCGAAGTAAACAAATATCAGTTAGCTACATCGTTCAGCAAATTCCTGGGTTCATCTTCTGTTATTCACTCTTTGCATCTCAGTACCTACCTTCTCCATTCTGTCACACATGTTCCTTCCTCCTTTCTATATCCCTCTCCAATTCCAGTAGTCTCTTCTTTACTTTGTTCATTCATTCCTTCCTTCATTTGCTAGAGCTAACTAGATATAGCTCAATTCCTTATCTAACTAGCTAGCTTGCTTGCCCAATTCCCTAGCTAGCTCGCTCAATTACTTAGCTAGTTATCTCAACTTCGTGGCGCGAGATAGCTCCATCAATTCGTTAGCTAGCTAGTTCAATTCCTGCCTGCCTGCCTGCCTTCCCTGCCTGCCTTCCCTCCCTCCCTCCTTTCTTCCTTCCTTCCTTCCTTCCTTCCTTCCACCCTCCCTCCTTTCCTCCTTCCTTCCTTCCTTCCATCCATCCTCCCGCCCGCCCGCCCTCCCTCCCTCCCTCCTTCCATCCTCCCTGCCTTCCCTCCCTCCTTCCTTCCTTCCTCCCTCCTTCCTTCCTTCATTCCTTCCTCCTTCCTTTCTTCTTTCCTCCATCCCCCCTCCTTCCCCTCTTTCCTTCGAATGCCCCTACCTGTTCAGTAATCATAACATACTCATGTTCCTTATTAATATACTCAAACTTCCTTCCTTCCTCCCTTCCTTTCTTCCTATCCCTCCCGCCCTCGCTCCTTCCTTCCCTCCTTCCTTCCACCCTTCCACCCTCCCTCCTTCCTTCCTTCCTCCTTCCTTCCTCCTTCCTTCCTTCTTTCCTCCATCCCCTCTTTCCTTCCCCTCTTTTCTTCGAATGCCCCTACCTGTTCAGTAATCAAAACATACTCGTGTTCCTTATTAATATATTCAAAGGTTTCCCCCAGTAAAGGATTAAAAGGCTTCCAAAACCTGCAAAGAATATTTAAAAACAATTGTTTAAAATGTGAAAATAAAACTAATTATCAAGTGAGTCTTTAATCACATACCTTCCCGGGACAGTTGAATAAGACGAAACAATAAATGCCGCGATATATGCAAGTCTTTCAACAGAACTAGCGCATTCTAAGAAAGAAAGGTGAAAGTGATGATGAAAGTGATGATGATGGTGGTGATGATGATGAAGATGGTGGTGATGATGATGAAGATGGTGGTGATGATGATGATGGTGGTGATGATGATGAAGAAGATGATGATGGTGGTGATGATGGTGGTGATGATAATGATGGTGGTGATGATAATGGTGGTGATGATGATGGTGATGAAGGTGATGATGATGATGGTGATGATGGTGGTGGTGATGATAATGATGATGGTGATGGTGATGATGATAATGATGATGGTGGTGATGATGGTGATGATGATGGTGATGAAGATGACAATAATAATAATAATAATAATAATGATGATGATGATGATTATGATAATAATGATGATTATGATAATAATGATGATTATGATGATTTTAAAAATGATCATGATATAAATAATGATGATGATAATAATGATGATAATAATGATGATAATAATATGGCAATAATAATAATAATGATGATAACGATAATGATGATACCCACAGTCAATTCAAATGCTACATCACCTGCAGCTTTATTTAGTAATTCAGGATACTCAAGATCTTCACACAGTCTCTAGAGATGAGATTACCTGATATTAATAAAAGTCAACCATCTACTCAACAACAATTACCAAAGACAGTGACACACTGTATGAACTTGTTGTCTTAGATTAAACAACATTTTTAAGTAAATGCCCAGCTGTACTTACTTGTAAAAATGATATTGGTTCATTGAAGTGAACGGGCATGGTCACTTTTGTTAAGTCTTTCCCAATAACGGTCTTGAGAAAGCTAGATTCATTGCATTGAAACAAATAATGTTGAAGATATTAGAGATGAATATGAACTTAAAAAGAGTAGTACATGTACATGTACATGATGTAATTGTACACAAACGCATCGTTTTAGGGTACTTAATTGTTACTTGTTCCATACACCATCGCAGTTTCAACCCATTTCTCCATTTTAACCTGTCACATCACTTCTCATCTCAAAGTTAATGCTAAAATATTTATTTAATTATACCTGAAAAGATTCCTAATTGTGGATTTTTCTCTCGTCGCCGGAAGGACAGCTCGTTTCACTGTGTGATTTTCAAGAACTGTGTTGGGGAAAACATTAAAACTATGGGTTAATTAGATCAACAGTTATTTGTAATAAATATCACTTTTTGATCATAGAGTCCTGTTGTGATTTCATTGTTGATAAAAATACTAAATAATTAAGCAAATACAATATGGAACTTACCCTTGTATTCTTTAAGAAGTTCAAATTCAGATTTTCCATTATTTTCACTGTTCTAAAAAGATTGCTATAATATTAGCAATGAAATGCCTATATATATAATTATATTGTTCAATGAACAATATTTCATGACTATAATAAACACCCTTTATGTGAGCCAAAAGCACAATTATGGAAGAGCTACTGGTGACAATAAAAGTATTTCAATTCTCTAATTGTAAAAAACAGGGCCGGATTAACCCTATGGCAGAAGCGGCATATCCCAGGCAGGGGCCCCGCGCTTTCTGGGGCCGCGCGCCTACTAGTTGCTCAATTTTAATTCCTTCCGTTCTTTCTATTTTTCGTTCTTTCATGCTCACCGGGACCCAAGTAAGAGCGGGGTCCTCGTGAGAACGTCGCTCCTATGAGCGCGGGGCCCCCGATAAGCACGGGCCCCAATGAGTGCGGAGCCCCGGTAAGCCGTAAGCGTGACCTTTTTAAACAGGGGACTTTTTAAGGCAGCGAGGAAAAAGGAAGATAATTTAATCATATATACCTTTTTCATCTTAGCAAGGTCCAATTTTACCTTGCATTCGTGGTGAAACCACTGACCTGGGGGTCTCAACAGTGGCAAGGGGCCCCGCACTGAAAATCGGCCGGCGGCCCCGCGCAACCTTAATCCGGCCCTGGTACAAATGCATACAACAAACCACTTTATGTTGCTTGGCACCATATAGCAGCTAGCTAACTAGCACACTGACTTTTCAGTATTTTTATATGTAACCAACAAACAACTTATTAACCCTTTGTGCCCTAGGAATGATCAACACCTAACTTCTCCTAATAATATCAATGGTTAACCAAGTATAGAGGTAATGAGAATAAAGGAAATGATCACCAAAGGTGAACTCAGACCTGATTTAAAACAACTTCTCCCATAATAACTTCACAGCCTAGAAGAGTTTTGTGTGGTATAAATACGTACCTAAAAATGAACAGGTATTGTGATTGGCTATGTGGAACAAAAGTGGTCAGTGTTAGGACATTGGTTTCTTTGTGGTTGATTCAGGGCCTGCACAACAAGTTTTAATGTGGGAGGCCAGAAGGAGAACTGACCTCTAGGGAGGCCAGGCCGTATAGCACTCCCCAGAATTTTTTTGGCTATTTCCTGCATTTTGAAGGACATTTTAACAGAAAAATTATGATCATAAACAATGACAAATCAATGTTTTAGTTCATCTCATCATTGAATTTAATATTTTAACCAAACCTTTGAATTTAATAACTATAACTTAAAATGTATGCACAGCAAGCACGATTATACGGCATGGTTCAATAGCGTAAATTGACAGCCCAACATAAACAATTAAAAACACAACTCGACAATTGGTTTTCCTAAACAGATTCTAACTTAACAATGCTTTTATAATATGTAGGCTATGGATCAGCCCTGCCTGGGGGGGGGGGGGGGGGGGGGAGCCAGGGCAACTGCCCCAGGGCTATGCCTAATAAGGGGGCCCGAAACAATAGGGGCCTGTGAAAGACCATAACTCCACCTTCCCTTGGGCCTATCTTGGCTCTCAGCACCTCTGCTGTGGATGACTGTTAAAAATAACTAGCTGTTGTAAAGTATGCCAGTCAGTTTCTTTAACTTTTTAATTTAAAACTCGCTATATTTTTAATTTTAAATTATAATTTTAAAAGTGCGTGGGCTGAAGCAACCCAACTCATCCCCCTGATTATATTGTTTTATTATTTTAATCAACAAATCACAAAGATACGTGTCGACCGTTTTCGTGACTCACTGATCAACACTGCTATTAATAACACACAAGCCACCGCCTTCGTTTTATTATAAATCACCTTCAAATAGAAGGAAGTCCATTCGTCAGTCGTCAGAGACGTTGTTTTCTACGACTATGACAATGCCCTTCGCTCGAAACCCCAATATTTTCGGCAATACACAATCTTGAGCATACTATTTTGTAGTCTACACGCACAACAACACTTATATTGAACTATTTTAACAGGATAACGTCTTTTCAGATGCTGTCGTGTGGTTAACCTGACAAAACCATTGTCAATTACTGGAGCAAAACCCGCTATACCACAGACCACAGGTCAAAAATAGATCGCACAAAGTACGCTGTATTTATAAATGACTATGTTCAAAGTAAACTAGAATTAAAGATTGTAGAGACTGAAGAGTAAACCATCTACGTACTCATTCCGAGCTTGTACTTTTCACAAAAAAATATTAACAATCGAAATCGAAAACAAAGAAAAGTAGCAAATATAAAAACATTTACACCCTAATAATGATTTTAATTTCGACGAAACTTGATATCGGGTGACAGATCTATTATAATATAACATAATTACTAACCTCTGCTTCGTCTGTTGCCAAACGCGGCATATCGAGATAGTCCTGTCGAATTTCAAGCTGCTATTTCATTCATTGATAAATATTAAACTATGCTTCGAACCAGGCGACGAAAAATCCGATTATATAATATAATTTAATAATTACGTTTGCGGGCAGTGTTTTGGCTTTTGGGGAGTGGGCATGGATCTATAGAGACAGAGGATCCTAGGGGATATATGGGAACTTGAATTTTGTAATCCATGGTGTTCCTAAAGAGCCTAATAGTTCTTGGGAAATAAGATTCCCGGATGCTGGGACAATTTTCAAAAGTTTAGTTTATTCACAAATTTATCTAGTTCTACAATTTTTTAAAAGAATAAATTTCATAATAAATTACATATTGATAATTGTAAATGCGCATATTATCTATGCATATTCAAGTTGTATTTTTCATTCCAAATTCCAATAGTATATAATTTAATTACAAAATGATTAATATTTTATGAGTGTGATACAATGTTAGTCAGTTCGTTGCTCTCGTACTTAGTAATATTATTAAAGACATTGGCAACAAAAATTAAGTTTGTCTAATATGAAAGAACTCGTAAAATGATAGAGTAACACCTTTTACAACTTTTCCGTATTTTACTTCGTTTTTGAAATATTTCAGTTTGTTTGATATGTAAATGAGATGGTCTCTGACGTCAGGTGCAGAGTAGAGAATTTTCACTCATTAAAATATTAGTTCTATCTTCAAGTTTGTTCCACAAATTTACTTGAAAATGTGCGTATAATAACTCCTCATGATAATGAACGTTGTAAACTTGGCAAGACAATTCAATTCTCCACCCTGCACCTGACGTCAGAGACCATCTCATTTACATATCAAACAAACTGAAATATTTCAAAAACGAAGTAAAATACGGAAAAGTTGTAAAAGGTGTTATTCTATAATTTTACGAGTTCTGTATCGTCTGTCTACTCCGACCTCTCCCACATTCACTACAACATTGCGTATATTGACGTATCCAAGCATTACCGATATATAGTGACTGCCGCATAGGCAGTACATATATCAATTGAACCAGTACATCATTGTAACCTTCGCTCTCCATCTGAGTCTCGGTAGCTCAATGGTTAGAGCGTCTCACCGGCAATCAGAAGGTTACAGGTTCGATTCCTGTACGGGACTCAGAGTAATTTTTCTGAGGATATGAGTTCTTTCATATTAGACAAACTGATTTTCTTTGTTTTTTCTTCATGAATTATTAATGAATTTGATAATTGTAAGAAGTGCGTCTATACCATACTTTCTTCGCCCTATTTCCTTTCTGCATGCTATCGTCATGGCGAAGTATAGTGCGTGTTGTGTGCTGTTGGCTTGCGTTTGCGCGAGTGTTCGTTTACCGTGTGGGGTTTGTCTAGAGGGACCCTAGGACGGCGACGTCGTTCAAACAAAAGAATCTTTATGCGAAACAAAAAGAATGAATAATTTTTATTCTCAAGAGTAATCTCAACGCCGTCCTCGTTCTGTTCACAACGCCACTGAGAGCATTTTCACGTCTTTAGGACGACGGCAACTGATGAGAGATGGGTCGCCACCTACCTATACTATCAAGTTTTGTGATTGGTTGATTAAAACAATAAAATAATAGAATCAACCACAAAGAAACCAATGTCCTAACCCTAACCACTTTTGTTCCATGTAGCCAATCACAAAACCTGTTCATCTTCGCTTTCTTTTTGAGATATATCAGTTTGTTTGATATGCAAATGTCCGGAATTTACGTCACACGTGCATAATGAGTTATCAGAGAATGTTATATATCTTTGCGTTTATCAAATAAAAACATGAAAGTGTGAATAACACGTGCGCGTGTTTCTCCCACAACACCAAACTTCTCGATTTTAAAGGATTTCGTTCGAGAATGAAAGAGATACACACATTTCTCCAATAAGTCATTATACATGTGTGACGTAAATTCCGTACATTTGCATATCAAACAAATTGATATATCTCAAAAAGAAAGCGAAGAAACGAAAATCTTCAAAAGAAGTCACTTTATCATTTTAAAAGTTCTTCCAAATAACACAAGGTTATGGGCACTTTAAGACTGACATAAAACCAGCTTTGAGTTTCAAATACGCTAGTCAATCGACCGTTGTTTCATTTAAATACTAAAATTTATATTTCTTTCACTGCCGTCGCTGTCCTAGGTTGCCGTCGTAGATCTTAATGTCCCTATTAATATCGCCGACTCTTTGCCTGCGTATGTGACAGTGCGCCTTGGCGTCGGTACATATTATATAATTTCTTGTATATTATGTATTGCGTATATTGTACAGGGCCATACAGTTTTGGGTTGTTGGTTTTTGATTAGCGGTTTTGGTCGTCTTTCTTCTCAAACTACTATGCCAGTGATTTAAAAATAAGCCATATTGATAACCACTGATCTCAAAAATAGGACTGGATTGAGCTTTCTATTGTATCTGATGAGCTGATTTTGAAGCTTGCATATTTGTATGATGTAAATTGACGAGAGATCATTAGAAGCTCCGAGTTTGCAAGCAAATCAAACTGTGACGCTCGCGAAATTGGTTTAGTGTCTGGCCAATATAGTTTCTTTGTTAACATTAAATGCATAACATTTTTAACCTAATTTGACGTCTCATATTAGGCTTCTCTCACTGGATAATTAGAGCCAACGGTGGCCATTACTAAGGGAACAAAGTCAGTAAATCTGTGGCCATGAATCGTTTTACCCAGTAATTTGAAAAATGTCTTCTGGTCCTCTTTATAGTAAAATTATTTTATTTTGTCGATGTAAGAGCACATGAAAAACCTAATAGGATCCTCAGTTGGTCCCTTAGTAATGGCGGACTTCCGGCTTCATTTTCTGAACAATAGTTGTTCGATCCAGTCTTCTTTCGAGATCAGTGTTGAAAACGGATAAGATAGAACGAAGGACTTAGCTTTCAAACACAAAGTTCTGAATGTATCGACACATTTCACGAGCACGCTGTCTTGTTGGTCCTTCACCGATTATGTAGAATTGAAGGTCAGCCTACGGTTGAGGAAAACATGGAGAATATATTCAACCTTTGGACAGGGTTGGACTGGGATCGATTTAGGGGCCTTGCCATTTCAGCCGGGAAGGGGTGGGCGCTGAGGAAATTAGTGACGACACAATTGTAGGGGGTGGGCGTTTCCCCCGAAAATTGTTTGAATTTTGGGTCTCTGAAACGGCATTTCCTGCATTTTGAGGGCACTTTTGGACAAAATATAAACGTCTTAAATCACTTTTTAACAGTATATCTTGAATGAGATTAAACTTCCATTTTGCATTTCATTTTAAAAGGTCATATTTCAAAATATCACTACTGACACTACATATGAGACCAGACACCTTACGAGCCTTGCGTCTAGCAAACTCTTCTATCAGCTCATCGACGTTTATCTCTCGCAAAACGTCATATTCTATGCTCAATAGTGCTAAATAGGTGAGCTGTTCCTGTGTCATGGTTGTGCGAAGTCTAATAGTCTATTCTTGATGTGTTTCAGCTTCGAAACTGACGAACGTTCACCACTGCAATTGGTCACCATCAGCACGAGATACATGCGAAGTGCTATTTCTACATTAGGAAATACATCTATAATAAGTGTTCTCTTCCTGTCTTATCGTCCTGTTCATGCTTGAACAGCTTTGAAAATTCAACGAACTGGATAAATTCAATGCCAAGACATTGGTCATCATTTTTGTGGAGGCCCCCACCAAACATAATTTTGTGGAGGCCCCTGGGCGACCGCCCAGTCCGCCCTGACCTAAATCCGGCGCTGATCAATAGCCTTCAGTAAATCAACTTCTACAGAACAAATCATTACTGTTTCAAAATGGTGTTGACAAAGCAGAGATCTTAGTCGATTCTTGATGAAGCGCAACTTTGAGAATGTTCTGTTGCAGGATTCAACTGTGCATGGGAGCGTAGTTCTTAGACATTGGGTGCGTGACATTATAGGTGTGTCTGGCCAGGCCCCAGGGGCCCGTTTTAATGTCCTCAAAAGGGGCCTATGTGCCATGCCACAATGGCACATAGGGCCCGTTTTAATGTCCTCAAAAGGGGCCTATGTGCCATGCCACAATGGCACATAGGCCAGTCCAAGCCTACCTTTCGATGTATAACTGCGAACTATGTAAGGATTGGTATGCAAAGTGTTTACCTGAAAACGCTCCTTCCAAGCTTCGGCTATGGCGTGTTCAAATTTACTGAGTTCGTATTCGGTTGTGAATGAAAATAACCACATGCCTTCGTGGTCGGACACGAATTTCTGAATCAGAGGAATAAGATTAAATGAATATATTAAGAGAGAAATAGAGGAAGAGAAGGAGGTAAGACGGAAGGAACTAAAGAATCGAGGAAGCGAGGAAGGAAGCAGTCAAGGATACCAAGGAATCAAGGAAACAAAGAAGGAAGGAAATAATCATGGAAGGAATTAAGGATTCAAGGAAGGAAGGAAGGAAGGAACGAAGGAAGGAAGGGAGGGAGGGAGGGAGGGAGGGAGGGAGGGAGGGAGGGAGGGAAGGAAGAAAGAAAGAAAGAAAGAAAGAAAGAAAAGAAAGAAAGAAAGAAAGAAAGAAAGAAAGAAAGAAAGAAAGAAAGGGAGGGAGGGAGGGAGGGAGGAAGGAAGGAAGGAAGGAAGGAAGGAAGGAAGGAAGGAAGGAAGGAAGGAAGGAAGGAAGGAAGGAAGGAAGGAAGGAAGGAAGGAAGGAAGGAAGGAAGGAAGGAAGGAAGGAAGGAAGGGAAGGAAGGAAGGAAGGAAGGAAGGAAGAAAGAAAGAAAGAAAGAAAGAAAGAAAGAAAGAAAGAAAGAAAGAAAGAAAAGAAAGAAAGAAAGAAAGAAAGAAAGAAAGAAAGAAAGAAAGAAAGAAAGAAAGAAAGAAAGAAAGAAAGAAAGAAAGAAAGAAAGAAAGAAAGAAAGAAAGAAAGAAAGAAAGAAAGAAAGAAAGAAAGAAAGAAAGAAAGAAAGAAAGAAAGAAAGAAAGAAAGAAAGAAAGAAAGAAAGAAAGAAAGAAAGAAAGAAAGAAAGAAAGAAAGAAAGAAAGAAAGAAAGAAAGAAAGAAAGAAAGAAAGAAAGAAAGGAAGGAAGGAAGGAAGGAAGGGAGGAAGGAAGGAAGGAAGGAAGGAAAGAAAGAATGGAGGAAGGAAGGGAAGGGAGGCAATGAAGCAACGAAAGAGGGAAGGAAGGAATCAAAGAATTAATGAAGCAATGAATCAAGGAATTGAAGCAAGGAAAGAGGGAAGGAAGGAATCAAGGAATCTAGAAAGAAATGAAGAAAGAAACAAAGAAAGGAACCCAGGAATCGATGAAACAAAGAAGCAAAGAAGTAAAAGAAAGGAAACAAAAAAGTACAAAAGAAAGAATACAATACCCACCAAAATACAATAGTTGCGCACATCGTTATCGACGAGAATTTGCGTAATATCTTGAATAAGAAAGCTGCTCAAAAAATGGTATTCACCGTTAATGTGTACATGAAACGTTACAACGTTTTGTTTGGTAGCGATCAAGCAACACGGAATGGCTCTCGACGCAGGACAGTGTGTACCCAATAAGAAGTCCGAAGATCCAGCGACAGTCTGACAAAGCTTTATGATCCAGTCCGACGCCTGGTCTTCGTTAGCCGAGGAAAGAACGACGACTGACGAACCATCGTCGGAAATTATCTAAAGTAATAAGTGTGGTAATTAAAGTATTACGAATTTGAAAAAGAAAGAAGATAATGAGCAGTCCACTCACCTCAAACGCATACTTCTTCTCTACCTCAGACACTCTTCGACAGCCGCCACAATTTGCGTCATTCAACCTGTACACCATTTTGGGAGTTTTGTCTCCTTGTTGGACATATTGGTAGAGACCTCGTCCCGTGAGAACCAAGTAGTTTCTCTCCCAGTGACTCACCATACCCAAGTACTTTGACTTGCAATCCAGATAGCCTTCTTTGATGATCTGGTAGCGCACCGTGTCTAGTTCACTACCGGGGCCTGAGAAACACATCCAGTGAACCAACGAGAAGCATAGAACCTCGAGGTTTAGTGTCTACAATGAAAGAGAGGAAGAGAAATGGAACGAGTGAAGTTGTTTAAAAAGGGAAGGGATGGAGGTAGGAAGGAAGGGGGAAAGGAAAGAGGGAGGAAGGAAGGAAGGAAGGGAGGGAAGGAAGGGAGGGAAGGAAGAGAGGGAGGGAAGGAAGAGAGGAAGGGAAGGAAGAGAGGAAGGGAAGGAAGAGAGGGAGGGAAGGAAGAGAGGGAGGGAAGGAAGGGAGGGAGGGAAGGAAGAGAGAGAGGGAAGGAAGAGAGGGAGGGAGGGAAGGAAGAGAGGGAGGGAAGGAAGGAAGGAAGGAAGGAAGAGAAGGAAGGAAGGAAGGAAGGAAGGAAGGAAGGAAGGAAGGAAGGAAGGAAGGAAGGAAGGAAGGAAGGAAGGAAGGAAGGAAGGAAGGAAGGAAGGAAGGAAGGAAGGAAGGAAGGGAGGGAGGGAAGGAAGAGAGGGAGGGAAGGAAGAGAGGGAGGGAAGGAAGAGAGGGAGGGAAGGAAGAGAGGGAGGGAAGGAAGGAAGGAAGGAAGGGAGGGAGGGAAGGAAGGAAGAGAGGGAAGGAAGGAAGAGAGGGAAGGAAGGAAGAGAGGGAGGGAAGGAATGAAGAGAGGGAGGGAAGGAAGAGAGGGAGGGAAGGAAGAGAGGGAGGGAAGGAAGAGAGGGAGGGAAGGAAGGAAGAGAGGGAGGGAAGGAAGAGAGGGAGGGAAGGAAGAGAGGGAGGGAAGGAAGAGAGGGGGGAAGGGAGGGAAGAGAGGGAGGGAAGAGAGGGAGGGAAGGAAGAGAGGGAGGGAAGAGAGGGAGGGAAGGAAGGAAGAGAGGGAGGAAGAGAGGAAGAGAGGGAGATAGGGAGATAGGGAGGGAGGAAGGACGGAAGGGAGGGAGGAAGGAAAGGAGGAAGGGAGGGAGGCAGGAAGGAAGAGAGGGAGGAAGGAAGGAAGGAAGGAAGGAAGGAAGGAAGGAAGGAAGGAAGGAAGGAAGGAAGGAAGGAAGGAAGGAAGGAAGGAAGGAAGGAAGGAAAGAAGGGAGGGAGGAAGAGAGTGAGGGAGAGAGATAGAGGGAAGGAAGGGAGGGAATAAGGAAAGGAAGGGAGGGAGGAAGGAAAGAAGGGAGGGAGGAAGGAAAGGAGGTAGGAAGCTCCGAGAGAGGGAGGAAGGGAGGGTGGAAGGAAGGACGGAAGGAAGGGAGGGAGGAAGGAACGACTGAAAGGAGAGAGGAGGGAAGGAATGAGGGAGGAAGGGAGGAAGGAGGGAGGAAGGAGGGAAGAAGGAAGGAAGAAAGCAAGGGAGGAAGGGAGGGAGGAAGGAAAATAGGTAGGAAGGAAGGTAATCGAGAGTTAATTTTCACCTGATTTTCTAATGCATGACGTAACCACTTCTTGATGACGGCCTCTCCGTGTACGGCCGTACTGCTGACCAAACGTGTCAACTGAGCCGCCGTAGCCCCTTTACCCTTTACCACAAGTGACGAGATATCGGAAATCAAGCTTCGAGTCAGAGTTTCGTTTCCAGTCGAGAGCGCGAACGCGTCGCTTTTAGCGTGAAACGCGAAAGACTGACAGTTCAGCCCGATCTCAATGTGCTTGAACTCATGAAAGTTGACGACGTTCTCGCGGCTATAACTGCCGTTTGCTTCTTTCCTTAAAAAGTACATCGCTTTATCGGTCAGTAGAAAGTAAACAGGGTGTAACTGACCGTGCTTGAAACCAGTAAAACCTTTCACCATGCGATGAAATGTTTCATCTCTATCCAAGAAAACATTAATGGCCAGTTCTTCGATGGCGGTTTTCTTCAGAGGAATATCCCCACAGGTCCCCAAGGTCTCCGTCAGTCCAGGGCGCCTTGGAAACCCTGCTAAAACAATGCCTTCGTATTCGGCTAACGAGGAGACGTCGGACACCGGAACAGTCCTGGAACTAGTTTGGTCTGGTGGAAACTCCTCGGCTTCAACGATGGAGATCGTAGAGTCGTCGATCAAGTCGTTCGAGTCGATGCTTCTTCGGTCGTTGTTGTGGCAGAATTCGTCAAACGAGTCGCCATCTTCGGATCTTGCTTCGTAGATGTAAGGCCCGTCGTCGGATACTCCCGGTCTCTTGATTACCAGCCAATCTGCGCTATCTAAATACGCCAGAAATATACGATAATTATTTTACTAGATTATCACACAGCAAAGCAACTCAAGGGAATGGTTCCTCGTTAAATTTTCCATTGGTTAAAACAGACAAATAGATAAGTTTTAAGACAAATATATATTAAAGACAGTATATAGAGGGGCACATAGACCGAAACGTCTATATAAAAATACGTTTAGTTTATTATTTAGGTGAACGGAATACCCCAACAGGCTAGAAGCCCAATTATAGGGTTTCCGAGGGCCTACCATTTAAGGTCGTTATCCGAGAAGACCCGAAAGTCTTATCATCTCCTCAATTATTTTTAAGACCCTGAGTGGTGGTGGTCCGACCCAGTATTTGAACCTGCGTCTCCCAGCTCATAGACATGTGTGGTAACTACTCAACATGGTCTCTTCCTTCGATTTATAATAATGATAAATTGCATAATGCTCTTCGATTTACAATAATACTAAATTGTCGCGCAGTCTTTCACGAGTATGTTCAGCGCATATCCCACAAGCATTACCTATAACGTTGATCTATAAGATTACCTACGCAACAAGGGGAGTGGTTGTGTCGGGGGCTAGGGTAGGAAGACACTCAAGACCGGGGTTAGGGTTACGAAAACTGCTAAGGCGGGGGGTTAGGGATACGTTGCACTTTAGTATTATTGTAAATCGAAGAGCATTATGTAATTTATAATTATTATAAATCGAAGAAAGAGTCCATGCTGAACCAGTAGACCACAACAGCTGGTATGTATTTTTAACGTATTTGCTGTTCGTTATTGCTGATATGAAGTACCTATCGTTTATGTTTAGCAGCAGAAGTCAATGTTTGAATACCTAAATACGATCCTTCGCTCGTCGACAATTTAGATCCAGTCCCACCATCCGCTCCGTCAAGAGGAATGACGTTATCATCTTCTCCAATCCTATCCAACGCACACTCGGCATTCTGGACAGCGTCAGTAATTGCAGGCTCGTTTCTTATCGTTGTGTCTGACACGGGATTGGCGTGACCGTTGCCAGGTGATTCAAGCACGGTTGTTTGGTTCGCGTGAAATGGTTGCATTGGAATATTGGTTTCATCGTGGGTTTTGCCATTTTTTAAAGATGACGACTTGTTGCCTGAGTGAAGGAGTTTGACGTCGGTTAATGAAGGGTGTAAGAATGAGGGAAAGAGGGAAGAAAGGAAGGGAATGGATACATGAAAAATCTTGAGTTCTTTACAGGGATACTCCAGCCAAAATACAAATGTAGTTCATATGAAAGATCTTACTGACTTTAGTTTATTTCCAAAGTTTCAGCATTCCTATCAATTTAGTTAAGAAGATATGGCGAGTTAAATTTGAAAATTTGAGGATTTTGACGCCATATTGGTTTTGGAAATATGACGTCATTGAGTGATTCTTTATCAGCAACGGAGTTGTTTTCATGGCAATCACATAGTGATAGCTGTTGTGAATGCTCTTTGGACGAAAATTAGTCGAAATAAACTATTTAGTTCCTCATGCAGGAAAGTAGAGGAGCTTCTTAGGCATAATACGAGATCACGTCACTCAGTGACGTCATATTTGAGAAACAAATATGGCGTCGAAATTGGACAAACTCCCCAACTTCAACTAGCCATATCTTCTTAACTAAATTGATAGGAATGCTGAAACTTTGGAAATAAACTAAAGTCAGTAAGATCTTTCATATGAACTACATTTGTATTTTGGCTGGAGTATCCATTTAACACCAGCTAGTGAAAATTACCTTCCAGATGGATGGTTCTCACTAGCTGGTATTTACTGTATACAAGCATCTAATTCTAATATGGAAAACCTTACCAATCACGTTCGTCAGGCCCAAATCACGAAAACCCAGAAATGCCAAATCCTGCAATTAATATGGTCTAATTAATACACAGCTGTATAAAAATATAATGTAGGTATTTCAACGCAATATGATTGTATGATATATTTATAGTCAATCACGCAGGATAAGGTTGCCCTATTTATCCGAGCCAGAGGCTCATGTTTTAAGCGTTCGATTATTCAGTGTATCACTCTTAGGTGAACGGAAAACCCAGTGATAAGGATTCCGAGGGCCTACGATTTAAGGTCGTTTTTCGAAAAGACCCAAAAGTCTTACCATTTGCTGGTGTTGTTGCAAAGGCAGCACTTTCTCCTCAATTATTTTAAGACCCTGAGTGGAGGGTCCGACCCAGGATTTGAACCTGTGTGTCTCCCAGCTCATAGACACGTGTGGTAGACCACAACAGCTGGTTCAACTAACTCGAAATTTTCCTTCACCATAAATCCTTAGAACATGTAGTTTAATCGAGTGAAATGCCAAATATTACTTGTAATATACCCAGAATCTTATCCTGGCATTACCACCACTATATATACAGTATTCGTGACTAGGTTCTCGGTAACGGCCTCCGTAGCTCAGTGGTCAGAGCACTGCACTAGCATCGCAGACGACACGAAAGGTTATGCGAATGTGGGTGAAGCCTGATTGTAATATCTATATTTTGACATGTGTAATCTATAACAACTTCTTTCCTATTCTTACCAATTCGGAAGAAAACCTTAGTAAATCGAGACCGGCAACAAGAGTGAAGATAACAGCCAAACGCTAAAGGGTAAACAAAACAAAAATGTTGTCTTCTGTAAGGATGACATCGCTTCGAAACAAATCAAGAAATGAAAACAAATCACACCAACCTCCTTATCACGAAGGAAGGAGTTCCTAAAAGATTGAAAAATAAAGGTATGACAAAGCAAAAACGTTTTCTACGGCGATATAGTACCTCAACTGGGGTAGAGCAACGGACTGTTCAAATCTTACTCCAGTCACCAATTAGTAACGTTAGGTCAATCATGACAATAAACGTTTGTAGCAAAGAGTATGGTTGTAAGAACCGTTTGATACCGAATGTATCCGTTGAAGATGTGGACTTTATTACACAACGTACATTATAAATATTAGGCTTCACGTGGGGGATCTCCTCTTCGATTCGATCAGTGGCGGAAAGTGGTGTCCCCTCGGCCACACTTCGCCCACGGTGAAGCACACACTCCGGCGACGGAGCGCAAGGTCCATAACGGTGAGTCCTTACCTTCACCCTGATCTCGCTTCTCTCGGTAACTTCACCACGGAGAAGCCCGGCTGGGACATGAGAGCAAGGTCCATAACAGTGAGAGCCCTTACTCTCACTCTGACTTTCGCTTCTCCAGCTTTTCTGGGGGCACCTACCTCCAGAAAACCGATCTTTCCGTCACCCACAATTATCCACAAAAGATTTGCGTGACTTATTAAGCGGGGGAATAGGCTGCTCAAGTTCATAATTCGATTTCTATCCCCTTCAACATACCGATGATAATACTTTGCCGGTATTTTTTGATTTTCGTAAAACATTCTTAAGTAGCTTCCCAGAAGAGAATCAAGCAAAGCAAGGTAAATCCAGAGTCGACCTAAAGGGAGAGGAGAGAAGCATTGTGAAAAAGAAGGAAAAAGGCTTTACATCTTGAGATTATTAAATGGTGGTCGACGTTTGGTGCTTGCCTACCTTTATCAAAAACTGTGTGAACATCTAAATGTCCATTGACTTGTTTTTTCACCTCTGGGTGCGTGAATTGACAAACAAACTCCCAGTAGCCATTGTTAGGATTTTTAAGACTAAAGGAATGACATAATCAGCGGAAGGACAAATAAATGAACATAGGAAAGGAGAGGAATGAAGAAAGAAAGGATAGAAGAATGGAAGGAAGGGATGAATGAAGGAATGATTGAGTGAAGAAAGGGTGGAAGGATTAAGAAGGACGAAGAATGAAGGATTAGGAAGGAAGAGGATGGAGGGGAGAATATGGAAGGGTTAGGAAGGGAGAGAATGGAAGAGAGGATTAGGAAGGGAGGATTAGGAAAGGAGGATTAGGAAGGGAGGATTAGGAAGGGAGGATTAGGAAGGGAGGATTAGGAAGGGAGGATTAGGAAGGAAGAAAGGGAGGATTAGGAAGGGAGGATTAGGAAGGGAGGATTAGGAAGGGAGGATTAGGAAGGGAGGATTAGAAAGGGAGGATTAGGAAGGAAGAAAGGGAGGATTAGGAAGGGAGGATTAGGAAGGAAGGGAAGATTAGGATGGAAGGGAAGATTAGGATGGAAGGGAGGATTAGGAAGGCAGGATTAGAAATGAAGGATTAGAAAGGAAGGATTAGGAAGGAAGAAAGGGAGGATTAGGAAGGGAGGATTAGGAAGGAAGGGAAGATTAGGATGGGAGGGAAGATTAGGATGGAAGGGAGGATTAGGAAGGATTAGGAACGAAGGGAAGATTAGGATGGAAGGGAAGATTAGGATGGAAGGAAGGGAGGATTAGGAAGGTAGAGAATGGAAGGGTTAGGAAGGGATGGAGGAAAGGTTAGGAAGGGAGGAATAATTGGGAAGGAAGAGGAAGGAATGGTTAGGAAGAGAGAGGAAGGGTAAAGAATGAAGGATTAGGAAGGGAGGAAGGAAGGAGGGGAGGAAGGGTTAGGAAGGGAGGATTAGGAAGGAAGAGTAAGGAAGGATTAGAAAGGGAGGAATAATTGGAAAGGAAGAAAGAATGACCAGGAAGGAAGAGGAAGGATTAGGATGGAAAGATTACAAATAAAGGGAGAATTAGGAAGGTAACATTGAGAATGAATGGATGAGTAAGGGGTAGAAAAGGAAGATAAAACTTGATTCCCTAAGAAGGGCTATTGAAAATGACTTAGTATATCTAGGTCTTACTTACCCATACAGTAGAATATGGTCAAGAACATCAAGTAGACACTTCAAATGAATGTCATTGCATTTTATCAAAGATTCCTCCTTGTCAACATCGTCATTCTCAGCCTCAGTGACATCAAACAGCTTCAGCTGTAGCTAAAAAAATCATTAACTAATAAGCATTAACTATGTCCATAGTTGGCATAATGAAAGAGCAAAATGGTGAAATCCAAAATGGTGACTCATGGAGACAGAGCATTCTCGGTTGCCGCACCAAAACTGTGGAATTCATTACCACAGGAAATTAGAAGCATTGATATGTTAATAAGTAGTTATAAGTCAGCACTTAAGAATTTTCTTTTTTAAAATTAATAGTTTTTGTTAATAGTGGTAATATATGTAGTATTGAGACTATTGTATAATGCTCCTAATATGTCTTTATTATTATTATTATAACAGTTACTATGAAGGCAGGATTAGTGTGTGGTGGCCATATTGCAGGCACCACTGTGGTCAAGAATACCCATTCTATGCACATCACATTAATTTCATCTAGGTTTTTTTGTCTATAATGAGATTAACTTTACTCATAGTCAATCGAGATATGGTCTGGAAACTCGGCAAACTTCAAAGCGACTATAATGAGCTACGTTTTGATGTTGAACCGTACCTTACACCGTGCACATCCTTTGTTTTAGGTTTATTAATATTTAAACAACACGGTTGAGCGATTAAACCCAAACGATGCTATTGGATGATTGCTTCATTATACTAAAATACAATAGGTTCAGTGACCGTGCACAAAATTGCATAAAGACGAACAAAAAGATAGAACAAAGACTTTAGCTGAGTTTCCAGACCATATCTCGATTGACTATGCTTTACTTACAGCTTTTATTTGATCACCAAGCTGGAAGAGAACTGCATCTTTTATTTTTTCTTCTGATGACATGGGAGGCCATGCAATAGCAACTCACCACATGAAAAAATACTTGGATTTTTGTACAAGAAGTTTGTTCCTGCCAATGCTATATATAAAACAAAGAATAAAAGCCACTTTGCCAGGTGTAAGTTTGTTTTTGATTTGGCAATTCAAAATAGCATGTCCTGCCCCAGGTTGGAGATCTTGTGCCAGTGTTCGATCATCAGCCACGAACAATACTGTTCCAACATCCATGAACAGGCCTGTTGACAACCCTGTTCAAGCTAGCCAGCTCAACCCTAAATATCAAGCCTGCTGAAATCAACCATGTTTTAGGCTGTACACAGGTAGAAACAGACTGTGCATTTTTAGGTGTGTACAAGGCACAACACTTCTACTTTGCAGACATTTTTCTGTATATTAACATCATGTCTGCCCTGTGGTCACATGACTGCATTTGCACCCCTTATCCACACAGCCTTGTTCACTAAAAGGGATAACTCAAAAGGACCTTTCTGTTTTTGTCTGGTCCTTATTTTTGGTTAGGTTTAGGATTAGACTACTGTACACATGGAAAAACGCATGTTCTGTTACAGCATTCAACAGCACTGATATCAGGTCTGTTCAGGATAATGTAGCGACCCCTGTAACAGCTATGATGGTCACAGTCAGTATCAGCACTGATGCCTTATCATCTGTATTCATCAGTCCTGATTTATCTGATACCAACAACTTCCATCAGCGCTGTTACATCATCAGTGTACATTCACAATTTCGCAAAAACATTCTGTTACATCAGACTGATACAGCCCTGACAACCCAATAGACTGTTCCAATCTGATACCGTCAGTTCTGAACAGTCTGTTGGCAACAACAGTGTGATACAGCTGCAACAGGCTGTAACAGGTCTGTGGCGTTTTTACGTGTGAAAGTTCTCGAAAATGGAAGCTGAACCTTTTGAGTTATCCGTTTCTGGTCATTTAGACAAAGATATTTATCACAAATCACAGCATCTCATTTCGTATGTACCAGTGAGATCATTTTAGGTACAATAAATTCATTAAATCGTTCAAACACAACCCATTTCCTTCCGCCTTGACTTGAACGAGTCTAACGACCAACTGAAACCATATGTCTATTTATAAGAGCAGGAAATGAATTCAAAGGGATACTTTATATATTTAACGCTTACTTCACTACATATAGTACAGCAGTCGACATACAGAGCTCCTTTAATAATCACAGCTCGTAAATTATCGCAAAAATGAGCAAGTACATGAAGGATTGAAGCGAGTCGTATACAAAAACATCAACAAGTCAGATCACCTTATCATTCACCTGTTGGCTGTCTTTTCACAACTCCGAAATTCTTTCCGTTTAGAAATAGTTTGCAATACAAATAGCACGACATATAATTTGACGTTTCGTCAAATACGTCGATATTAAACTGACGAAATAACAATTGTAGTTACATTAATAGTAATTTATACATATCAACATTTCTAAATATACTATATTTAATATTAATATAAAACACAAGTGTTAGCGATACTGATATACAATATATTTGTGATTACGAGGAATAAGAAATAGATAAACTTACCGATAGACGAACAACACCAGACAAATCAAAGACGAGAGGGAGATCGTAGGACTATCGTTTTCTCAAAATTCACAAACAGTTTCAAGAAACTCCGAACGGTTCTCGTGACCATACCCGGTTAAAGGACCCTACGAGTTTAGACATGTAAAGCCGACAATCGTTTGTCCAATTCTTATAGATATTTAATTGCTGCCTCCCCTCAGGGAGGCAGCACACTATTCTTGACGTTCCTCTGTTAACTCGTACCCAGTTCCTTTACCGAGCTATGTATAGCCGACAAGATCTCGATTATTGAAAATTTTTCATATCTGTTCGCAAATCCGGGGGGAAACGGGGGGGCACTCACGAAGCGGTCGCGAAACAGGTTGCAAGCTCCATTGCAAGGAAGATTGGTTTACAAACATAACATTATGCTGTATAGGTATATTTCCCGTTCGTTTGTTCGATTTGAAATATCTGAAGTTCGATTTGGCATTGGCAAAAGTGTCGCTTGAGTGGAAATTTTATAACTTCGCGAGGCTTGCTCGTCGGAACACGGCAACAAACGACAGCGTCTTAATTCAAGGAGAAACTAAATAAACCTCAATGTTTTTAACAACGGTGACATCCCGCATTCCCGTTCGTTACTTAGATTTGAAATATGACCGCTAGATAAGTCAGCAAATATTACAAACATGAAGTTCGATTTGGCAAAGGTGTCGCTTGAATGGAAAATTTATAACTTCGCGAGGCTTGCTGGTTTTGAGTAAATGTTGTTCGAATAAGTTCAAATGCTCATATTGAATTTTGACATTATAAACGCGCCGTATGTTATTTTAATATTACGAGACCATATGATCGCCTTTGATACGTGGTTTATATTCTACAATACATTCTATTTATTTGATCCTCCATGCAAAAGCAGATTTCTAGCATTCTGCTGGCATGCCTAATCCTGAACACTTCTACACTACAGGCAACTTCGTATCCACTCACTCCCTGTGTCAGTCCCAAGGCAGCATTTCACTTCTGATAAGAACTCCTAGTTTTAAATAGTAGACATGTAGAATCCTTTTTTATATATTCAAAGATTAAATATCGGCCGCGAATATTTTAACGAACTTGTAAAATGAGTATAATATAGGACGCATACTTTGTTTGGAAGTTGTAGAAACGGTACAAACAAATTATTTTAACTCCGAAAAAGCTCAATTTGAGCAAGTTAACTTTGATAAAACATTGATGTTTTCAGTTAATCAATGTTCTATCCTGTGTTAAAGATACTGATTAAATATTAATTTCTTTTGAATTTTCTTCATGAATTATTAATGAATTTTACAAGTTCAACTATCTATCTATCTATCTATCTATCTATCTATCTATCTATCTATCTATCTATCTATCTATCTATCTATCTATCTATCTATCTATCTGTCTGTCTGTCTGTCTGTCTGTCTGTCTGTCTGTCTGTCTGTCTGTCTGTCTGTCTGTCTGTCTGTCTGTCTGTCTGTCTGTCTGTCTGTCTGTCTGTCTGTCTGTCTGTCTGTCTGTCTGTCTGTCTGTCTGTCTGTCTGTCTGTCTGTCTGTCTGTCTGTCTGTCTGTCTGTCTGTCTGTCTGTCTGTCTGTCTGTCTGTCTGTCTGTCTGTCTGTCTGTCTGTCTGGAAGTTTAGATATCAGATGAAAACATTCATTTATATTCAATATATTACATAAAAAGGCACTGGCCAGAAAACGTATTTACTTCTAATTACGCTTACACTGGGTAAAAAATGTTGAATAATCAATGTTATTTATCTATACATTTACATAATTAATATAAATCATTGTTTTGTTTGGATTTCACAAATGCTCACGCATGCAAACAAAATGGCTAGAAAATATTAGTTCTACTATAACCAATCCCAAATACGATAATATTGATATATATATTCGACATGAAGTGAATGGTTGAATGTCAAAATATTTTATGATTTGAGCTTTGTGTGTTGATGTTCTAGAAAGGTAAAGGTTTGGTTGTCCAAAATGTTAAAGAACCTATCTCACGTTTAGGGATTTTACATATCCGTAATATTTGGGTCTTCCTGAGCAAAATAATAATATATATTGTCAGCTGAATATATCTTCATGGAGTTTTTCGCTGTTAAAGTTACCGGATGTGATGTCACAAGAGGCATTCCAAACCAGTTTTCTTTTGTTACTTGCCACAAAAATGCCTCTTGTGACATCACATCTGATAACTTTAACAGCAAAAACGTCCATGAAGATGAAATTTTCGGCTGACAAGATATATTATGATTTTGCTCAGGAAGACCCAAATATTACGAATATGTAAAATCCCCAAACATGAGATAGGTACTTTAATAAGTGTGACGTTGAATTTGGCTTTCTTTTTTGCCATCCACGTGATAAAATGGTTGAGGTTCTAGCGAAAAAGTTGATCAACTTTTGAATTAGGTGAAAATTTCATGTAGAATATATATATCAGTAATATTGTATCAACCTCGACAACGCGACCTTCAAAACAAAGAAATTCTACATGCGAAAACAAAGAGAATGAATAATTTGTAGTCCCAAGAATATTCACAACCCCGTCCTCGTTCTGTTTACAACGCAACTCTGAGCATTTTCACGTCTTTAGGACGGACGACGTGAACTCGCTGAGATGTATAAAGAGTTGTTCCTTAATGTTGACTTCAGCTCAAACACTACAATAGTTTTAGCAGAACTTTAATAAAAGGCCTTTAAGTATAATGTTTAGAAATGTTAATAGTTTGACTGTATCTGCTCTTGTACTCGAGAAATAACGTTTTCATTCTCGTATTTTATGCTTTTGGATGACGCCATTTTAGAGTTTGTGCTCGACGGCTCAGACTCGATGTACAGCGGAAATTTATTTTCAATTTTGACGTCATTGAGTGCCAGGAACAAAAGACAAGCACTCAATGACGTCAAAATTGAAAAGAAAACCACCGCTGTACATCAACCTTGAGCCGTCGAACAAACTCTAAAATGGCGGCGTCCAGAAGCATAAAATACGAGAATGAAAACGTTATTTCTCGAGTACAAGAGCAGATACAGTCAAACTATTAACATTTCTAAACATTATACTTAAAGGCCTTTTATTTAAAAGTAATTAATTTTTTGAGTACAGTTCCCTTTAACAATTCAAATGATTTAAATGGGAAAAAATGGGCTAATTGTCCGCCATTTTTGACTTGTTTATTTTGCCTATAATTTTTCAGTTTTCGCGCATCAACTTGGACTTTATATTCTCTTTTATATTTTCAACAAAACGAGGCGTGCTTTTCATGTAGTCGTTTGAAAACCACGCTGGCTTCAGCAGTTTCACAATTTATAAACCTCCGCAACTCAAGTTTGTACAATGATGTACAAAACAAGTAGTACGAGCATACAGGTTGTAGAATTTCGATATTTTATAATTTTGAAACGTGGCGTGATAACGATCTATAGATCTGTTAAACTCTTTATCTCACTCGGGTTTATTCCAAGAAGTATTCTTGTTAGTTTCAAGCTGATAGTGGATTTCTGAATTCTAAAGAAATATGGATGACACGAAGTGAGTAAGTGGTTTAGGATGGTAGAAAGGATGGTAGAAAGGATGGAAGGAATGATGAAAGGTAGGAAGGAAGGAAGGAAGGAAAGGAGGGAGGAAAGGGAGGGAAGGTAGGAAGGGAAGGAGGGAGGGAAGGAGGGAGGAAGGGAGGATGGAAGGAAGGAAGGAGGGAAGGAAGGGAAGGAAGGAGGGAGGGAGGATGGAAGGAAGGAAGGAGGGCGGGAGGTAGGGAGGATGGAATGAAGGAAGGAGGAGGAAGGAAGGAAGGGAAGGAAGAAAGGAAAGGAGGGAAGGTAGGAAGGAAGGAAGGAAGGGAAGGAATAATAGAAGGAGAGAGGAAGGGGAGGAAGGAAAGGAGCAAGGGAGGGAAGGAAGGACGGAAGGGAGGGGGAGGAAGGGAAGGAAGGAAGGGAAGGAAGGGAGGGAAAGGAGGGAAGGGAAAGAGGGAGGGAGGAAGGAAGGAAGGAGGAAGGAAGGGAAAAGAGAGAAGGGAGGGAGGGAGGAAGGGAGGGAGGGAGGAAGGGAGGGAGGAAGGAAGGAGGAAAGGATTGAAGAAGGGAAGAAAGGAGGGAAGGAAAGGATGAAAGAAGGGAAGAAAGGAAGGGAAGAAAGGATGGAGGGAAGGATGGAAAAGAACGAAACAAACATTTAAAAAACCTTTTACCGTTTCTGAGATCATGCCATACTGTCATCAGCTTGACGAGGAGGTCTAGAGAAATCGACAAAATAGAATCGACTTAAACTATAGAGCGTCTTCACTCGATCCCAACAGTTCGCATTCGACCCCAACACCCCACCTTTAGTTAGATAGTGAAACGTAAAGTCTATCTAAATTGTTAGGTCTTACTTGGCAGGCGTTCTGGCGGGAACCGGGGGTGAAGGTTCGTCATCATCTGCTAAACCATTTCGACCGTTCGGATAGTTCTGGTCAAAAAAAATTGAACACAATATCTTGAAATGACTTGTTTAAACTTTCTCGAGACATCACATAAAAAGATATTCAAAAATGTCAATTAAATAATCCCACAGGTCATCAGGTTGTAGCTCAATGGTTAGAGTATCTCACTGGTCATCAGAAAGTTACAGGGTGTACATATATGTAACCTTTGCTCTACCATCTTAGTCCATGTAGCTCAATAGTTAGAGCATCTCACTGGTCATCAGAAGGTTACAGGTTGTACACATATGTAACCCTCACTCATCATCTTAGATCATCTTAGTCCATGTAGCTCAATGGTTAGAGCATCTCACTGGTCAACAGAAGGTTACAGGTTGTACACATATGTAACCTTCACACTTGCCATCTTAGTCCATGTAGCTCAATGGTTGAACATTTCACTGGTCATCAGAAGGTTACAGGTTGTATACATATGTAACCTTCACTCTACCATCTTAGTCCATGTAGCTCAATGGTTAGAGCATCTCACTGGTCATCAGAAGGTTATAGGTTGTACACATATGTAACCTTCGCTCTACCATCTTAGTCCATGTCTCAAAAATTATTGAAGTGAATCTGTTACATATTTTTTAAAACTACTTAATGTAGAAGTTTTGATGCCAGTTGGTAACCTTCACACTTGCCATCTTAGTCCATGTAGTCCAATGGTTAGGGCATCTCACTGTGACCTTCGCATTGTCATCCGAATCCCTTTTTCCTTCAATCTTTTATTTTTCTAATATTAAGTTATTTTTTTCTTCGGGTTTTAGTCTTAGTGTTAGTTTAGAGTTGGAGTTATTTATTTAACTCTAGCTATTGTTTCGTACCTCAATTTGATAAATGGAAACTAGTGACAACCCTACAACTCTTCACTAACCTGTTCCGAGGAGTCATCATAGAAGCCTGGGACCGCAGGAGCAGGACAAGCAGGTTTAGGAAACTTGGAATGAGCGCTGCCTCTTTTAACGGATGATCTAAGATAAGTTCAGGAAATGTTGAAACACGTTTACTGTAAAGTATACTGCGAATTATGACTGGATATAGATTACTACATGGATGTAGGATTAAATATGATAGCTGCTAAGTTCTCAAAAGAACTGGATATAATACTCTCCTTCGCCTTTTCTATCCTCCCGCCAAGAGTGTCATCCTAACACCCCCTACGGGATTTTTCCCATCCATGGTCCCCAGACCTCGCACGCCGCGTAGAAATTTACGTTTTATGTTTTAGTTATCTCGGCCAATATTTAACCGATTTCAATTCTGAAAAAAAATTTGGAATTACCGAGTCTAAATACATAACATGCGTGTTTATTATATTATGAGAACACGCACATCCTTCGTAAAAACCTGTTATGTACTTAGAAATTAATCGGCAATGAGGAGGCCGCTTCGTCGGGTATTATTTTGAACGTTATCTCGGTCAATATTTAACCGTTTTCAATTCTGAAAACAGATTTGGAATTACCTAGTCAAAGTACATAACATACGTGCCTTTTATGTTACGCAAACGTGTATATACCCTTCGTAAAAACCTGCTTATGTACTTAAAAATTAATCGGCCATGTTTGTGCCGATTTTCTCCCCAACGAATATTGGCCGATTAAAACGGATCACGCAAAAGGCGTACTCGGAACTGACCGCTTGATCTTAGCCAATCATGTGTACGAGACAAAGTCCAACCAACCACTACTCTACTGTTTACAGTATTGAGCACTCTTTTATCCTTAGCCAACATTCTATCCGAAAATTTGACTTGGTTTTACCTATAATATACCAGAATCTTATCCCGGCATCACCACCGTTATATACAGGACTCGTGACTAGGCTCTCGGCAACGGCTTCCGTAGCTCAGTGGTCAGAGCACTGCACTAGCATCGCAGGTTCAATTCCTGACCGGAAGGCCGCTAAGTTGCATTTTTCGCAACTGGTCCCGGTTAGGTCTTAAAATGTATATATTTCCACACTCGAAATTTTCCTTCACCATAAATCCTTAGTACCTATATATATATATATATGTATATATATATATATATATATGTACAAACTTTTCGTGAGAAATGGCCCTGCCGCAAAGAGATTATCACCGTCGCTTCGCTCGACCTCGCTTGCGAGGGGATAAAGACAGTTATACGTGGAAGACATGGGCGAGTCGGACGAAGAGATTTATATAAAATAAAATTATTTACTTACCCAGTAAATGCTCGGGCAGGAATTGGTGGCGTTGGTTCGTCATTGTCAAAGAATGTATTGGCATAGTGCTGTTCGTTCTACAGTGGAAAGAAACAAAATAATAACTTTCAGGTTATATTACTTTCGAGAGCGACTCAATGGGACGAAAACCTCTTAAGATGATAATTTTTAAAATAAATCACAATAAACATGGCCTATGTACCTATGCAATGAAAAATTCAGTTGTAAAATAACTCTTTTGTTTGAAAGAACCCTTGAAACTATAAAGACTAACCATTTACAACTTTTTCATATCTCACTTCACTCTTGAGATACTGCATAATAACTAATTGCAAAATTCTGCATTCTTTAGCATTATCACATGGAATCGTTTGATTATTTGCATATTTGATGTTATTGGATACATCCACGCACATGCACCTGCATTTCAAGTGATTTCATTACATAATCTCAAGGATATATAGGCGTTTTCAATAAATCATTATGCATTGTGATGTCATAAGTATGATCATTTACACATCAAACAAATCTTAGTATCTCAAGAGTGAAGTGAGATATGAAAAAGTTGCAAATGGTTAGTCTTTATAGTTTCAAGAGTTCTTTCAAACAAAAGAGTTATTTTACAACTGGATGTTTCATTGCATAGGCATTTTAAATATAGGTTTTGGCCAGTAGCAACATAACCGAATCAAATTCAAACGGCTTTTGCATCGTCAGATCTCACAACACGAGAACTAGTACAAGACGTTGGTGAGCGATGAATGTTTTCGATATTGATTGTGTATCTGTGAAAAATCTGTTGTCAAGTATTAATTGCCATAGAGAAATACTAATGATTTAAGCCCATCGCAAAGAAAACAATTTGCTTTCTTCTCTAAACAAAAAAGCTTTTAAGCTACTGCGAAGGATTAAACGTTTTTGAAAGAGATCAAAAGCATACAACGCCAAACTCGGCAACGAAAGTGTAGAAGCTGATAAGTGTAACATGCGAATTGTCAATTTGTTGGCAATATTACGAATTGCTAATTTGTTTCGCAATATTGCCTCGAGCACAATCGATTATTTCGAAATGGAAAAATAATCGAGTTGGAAATATAGCTGCTGAAATCAGCGATACATAATTGTCGAGTTTATAACCATGACTGAAGTTCTTTGAGAAGAAAAAGTCCTTCGCTTGAAACGTTTGATCTCCTCCACACTATTTCGATAGTACACCAACCTTTTAGAGTTTTTTAGAGTTTATTTGTATTTCTACACTGCCTACGCAGCACAACCCTTTGACATCACTCATAAAGCGAACAGACTTCTTTATCTTCGTATGTAAATTATCATTTCAGACCACGAGATCTTTTGGTCATGCATGTATATCATACAAAGTAAATGGTTTGAACCTAGGAGTATCATTAGATGTGTGAAGTGTTGTAGTCTTGAGAAAGACTATTGTTGGTGACTGACGTTTCGACGGCCTCAGCGGCGGTCATCTTCAGAGTCGAGTCAGTCACCAACAATAGTCTTTCTCAAGACTACAACAACCTGGACGATGAACTTCACACATCATATACCGAACACAATGCTATGCGCACGATCGGGATTCGAAACAAAACTAGAGAGACCTCTCCAACTGGCTTCAACGGACACGAACATACAGCTTAAAATGGAGGTTCATGTATAAAATAATAATAATAATAATAATAATAATAATAATAATAATAATGATAACAGTATATGAATTATATGACCTTGGAACCAGTTTCGTGACATCTATTCTCTGGTGTAATGAACCAAAACATCACGTGATCTGATAATGGTTAACTCACACGCGGTGATAAATTGATAATGTATATTGTGCTTCTAATACGAACACTTATACGGTATAAGTGTCGGTATATAGGTTTATAATAATGGTTATATGTGCCTATGCAATGAAAAATTCAGTTGTAAAATAACTCTTTTATTTGAAAGAACTCTTGAAACTATAAAGACTAACCATTTACAACTTTTCCATATTTCACTTTACTCTTGAGATATTAAGATTTGTTTAATATGTAAATGCATGGTCATACTTATGACATTACACTGCATAGTAACTTATTGAAAACGCTTATATATCCTCGAGATTATGTAATGAAATCACTTGAAATGCAGGTGCATGTGCGTGGATGTATCCAATAACCTCAAATATGCAAATTATCAAACGATTCCATGTGATAATGGTAAAGATATGCAGAAATATTCAATAAGTCATTATGCAGTGTGATGTCATAAGTATGATCATTTACATATTAAACAAATCTTAATATCTCAAGAGTGAAGTGAGATATGAAAAAGTTGTAAATGGTTAGTCTTTATAGTTTGAAGAGTTCTTTCAAACAAAAGAGTTGTTTTACAACTGAATTTTTCATTGCATAGCCACTTTAAGGACGAAAAAAGTATCGAGTGCTACATAGACAGTGTTTTGGATATATAGCAAAGTGAAAAGGTGGTGAACTGCAGAGATTTTTGGGAACAAAATACTGACGTTTCGAGCGGAGCCCTTATGTTTTATTAGAGCCCTTATATATTTTTCTTTCGTCTTTTCATGTAATCATTAAAGTGCGTATCTTACGTTTGGGGATTTCACATATTCGTAATATTTGGGTCTTCCTGAGCAAAATCATAATATATCTTGTCAGCCGAAAATTTCATCTTTATGGAGTTTTTTGCTGTTAAAGTTATCGGATGTGATGTCACAAGAGGCATTTTTGTGGCAAGTAACAAAAGAAAACTGGTTTGGAATGCCTCTTGTGACATCAGATCCGGTAAATTTGACAGCGAAAAACTCCATGAAGATGAAATTTTCGGCTGACAAGATATATTATGATTTTGCTTAGGAAGACACAAATATTGCGGATTTGTAAAATTCCCCAAACGTGAGATAGCAACTTTAAAGCATAAGCCAAAATCGTTTTAATGGATTTCGTGTTGGCACATAAGCCCGCTAAGGCTGCCTCGAAACTCCCACATAAATGCACCGGATTTGCGCATGACGACAAGTCAAGATAATTTTCCATAAAAGGACTGCGGTTAGGGTAAGCTTGATTAAACAACTTTTTGTTAATCTGTTTTTTAACCTAATATTCAAATTTTAACATTCCTCCATCGACTTTCGAACATTTGACCTTTGAAGAGTTGAGAGCTAAACTTTTTTTGCTTTTTAAATCCATTGATTGTTGTGGTCTTTGAGAAAGACTGTTTTTGGTGTGACTGACGTTTTGACGGCCTCAGTGTTGGTCATCTTCAGAGTATATCATTAGATGTTTGTTGAAGCTGGTCGTCTAGGTTAGTGTAGTATTTGATAAAGACTGTTGGTGTTGGTGACTGGCGTTTTGATGGCCTCAGTGGTGGTCATCTTTAGAGTCAAGAGTATGAGTATATAGATGTTTTTTGAAAGTCGATCCTCTAGGTTAGTGTCATCTTAAGAAAGACTATTATCGAGGTCATCTTTGGAGCTAAGTGAAGAGAGTTAGTCAGGTTCGCTTTCACTTGACAACGAAGATGACGAACGCCGAGGCCATCGAAACGTCTGTCCCTAACAACAACATTCTTTCTCAAGAATACAACAACCTGCACGATCAACTTCCACGTTTGGTTAATGACTAACATCTATTGCGGGTGGACGGCCAGATATTCGAGTGTCTTCAGCTGTGATATGGTGTTGAAGAGCGATATATATGAATTTATACTGCGCCTAACAGAAACGAGATGAAAAACGTTACATTGTTAGATTTCCGGTGGTGTGAGGGAAAGTGGGTGTGAGGGAAAGTGGGTGTGAGGGAAAGTGGGACTGATCACAAATTGATGTACCTCTGTTTGCACCATTCCAGATCTTTGAGCTCGTACGTTGAGAATGGCTTGTTTGATGTCGATTTCGCTGTTTAGACCTGACAATCAAGGAAACGTTAATTAACTTGGAGGCATGACCTAACAATTGTCGCTGTTGCTATTGTTGTCGTCGTCGTTGCTGTCGTCGTCGTTGTTGATGTTGTCTTCGTCTTCGTCGTCGTTGTTGTTGTTGTTGTTGTTGTCCTTGCTGTTGTTATTGATGCTGCTGTCGTCGTTGTTAGCTGTTGTTGTTGATGTTGCTGTTGTTGTTGATGCTGCTGTCGTCGTTGTTGCTGGTATTGTTGTCGTTGTCGTTATTGCTGTTGTTGTTGCTGCTGCTACTGCTGTCGTCGTTGCTGTTGTCATTGTTGTCATTGCTGTAATTGTTGTCGTCGTTGTTGTTATTGTTGTTGTCGTCGTCGTCGTCGCTGCGTCGTCGTTGCTGCGTCGTCGTCGTGGCTGGTGTTGTTGTCGTTGCTGTTGTTCTTGCTGCTGCTATCGTCGTCGTTGCTGTTGTTGTTGTTGTTGCTGCTGTTGTTGTTGTTGCCGCTCGTTCTTTGTACGTATTCATAAGTTATCTTTGTTGTTCATCGTTGTTGTTTATCATTGTTGTTTGTCGCTGTTTGTTATCATTGTTGTTTCTATTGTTATTAGCATTACCTTGTTCTTTTAGAATGTGCATTAAAATATCAATGACAATGAATGTCCCAGTTCTCCCAATACCAGCACTAAAAACCAGAACGAACAGTGTTAGAAAATGAAGTGCTATGCTAGTAGTCGTTGCTCAACCTTGTTATTAGGCCATCAGTACTATCACAACCTGTTAATGCTGTAACATCGTTGACACCGTTGTTCACTTTTTTCATATTGTTCACATTGACACCTTGCAACAGGCCTATGCCGTTTTACGTGTCATGCAGAGCAAGTTCATACCTGCAGTGGACGACAACAGGTCCTGCTCCTTCAATATGATTTTGTCTGATATTAACATCCTCGAGGATGGTTAGGACTGAATTGGGATCATCAGGGACACCATGATCTGGCCAACCAGTGTAGTGAAACTGATAGATACTCCTTGGTTCGACTGATCCTTCCTGTGAGAGAAAAAATGTTTTAGAAAGTTCAGTAATCCAGCTATAGCATATTCTTAAATGTCATCATAAACTTGATTGTCCATGTCAATGTTGTCTTGTTTAGTTGGTGGGTTGAATGGCTTACAAGTAATATTTGGCATTTCACTCGATTAAACTACATGTTCTAAGGATTTATGGTGAAGGAAAATTTCGAGTGTTAGTAATATATACATTTTAAGACCAAACCGGGACCAGTTGCGAAAAATGCAACTTCAAGGCCTTCCGGCTGGAATTGAACCCGCGACCGTGCGACACTATAGTGCAGTGCTCTGACCACTGAGCTACGGAAGCCGTGGCCGAGAGCCTAGCTTGGTAGGTGGGTTGATTGGTATAGTTTGTTTGGTGGGTTGATTGTTAGTTTCGTTGGTCAGTCTTTCCCTCCACTACATCAACTTACAGCACTGTCGATCCAAACTTTCATCTCTCTAAAAATATAGTACACGGTGTTTTCTTCTTCCTTCAACATCACGTTGTACTTTCCAAAAGATTTTATCATTTGTTTATCATCGGGCCAGTACCTTGTACACTTGGTCTAGAAAGAAACAAAACAGACAGCTACTGTAGATTAGTGTGCATGATAATAATAACAACTTTATTTACCATCTTTAGCATAAGAATTACATCATTACATGTGATAATAATATAGCTAAAAAGGTATAATCTTAAAGTACCAATGAATCGAAAATTAAGTTTGTCTAATTTGAAAGAACTCTTAAAACAATGAGGAATAACAATTTACAGCTCTTCCATATTTAAATGCAATAATCTATGACGTAGCAAGTTCTACACAACATTGAAAAATCCTGTATATCTAAAGATTATTGAACAAAATCATTTGAAGCTTGTCTTTCAAGGACATTGGCAACAAAAATTAAGTTTGTCTAATATGAAAGAACTCGTAAAATGATAGAGTAACAACTTTTACAACTTTTCCGTATTTTACTTCGTTTTTGAAATATTTCAGGTGATGGTCTTTGACGTCAGTGCAAGGGTAAAGAATTTTCACTCATTAAAATATTAGTTACATCCACTCAGTTTTATTCATTTTGTTCTTTCAGTGGTGTTCGGAAGAATGGGGTTGGGGCTGCGCGTGTGTGTTGGTGCATCGTGAATTCCGAGCAGTTGGTCTATGAGTTTATGTATTTTTAATTTCAACGGGAAGGCGCCTCGCATGGGTCCTCGCGTCCCGTTCGCGCTCTCTTGTATTTCCTTAAAGGACACTGGCAACAAAAATTAAGTTTGTCTAATATGAAAGAACTCGTAAAATGATAGAGTAATACCTTTTACAACTTTTCCGTATTTTACTTCGTTTTTGAAATATTTCAGTTTGTTTGATATGTAAATGAGATGGTCTCTGACGTCAGGTGCTCGGTAGAGAATTTTCACTCATTAAAAAATGTCTTATATCTCAGTGATTGCTAAGTTTACAACCTTCATTATCATGGGGAGTTGTTATACGCACATTTTCAAGTGAATTTGTGGAACAAACTTGAAGATGGAACTGACATTTTAATGAGTGAAAATTCTCCACCCCACACCTGACGTCAGAGACCATCTCATTTACAAAGTAAAATACGGAAAAGTTGTAAAATATGTTACTCTATCATTTTACGAGTTCTTTCATATTAGACAAACTTAATTTTTGTTGCCAATGTCCTTTAATATCTAATAAAATCGATAAAAAAAGATGATCTATTGGTGCCTCTAAAAACCACCTGCACCACTGCTCACTGAATTTCATAAAGCGTTTGAATTATTTACTCGTTGAATTATCAATTACCCCTGGATGGAGCTTTATCTCTCTGTATCCCAAGAAACCAATCATTAAGTAATATCTTATAAAAATTATGACAATATACAAAATTATGACAATATCAGGGACAGCGGAACAATTTTTGGATTGGGGGGGGGGGGGGGGCTAGCGCACGCTATAATTAGGGCTATATAAAAATCGCTATATAAAAATCACATGTTTGGAAAATTATTGGGGGGCTAAGACACCCACCCCCACCCCCCCTCCTGCTCCGCGGTCCCTGAATATACAAAATCTCTCACCCGTCCTCGTTCTGTCTCCTTGGTTGTCATGACAATAACCCGACAATCATCCTGCCATACCATCGCCCAAAAGTCGCAAACAGTAAGAGGAAGACAGCCTTGTGTTGCAATGTAACGTTTCTCGTGTCCCTCAACTTGTCCCTAAATAATGGAATAAATAGCATCTTTCCTCTTCTTTTCCTTCGCAATACGATCCTTAGGTTTTGCATAAATATGACCCAACGTCATGAAAAGTTTTTGAGCAACTTTTACGTTGAAACTACGTAAGACATTATACACAATAGGCTATATACATATAGGCTATATACAATAGGCTGTTTCGTTGTAGATTTTGAATGTTATCTCGGTCAATTTTTAACCGATTTCAATTCTGAAAACAGATTTGGAATTATCAAGTCTAAGTACACATATGTGCCTTTGTAAAACCCTGTTTATGTTTGGTGAAAAATTTATCCCTGCCGCACCCAGATATATTACCTTATTGGGATTAATACACTTACACTGATATAGTTTGCATTAATATATTCGTGTCCAGGTTCATTTTGATATCCATTATTAATAAGTACTCTGCTATGATCAACTGTGATAAAATGAAGAAAAAAAGCATTCTCAATATTATTATACTTACGTCTCCAGACTTAGCGTAACGTCTCCAGACTTAGCGTAACGTCTCCAGACTTAGCGTAACGTCTCACAACTTAGCGTAACGTCTCACAACTTAGCGTAACGTCTCACAACTTAGCGTAACGTCTCACAACTTAGCGTAACGTCTCACAACTTAGCGTAACGTCTCACAACTTAGCGTAACGTCTCACAACTTAGCGTAACGTCTCACAACTTAGCGTAACGTCTCACAACTTAGCGCAATATCTCCAAACTTAGTGTAATGTCTCCAAACTTAGCGTAACGTCTCATAACTTAGCGTAATGTCTCCAAAGTTAGCGCAATGTCTCATACTCGTAGCGTAATGTCTCATAACGTAGCGAAACATCTCAAAACTTAGCGTAACGTCTCCAGACTTAGCGTAACGTCTCACAACTTAGCGTAACGTCTCACAACTTAGCATAACGTCTCACAACTTAGCGCAATATCTCCAAACTTAGCTTAACGTACTGATTTCCTGGACTTACACGGCAAAATATTTTTATATCTGTTCTTTGGTTTGTTTTCAACTTTTCTTCCTTCATCTCTTTTGTATAAATGTTTACATTCTTGCTGCTGGAGGTTCTGTAAACATAAAACAAAGTTGTGGTCTAGTGCCTAGTGGGACATGTACACATGTTTAAATCTAAAACTAACTTTCCCAACGCAACCAGGTGATAATTATCAGACATAGTTTGACGCCACTCTGGCTTAAAACGTTTTTGAACATAACTTTAAAAGTTACTTTAAAGTTATGTTCTGTAACATGGTAGCATATACCAAGTTAACCTTCCTCGCATGAATAAGCAAATACTTATTTTCCCACAAACGTGTAAACGGAAATGAATCAGCATAGAGATTAAACAACCACAGGAAAACGCCTAGTCCCACAAACGCGTAAACGGACATGAATCGGCACAGCGTTGGTGGTTTTGTGGTTGCTAGAACTTGTTTTCACATACTGTAGAGGAAATTCATCATAGTTTAGGAATTCTTCCTCTACCATGTATTATAAAAGCTGAGCACAACAGAGTATAGGAGAGAGAAGATTCAGAGGAATCACGAAAGCCAGTTAGGCTGGAGTGAATCACGAAAGCCAGTTAGGCTGGAGTCAATCGCAGAGATTGAAGAAACTGAACATCTATTAATCAAAGAACCACAAAGTCAAAGAACGAAGAAGATACCAAGACCAAAGTTGTGCTCAGTCAGAAATAAAGAGATAAGTTGAACACAATAGGAAAGTTGTTATTAACATTATAGAAATACATATATTTGAAGTATTAATAAATATTGTAAAAGGTAATTGGTTTCACGCTATATAGTGTTACGAGGAGAATATTATTGAACCCAAAACTAGAGTCTAAAAATAATTATAAACAAACAGTCGACGCATATCTCCTCCCGTAACATGTTCAAAAACTTTTTAAAGTTAAGGTGGCTCCCTACTGTTTCTTGAAAGGTGGCAAAAATGCAAATTTCAATCTCGAAAAGTGCCCATGGATATTTCGGAAAAGATTGAAACTAAAGCTATGCATAGAATAACTTCCAGGGCATCAAATACTATTAATGGCTAAAGTGTTTCATCTGTTGCTATGACAACAGTGACGTTTCAAAATGGTCGAAAATGAACATTTAATCTAATTTATTTCGCAAACGAGTCGGTGACTCACGATTTTTTTTGCATTTAAACATTTCTTTTAGTTTAGTTAATGAATAAGCAAATTTAAAAAAAATTCTGTGGATCCAATAATTTTACACAAAACAAATCATGTTTTTTTAGTTTTTTAAAAAATTGGATCCACAGAATTTTTTTTAAATTTGCTTATTCATTAATTAAACTAAAAGAAATGTTTAAATGCAAAAAAAATCGCGGGTCACCGACTCGTTTGCGAAATAAATTAGATTAAATGTTCATTTTCGGCCATTTTGAGACGTCACTGTTGTCATAGCAACAGATGAAACACTTTAGCCATTAATAGTATTTGATGCCCTGAAAGTTATTCTATGCATAGCTTTAGTTTCAATCTTTTCCGAAATATCCATGGGCACTTTTCGAGATTGAAATTTGCATTTTTGCCACCTTTCAAGAAACAGTAGGGAGCCACCTTAAAACTTTTTACAAACTTACCTCAAATTCTTCCCAGAAGCCTCCTTTTCCATCGACATTTCCACTTTCCTTTAGCAGTTCACTTACTCTGTCTTCAATACATGATGCATTGATTCTTGTGGCATTGTATGGCTGAAAAACACAAGCATGTTTATAGATATACACATGAGGCTACTATCGTGACAAACTTACAATTAACTCTCAGAACAGTATGGGGAATAGACCTACTGTAGATATGGAAATAGACCTAGAAATACAAATTGAATACTATTACTAGTGGTACTAAGTGAAACGTAAAGTGAAATAACATAACATGAAATAACTCTGACTATGAATTGAACCTTCGATCAAGAACTCCCTCACTGATCAACTGATCAATTTGCTGACTGATAGATGAACAGACAGACAGACAGACAGACAGACAGACAGACAGACAGACAGACAGACTTGATTTGGAATTCAAGACTGATTGATAATTCACTCACTCCCTCACTGATCGACTGATCAATTTGCTGACAAACAGACAGACAGACAGACAGGCAGACAGGCTTGATTGATTTGGAATTTAAGACTGATTGATAATTCACTCACTCCCTCACTGATCGACTGATAAATTTGCTGACAGACAGACAGACAGACAGACAGACAGACAGACAGACAGACATGATTGATTTGGAATTTAAGACTGATTGATAATTCACTCACTCGCTCACTTCGACTGATCAATTTTCTGACTGATAGATGGACAGACAGACAGACAGACAGACAGACAAACAGACAGACAGGCTTGATTGATTTGGAATTTAAGACTGATTGATAATTCACTCACTCCCTCACTGATCGACTGATAAATTTGCTGACAGACAGACAGATGGACAGACAGACAGACAGACAGACAGACAGACAGACAGACAGACAGACAGACAGACATGATTGATTTGGAATTTAAGACTGATTGATAATTCACTCACTCGCTCACTTCGACTGATCAATTTTCTGACCGATAGATGGACAGACAAACAGACAAACAGACAGACAGACAGACAAACAGACAGACAGACAGGCTTGATTGATTTGGAATTTAAGACTGATTGATAATTCACTCACTCCCTCACTGATCGACTGATAAATTTGCTGACAGACAGACAAACAAACAGGCTGACCGACTGACCAACTGAAGTATGGAGTACTACTTACAACTTTTAATTGAACAACACGACCAGACCTCTCAACCATTGGACTTTTCTTGTAATGCTCCACAAGATCTTTAAGGTCTTTGAACTTATCACCACCACCAACATCATAGCAACCATCTGTACAGCGGATTTTGACATGCGTAATGCTGTTGTCGATTCTAGAACATTTGAAAAGAACAAACCATTTTATATACAGAACTCATGACTAGGCTCTCTGCAATGGCCTCGTAGCTCAGTGCTCAGAGTACTGCACTTGCAGGGTCACAGGTTCAATTCCAGCTGGAAGGCCTTGATGTTGCATTTTTCGCAACTGGTCTGGTTTGGTCTTAAAATGTATCAAGGTCCGAATTAACCCTTCTCAAATCGCAAATTGCGAAGCGATTTTGAAAATTTCGAAAATCTGCGAAGTGATTTTTCTGAGAATTGCGAAGCTGATTTTAAGTAACCAAGTTCACCATGGACAAATAATGTAAACGTCAATTATAGGACTTAATGATGTTACACTACGTTGTAAGACGTTACGCTACATTGTAAGACGCTAAGCCCTTACGCTACGTGGAAAGACGTTACGCTACGTACGTTGTAAAACGTTACGCTAAGTTGTAAGACGCTACGCAACGTTGTACGACGCTACGTAAAACTGTAATACGTTACGCTACGTGGAAAGAAGTTATGATACGTTGTAAGACGTTACGCTACGTTGTAAGACGTTATGCTACGTTAGAAGGCGTTAAGCTACGTTGTAAGACGTTACGCTACGTTGTAAGACGTTACGCTACGTTAGAAGACGTTACGCTACGTTGTAAGACGTTATGCTACGTTAGAAGGCGTTAAGCTACGTTGTAAGACGTTACGCTACGTTAGAAGGCGCGTTAAGCTACGTTGTAAGACGTTACGCTACGTTGTAAGACGTTACGTTACGTTAGAAGACGTTACGCTACGTTGTAAGACGTTATGCTACGTTAGAAGGCGTTAAGCTATGTTGTAAAGCTATGTTGTAAAGCTATGTTGTAAGACGTTACGCTACGTTGTAAGACGTTACGTTACGTTAGAAGACGTTACGCTACGTTGTAAGACGTTATGCTACGTTAGAAGGCGTTACGCTACGTTGTAAGACGTTACGCTACGTTGTAAGACGTTATGCTACGTTAGAAGGCGTTACGCTACGTTGTAAGACGTTACGCTACGTTGTAAGACGTTACGCTACGTTAGAAGGCGTTAAGCTACGTTGTAAGACGTTACGCGACGTGGAAAGACGTTACGCAACATTGTAAGACGCTACACAACGTTGGGAGATGTTACGCTACATCGTGACAGTAAAGAAAATTGCGAAGCTGTTTTGGAGCGCTAATTCGGACCCTGTGTATATATTCCTTTACACTCGGAATTTTCCTTCACTGCATAAATCCTTACAACATGCACTTTCATTTTACCAATTTTTTTCATTTTTAGGTAAATATTGCACCTCCTATTATCTTTGGCTATATTTACCTTACTGTAAGTACAAAGTCGCCGGGTTTACTTTGACTCTCCCGAACTAGGAAGCTACCATTTTTCCCTTTGTCCAACATCACCGTCTCAGCCTCCTTGCTTGAAATGTGCCCATGAAACCATCTGAAAGAAACACACACAAAACATTTCTTCAAACAGAACTTTGTTGTCACCCATAGACAGAACATTAAGTGTTGAGGTGTATAGTAAAAAAGACAAATAAGACAAGCACTCGATCGGATGGTGTCAAAATTGAAAAGAGAATTGCTGTTATACAATCAACTTTGAGTTAACGCGTGGTGGTCAACGACTTACATATGTAGAAATGTTAAAGAGGGATACCAGTCTCGAAGATGCAATCGAGATCAAAAGTTGCATGCAGGATAAAAGAGTTTGGCGTGTTATGGTCCGAGGAGACTCGATATGATGATGAACATATTGGAACATTAGTATTGCTTTTCTATAAAGGACATTGGCAACAAAAATTAAGTTTGTCTAATATGAAAGAACTTGTAAAATGATAGAGTAACACCTTTTACAACTTTTCCGTACTTTACTTCGTTTTTGAAATATTTCAGTTTGTTTGATATGTAAATGAGATGGTCTCTGACGTCAGGTGTGGGGTAGAGAATTTTCACTCATTATAAAATGTCTTATATCTCAGTGATTGCTAAGTTTACAACGTTCATTATCATGAGGACTTATTATATGCACATTTTCAAGTAACTTTGTGGAACAAACTTGAACATGGAACTAATATTCGAATGTGTGAAAATTCTCTACCAGCACACGACATCAGAGACCATCTCATTTACATATTATCAAACAAACTGAAATATTTCAAAAATAAAGTAAAATACGGAAAAGTTGTAAAAGGTTTTACTCTATCATTTTATAAGTTCTTTCATATTAGACAAACTTAATTTTTGTTGCCAACTATGTCCTATTAATGCTGTTTATGCAAAAACATGACAAAAGTTTCTTTAAGAACAAATAATAACAGCTGCAAACACAAAGCGATTAGATAAGGTATGCAATCAAACCAGTGCTAAACAAAATGCTCAGTTAAAAACTTTCCCATACAGACCTTGCACTCGGTTAATATAAGTAGATATATATTTATCAATATTATTATAAAGTTAATGTTATTAGTTTTTCACAAACCTTTCAGTGGTTGGATCTGTTGAGTTCAAAGGGTATTTTAATGTTATAACCTCTCCAGTTTTCTCTTTCAACTGCCCTCGATTCTCCGTGTAATACTGTACAAGTTCTGCAAGGGTCGCAAATGTTTCCCCTCCATACAGGTCATAACAATCTCCAGTGTTTTGGATCTTAATGTGGGTAACTTCATTTCCACGTCTAAGAAATTAAAAGAAATCCATCTTTTGAAGGCAATTAGGTGTTGGTCTCCAAATATTTCTTATAGTCATAAAACATGTTGTGCTGCATAGGCAGTGTAGAAATACAAATCAAATACTGTATCTAAAAAGGTTGGTGTAGAAACATTAGACTATACTTACACTCAACCTTTTTAGATACAGTAAAAACCCACATATAAGAACCTAGATTTTAAGAACCTGTTAGGCTAAGATTTTCAATTTAGACCCCCTTTACATAAGAACCTGTTTTAGGTTAAAATTTGAAAGCAGGTTCTGAGGAGGACCTTGACTAGTGTATGTAATATAGTGTATATATATATGTATTTTATTAAGCATTAATAAAAGAAGTTAACAATAAGCGGTGTCAGTTCTCGTTCGGTCGGGGGCCTTCAGTGCCGGGGCCCCCGGAATGTTTACCCCACTTACAGAGTTATATAAAGGGCTAGCTTAATCATGTTCGGCTTACTTGTGTCTCGTTTGCTTTCCCTCCCTGTCTTGGGGTCTTCTTCTCCCCACCCTCTGTTTAGTTTCGTCTTCCCTGGGGCGGTTTAGCTGCCCGCTTCCCTCGGTGCCTAGTTTGCGTTAATTGTTCTTTTTCAGCACTGCTCTTATGAGTTGTCTCGGCCAGCAGGGCTGTTTTTACCTGCTCGTTCCTGGTTTGTTTGTTTGTTTGTCACACCCAGTCCTTCCTAGTGGCGGAAGGTTCTTCTACTGTGGTGAGTATCTACTGTCCCTAATCTAGCTTTGTCGCCATCACCGAAACCGTAAGTACCTATGTATTCTTGTAGTTTAATGTTAATTTTTCCCCGTCTAGACGGGTGACTTGTAGATATGGGGATGGAGGAGGTACCGTTGGTCGGGGGATCAGCAGGTCCCTTGTTATTGTCGCATCATTGCTTGTCGCAGTCGGCATATTAGCTACTGACTCCATCCCTTCCGATCTGCGCTCTGCCATGGTAGGTAGTGGGCATATTATCATGTTGGGTCATGTAGTTGAGAACCGTTTAGAGCGTTAACTACAGTTATATACATTGTTTTGCATGTTCCATTGAATTTACACACAGTAAGCTGTAAATTACATGCAGTGTAGCTTTAAAGCGCATACTAGGGTTTGTATTTGCTTAGATTGCAGTCATCTGGGTATACCCTCTCAATCATGTGAGTAGAGTTGTTAATTCTCTCCTGTGCTTCGAGGGTTTTTCTCCAGTTTCCCCCCCTCAATAAAATCAACACTTAAGATTCCAGGGATAAGAGTAGCACCCACGCGTACCTTTGGGTAGCAGCTAAAGAAAGAGGAGCCTATGGCTCTCCTCCACCTATGGCCGACGGCCGACCAACACACAAAGTCACTCAAACTTTTCATCTTCCTGCTTTTAGCACTTCATTTGAATATTCTGCCATCTTAATTGGTGTTGCAAAGTTGCAAACTAAATGACGTCTGTCACCTGGCACTTTTTCTACAATTTCTTTAGCATTTCTGTGATCTATATGCATTTCAGAACTACAGTCTGATTGGTTTCACATGCACTTTACGAGAAGTTAGATACTGATTACTACTGCGGCATAAAGAATTAAAAACTGATACGCAGATTAGGTTCATGGACAAATCTACAATAAAAAATGTTTGACGTTTTCTGTTCAGATATCAGACAAATACAAATAGGTGGTTTACATGTGGACAGAAGCCTAAAGGCCCATTCACACAGGCGATTGTTGCTGCAATTTTAGCTGCGACTTTTATCGCGCTCGCACTGCGATTTCAAACCACGCGTGTCAACAGTCGGCGATTTGTTATTTTGAAATCGCAGCAAATCGCCGCGTTTTTGAGTTTGTTGGAATTTCACTGCGATCTTATTTAGAAAAGCACCAAAAATACTCTAGAGCAGACTCCCTCCACACACAGAGGCTGATTTCATGTGCAAACATGGAGGCCGCAGAATCTGACAAAGGCACTCAAAGAGTAAGAAAAATTTTTTTTTTCAAATGCGCGGTTTGAAATCGCAGTGCGAGCGCGATAAAAGTCGCAGCTAAAAAATAGTAGAGGAGCCAATCAAATTGTGAGATAGCTCATATTCTACTACTGTAGTAGCTATAATCCAGACCGAGGTCAATGTTATCTGCCAAAGGCTGATAACATTGACAGAGGTCTGGAATTCTTGATATCATGTGTAAGCCGAATCCAATAATTGTTTTATTATACAATTATAAATGTAGAAGCCTTTAGGGAGTTTAGGAAGTAACCCACGCAAACACAATTACGTCACCTACAGACAATTTTTGATATTTTGTAAGGCATCAAGAATTGTTTGTAGGTTTTTTAGCCAATCAAAATCGATATTGTACGAGTATTGTTTTATAATATGTGTTCACTGCACGATTGGAAACCGAAATACTGCAATTGTACGTGATTGGGTGTACATAAATTACTATAATATAAACAAAAGGCATCGACAGGCGGAAATAGCAACAGATCATGCAACCACAGCGTGAAATCATGAACAGACATGAAGTCGTGTTGATTTGAGAAAACGAAAACGTGTGAGCGAAAGAAACGCGATCTGTTAGGAAAACTTAATATACTTCCTTGTTGACAGAAACTTGATGTATTAATATTTCATGAATGCTACTCATCATTATTATATGTTGCTTTTCAGAAAACCATTTCCATGTCAACTACACCACCTGCGAATATTCCAGTTACCTTGTGTTCTGACAAAAGTCGAACGAGTGGAGAGTAGAAAATTCGTAGGTCTTAAAAACGGCCGTAAAATCTAGATATGCATTTAACACACAACTCTTATGCAGCGCAAGGCAGAGTAAACTGTGTAAAATTACAGCACTTGTGATCAATTGTTTGAAAGTGTCCGATCTTGTACGCTTTATACATTTATAGATAGACGGAGGACTTTAACTTTACGATAAACAGTGCAACCTTGTCCAAAGGAACAGCACACAAGATAGCTCTGTTACGTGACTTTCACGCGTTTAGTGTACTCAAAAATTTAAAGCAGCTCATAAGCAGATATCGCGAATGCCTTCAATAGTCGAAACTTGATACCCATTTTGCTGTTATCCCACGGTGAAGGGAAAAATTACAGGTATTATGGTGAAAAATGGCCAATTATTGAGCATAACTAGATAAGAACTGGGTTAGAACAACTGGAAATATCTGACACCTCATTATTGTTTATTATTGTCACAATAATTGCTACAATATGACAATATTTTCTCGAAAGAACGTGAAGTAACACCGGAACCTCTCCACAGACATTCATATTTCACAATAATTGATGTATTAACACCACAAACCCCAACCAGACCCTCACCTTACAGACAATGTGAAATCTCCTGGGTTACTTTGGCTAGGACGTACTAAAAAACTACCATCGAATCCTCGCTCTAAAAGCAGCGACTCAGCGTCATAACCGGTTATCTTCGAGTGGAACCACCTAGAAGTTCAAATTGACAGTACGTTTAGGGATTGATGTTGGTGTTTACGGATTGATGTTGGTGTTTAGGAACAGCTACGTGTGATAAAACGCACCTTCTAGAGCCCATGTCTCATAGGAATCTTCGAAAGTTTATTGTCTCTCCTCCTCGAAGCTCCAAATACAGGCCGGAAACTGCATCGTACAGAGCGGAACTGCGGAGACGAATGTAATGTCCCAAAATAACCTCCTTAGTCGCGCATACCACGCAGTGTCCACACTTATGATAACGTGTCTTGTCAGTTTGTTCATTAATTAGGACTGTAAAGAATTATCAAAATAAATAACCCACTCGCGTATACGACGACAGCGAATGATACTGTATAATGATTTTTGTTTAAAAATTAAAACAGACACTCGTGTTACTTTTAGGTATTTTTTGGTGTTGTTTTATCTGAAATACTTTAGCAAAACATTCCGCCATTTTGTTTTTTCTATAAGACGAGGCAATTTTAAATTTCATCAGTAAAGCAATAATTTTTACTCAGCAGAAAATGGTCCAAGTAACAATAGACTTTATATCGCCAAATAGTGAAAACTAAACGCAAAAATTGTAGAATTCACGATTCCTTGTTTTGGAGGTTTGCCCCCCAATTTTCTAATGCCCCCGATGTTTGTCCGCTTTTACCCATAATTCTTGTGGCCATAACAAAAGAAATAGCTCATTTGCAATCATTTGTGGGCTCGATTTCCATATAAATATCCCCAAATTTAAAACATAGTGGCTAACCCAAACCTTACCCTAATCCTAACCCTAACCCTCCACCTAATATATACTAACCCTAACTCTTACGATAATGTTTTATTTTAGAAAAACAGCTGATTTTAATTTCGACTTTTACTACCGATAGTCTATGTGACGTCATTTCGGGATTTTATATGGAAATTTGGCTTTTTTTTCCGCTTTTTGAGCTATTAATAGCACCGCGCGGATGACTGAAATCAGGCCCAGATTAACGACTTCGTAGGCCCCTGTGGTACCCAGTGACGACATATTGGGGGGTTCGGTGGCATTCCCCCTGAAATGTTTCAATTTTGGGCCTCTGAAATGGCATTTCCTGCATTCTGAGGGCACCCTTGAGGAAAATATAAAGGTCTTAAATCTGCTACTACTGTCGAAAAATGATCAGTTATAGAGGAAGATCATTTTTTTTTGCTTCAAGGATTAGGTAGCCAACTAGCCAAGGTAGGGATTAAGTACACAAAACTGAATCTTTACGACTTTACCTATTGCTGACCATCGTTTATAAAATATATAAATATAAAGAAAAAATGAAATCACTTTCGTAGGCCCTAGATCAGGCCTCAACGTCCTCTAGTTTCATTTATAATCTCTACGAGCTCGATAGCATAATTAGAACCAATGAGATGGCAGAATAGCTCATATAGCAATGCGTACAACTTTTCGACTGCGCATCTGCATCGGGATAAAACTTATTTCAATTCATATCATAACATCAGGCTGTGGAATTCAGTATAACGAATTTGCAAGTGTAAATATAAATGCAAATGTCTATTGTGGTTTTAGCCTGATGTTATGAATTGAAATAACTTTTATCCCGACGCAGAACGCGTATTTGTGTCCATGATTTATGATTCACGATCAAAGTACTTATTTGGTAAATATAATGCTAATATATAATGCTATGAATTTAGTTTGCCTGCGAGTTATGAGCATGCGCAGTTGTATTTGGTGATGAATATGGGTACCGCTGACCAGCGGTACCCACAAAAATAAAAGATACGGATAGGCTTCTTGCGCTTTTTTTAGAGTTCGGGAAATAGTTTGGGCAGCACGGGCTGGCGGGCTGGGAGGGCGCGCGGGGAGTGCTGGGAAGACGGAAATTGGAGAAGCCTCTGCCATATAATGTTTCCAAAATGGTGTCGAATTTCCGAGAGGGACTGGTCATAAATATATGGCTTATGGTGCAAAACAAGTTAAATATAGTTGGGAGACCTTTTCAACAAGCTAAAGTCAACGGCTAAGTGATATGTTAGAACTTAGAAGTGCTTTAGGAATAACGGGGACATTAAGTTCTTTTTGGAAGACGCGGCATTTATAGAATTATAGAATAGAATATAAAATGTCAACATGCGACTGAATTGAAAAATGCTTTTTCATGATCTTAACTAAACGGTCAGGAAACACGGAAACAGTGAAGATGTGGAACAACTATATGAACTACGACTTGAGACGGTAAGATTGTTCAATTGCTTTATTGTCAGACTTTTTAGCCTATAGACATAGTGTCGGATATCAAAGAGTGTTTATCTAGATAATTTTCCTTCGTCGCCGTCGGCTTCAATAACAATGCGCTCATTTTTTTGACGTCTGAAGTCTCTTAGAAATAGGTTCATTGTGATGTCTAGACTCTAGAGTATGCTTCCCAGAGATTAACTCCTTCTTTGGAGCGCTTGTCATGGGATAGCAGCCAAGTTCGTCGTCGCCATCATCTATAAACATGATTAACGGAAGTTTAAAATCAAACGATTTTTCCAATAGCGAAGCGCACAGTTACTTATAAACCAGAACTCAGACAAACAAACCAAATCTAACTCCCAAATGAACCTGATTTCGTGAATTTAATTATAGACTCAGACAAACATTGACAAAATACGCGATCATCTGTGCGCAACACTAAAACACGAGGACACAAAACCGTTAAATTGGCTATCAATTTACACCAAATTTTGTACACGTACCTTAGAGACTCATATTATGAAGGGAACGTTCAAATTCTTTCATATCGCTGTCGTTTTCGGCCATAATCACAGAACCGCAGATCTCACCACAGAACCGCGCATTATATGGCAGAGGCTTCTTTTCTCTTTCCCTCTTCCCGTCTTCCCCCGCGCGCTCGCAATTCCGCGTCCCGATTCTCTCCACGCGTCCCCAAAACACCCTGCGAGCCCAATAATAGCCCACCTATAGTATTACCCGAACTCTAAAAAAGCACAAGAAGCCTCTGCGGAGGAGAGTGGAGATTTAACATATTTGTAATGTACGAGTCAATTCCAACCGCGATAATCCCCCCGGGGATTTTACTTGATCTCCGCCTAAGGCAGACATTTGACGTGACCCATTTTGAAAAGATTTCGACTCGAGCAGAAAGCTATGCTCGCCAGTGTGGAACGCGACGGTGGAGGTCAGATAAGCAGTGGTTGGGACTAGTTTTTCGGAACCGCTTTCAAGAGGTGAGAATAGTGGGGAATTTGATCGTGTTTTCCGCCCGCATAGTGGGAAATTTGACCAAAATTTTTCCAAAAAGTCAAATTCCCAGGGTGATCGCAGTTGAAATTGACTCATACATAATCTATGCATTATCCCGAGATAAATTGTAATATAACTTGTCAGCTAAAAATTTCATCTTCATAGACTTTTTTGCTGTTAAAGTTGACGGAAGTGATGTCATAGCGAGCATCTGTCCACTTGAAAACCTCTTTACAGATTCCCGCTGTGACATCACTTTCGTCACCTTTAACAGCAAAGAGTCTGAAGATGAAATTTTCAGCTGACAAGATATATTACAATTTATCTCAGGAGAATCCATAGATTACAAATATGTTAAATCCCCGCACGCAAGACGGACGGACGCAAGACGCCAACAGCAGACGAGCAGACGAGACGCTAGACGAACGCAAATCAGACGCGATTTTGTTGTAAGAATATTAAACTTACTAGAAATACGAATTCGCAATAATCCCATCGATCCTAGATCTAGAATCGGCCTTTCATCTCGCGTGATAAGGGACTAAACGCCGGTGATATTAGCACCCTCGCCCTCAGGCCTTCGCGCCGGGCGAGGGGATAAATGTTTTCTTATTGAAAACTTATTGAAACTGTAAAAATCAGGGAAAACTAAATCTTTAGTCGCGGGGGTAGCCGGGTATTTTAACAACACAACAGTATTTTTGAGCCGGGTTTTTAACACTCGTGAAATTTAAATTCCCCGGCATAGTCCTGGGGGTGCGGAATTTCAATAGACGAGTTTCAGGGTCATGCGCAGTAGCAACAATATTTCAAATTTTCATGAGGTAAAAACAACTGTTTTAGCTAGAAAGATCATATTAAAAATAGTAAAAGTGCACTGTTTGAAACAAATCGGGCAAATAGTGCGAAAGCTACAGTTTTGCTCTTCACTATGGATTTAATAGGGGATTTTGGCTTGGCGTGCAACGCCCGCCCGCCAAGCCAAAATCCTTATTAAATCACTAATAAATCCCTTTTGAAATGGCCAACTTTCTGCTTGTGTAACTTCTTCCTTTTTTTACACAATTCCTCTCAAACTTTGCACTTCTACTATTTTCAATATGCTCTTTCCAGCTGAAACAGTTGTTTTTACCTACGATGAAAATTTGAATATTTGTTGCTACTGCGCATGATCGCGGAAGTCGTCAATTGACACTGAAGATTATATATATAGTAATTGAAACTGAAGATTATATTACTATTAGATTATTAAAAACGATAGTAAAAGAAAATGATGATCTTCCGTGTTTTCTCAACGCTTTATCAACTGCATTATGTTCTTCATCTCTTTTCCGCTTCTAATATACGATGAAGGTTGCTGTTTGAACTTCAATTCCTTCGCACCTTCCAAAATCGTGGCGCATGGTTTCTTGGTCTTCTCCATTTTGGGCACTTTGTAACCAAAACTTGCCAAGTCCTCCAACCATGCTTCGACGACCACGGCGTCAATCGATTTCCAAATATCCTGAAACACTAGGTCTACGGCGAGCTTTAGGATGCGATTGAAGAAATCCGTGTCACCCGGCTTCCATTGCTCCAGGTAGGCAAGGTAGCGTCCTGACTTGTAGTAGAGCTCTTGTTCATCAATAAAATCTTGCAGGTAGTTATGTGCGTTGCGCACTTGGTACGCGCTCGGTCCGAAGTACCCCAAGTAGCCGTTGATCTCCTGAAGTAGTCGCTGCGTGAAGAACGAACGCCAGATGTCTGTGACGCGCAAGGTCCCGCTGGGCGGTAGTACCAGGCCCCAGAACGAGTCGTAGAGGTGTAAAGTGTTCTGGCAGTTGTATGGGGTGTAACTGCCGGGCGGGATCAATATCGGAGGCGCATATGGGTCGAACTTCAAATCCAGCTGAACGTCGTCGTCTTTTCTGGTCAACCTGGGCAAAACATAAAAAAATAACTCAAATGTTTGCAAAACAGAGCGCTGCAGTTCAGTGGCGGATTAAGGGGAGGGCTGACTGGGCAACCGCCAGGGGCCCACGGATGCTAGGGGCCCACTATGTTCGAAATACAAGTGGCTGGTGTAAACAAACTAATCGATGTTCACACATAAAGTTCTAAATACTTAAAATAAAAGTTATAATTTTTCTCGATTTATTTATCTTATTTTGAATTTCATGCGATCAAGTGATTCAACTACAGCGATCTTCGACAGTAGTTTTCAGTTTCCCAATCCCAAATGCTTCAAAGCTCGCATGAAAATCAAATTACACCGATCGATCGAATATTTTCGGGAGAGGGCGAAAAACAGCCAGGGGCCCTAGGTACGCTTAATCCGCCACTGCTGCAGTTAGACGATTTTGCAATGGTATTGCCATCACATATAGATCATAGCTTTACTGAGCAGAAAATGGTCCAAGTAACAATAGAAGAACAGGCTTAATCACCAAATAGACAAATAGTGAAAAAGAAACGCAAACATTGTAGAATTTACAATTCCTTGTTTTGGACCGCGCCAGGTTCTGGAATTTAAAGTGGCCCAAAACTGATACCATAACCACGCAAACTAACCACGGACCACATCCACTTTATAGCAGATTACACCAAGTCCTCAATATACGTTGTAGTGATTTATAGGTTATAGTAATTACAGTTAGTATATTAGTATTATCAGTATTAGGGTTATTTTTGAGGTTTCCTGTACTTAAGTAGGTTTGCTAAAGGAAACAACTATTTGCCTAACAGGGTGGATAATAATAACCGACCCCAAAACAACAAAGATCCTAACCCTAACCCCCCGCCGAATGAGTTTTCTAACCCTAACCTAAATAGAAACCAACCAATAAATAATAACCAACCCCAAAACAACAACCTTGTTAGGCAAATTGTTGTTTCGTTTCGCAAACCTGTTTAAATACAGGAAACCTCAAAAATAACCCTAATACTGATAATACTAAGGCCAAAATAAAAAATACCTTGGTTTCCGGTTTCCCGACCCTACCTAGTTTTTGGCCAGTAAAATACCGACCCTAATCTTTTCATTGAAATTTTGAAAAGCCTTGGATAGTAAACATGGCTGCCGATCCAGGCAGCATCCTCAAGATCAGCGTGGTTTGGTAAAACCTATTGTTCGTCCATGCAGTTTGGAAAAAAAAAGTTTAAAAAAAAGAAGAAAAACCAACCTACCATATCTAATTTTTTTCAGTGTGAAATAGGAAACCCAGGTATTTTTTTTCTTGGCCTAATATACAATATATATTGAGGACTTGGTGTTAGTTTGCGTAAGTTTGCGTGGTTATGGTATCAGTTTTGGGCCACTCGAATACCTCACAATTTGCCCAAAATGACAGCGTTCAATTGATTCCCAAAATTAGGCTCCCAGTTTTATTTATTATTACAGTATCTAGGATAATAACAGAATCACCATATTTTTGTGGTGTTTATACATTTTTAATATTTGATTTGGATATTTTCTGTTGCTTTACCCTGATATGATTATTTCTTGTAAGAAATCATCACATGTGGAGATTTCACATTGAGATGAAACAATAACAATTATTCAACAATAATAGCAATAATAACCTGAACAGCGCGTCCACGTCAGGGTCTCCGTCGACGACCCCTTGCTGGATAAGAGGTTTGACATTACGACACTTAACGAAGGTGTGTTGGGGTTTGTTGGCGATGTTCTCCAAGGGGTAGCCCCTTGGCCAGATGGTCGCCTGACCAAAGTGCGCGTAAGGGTTGACAGTGCGTCTGTTGGTCTTGTAGACAAGGAAGTCGCCCTTGCCTTGTTGAGCGAACTTTATCTCTCCATCATACGGGTATGTGTCGTCGTCCGTCTCGTAGATCATCTTGGCGCCGTGTTGGATGGCATACAGGTGGCCGATGGTCTTCCTGGCATAGTTCTTGTATGGCATTACTTCAACTGTGCGATACCCGAGCTGTAATTGTTTCTCGACACTGAGAAATATCGTGTTTGGCAGACTTTGGCGGTAAGAAAGAGAAGAGAGAAAGTTGGAAAATTAGTATGTGGGAAATTACATTGAGTGATAGAAACATTTTGAAAAGAATCCTTCACAATAGTGTGAATAGAAATCTGCATAATAGACTAAGACCACGTTATTGTCATGCTATTGTGAAGGGTGTCTTTGTATGGTGTTTCTGTCACTCAATGACGTCAAAAAATAATGGGATTGACTACTTTCGCCCACAACCAGAACAAAATGGCAACCTTCAATTTACCAAGAGTAGGAGAGAGGGGTGAAGTAGGAGAGAGGAGGTGAAGTAGGAGAGAGTGGGTGAAGTAGGAAAGAGGGAGTGATGTAAGGGTAGGGGGGTGATGTACAGTAGGAGAGAGGTGGTGAAGTACAAGAGAGGGTGAAGAAGGAAAGAGGGGGTGATATAGGAGAGAGGGGGTGAAGTAGGAGAGAAGTGTAGTGTTACCCAATTAGATATCCCAATATTTATGACGTCATCAAGCCTGTATATAAAACTAACATAGAATATAATAAAAGCCTCTTTCCGACATTACAACAAGAAGGGGTGATGTAGGTGAGAGGGGTGATGTAGGTGAGAGGGGTGAAGTAGGAGGGGGTGAAGTAGGAGAGAAGGGGTGATATAGGAGAGGGGATCAAGTAGGAGAGAGGGGGTGAACTAGGAGAGAGGGGGTGAAGTAGGAGAGAGGGGGTGAAGTAGGGGGATGATGGAAAGAGGGGTGAAGTAAGAGAATGGGAGGAGAATGAAGTTGGGAGAGAATGAAGTAGGGATAAAAATATGAAGTAGGGATAGAATGAACGGCAACAAGAGATGAAGTTACTCTCACCTCCAATCATCAGGTGTCTTGGTATCACCCACAACTAAAAGTTGCCACCCGTCAATCTTTGACAACTTTTCAACATCTCCAGTTGGGGCCGCAATAGAAGTCACAACAATCCATTTGTCGTGCATTTCTTCAACAGGCGGTGGTCGTCGTATCTTAATCTTTGACCAATCCACAGGCTTGGTTAACATACCCATACTTTTTACCGCTTCCCAGTCGACCAACGTTTTTTTATGTGGCACCACTGGCTGCCAAGTTATCACAGGGCTGTTTTCACCACTGTAGAACAAGTACACCAGAAAGAATACAAAAGCAAGCACCAATGTTATGAAGATATGGTTACGGTTGATCAGAAAATATTGGATAGACATACTATATAAATATCTAAAGAAAGAAAATATGACACAATCAGGCAAAACATTAAAATTTCTATATCTAGCAATTAATATTTAGCAGTCTGATATACATGTAGTACTAATAGTAGGCTGTTGCGGTATATCGATATACCGAGAATTATCGGTTTTTTATAAATACCGATTATTCGATATTTAAATTTTCGATATATCGGAATATCGATATTTTTCGGTATTATCGGTATCACGTTTACGTTTGTATATTTAAACATCATATCAAGCTTTTCCAGAGCTAAAACGTGTTTGTTATTACGTTGGCGTTGCAAGGTGTCATTTCGCTTGTGAAAAAGTGAACTTTTAGAACGTAAACAACGGTAGATTGCATTATTGCAAATTGCAAGCTTACCGCTGTCAAAAACGCTCTTTTAAAGGAAGCTGTGTTCGTCACAAGCAACGCACCTGAAGATGAACCATGCCAACCACCGCCGAAGAAAGTCATGCGGAAGTCGTCTCAAATGTCATCGCCAGCGCAATCGCCGCGGGTCGATTAGAAAAGGAGATGAAGAAATACGTGAAAACAGACAATCGATGGCGATAATGATCCTTTGTTGTGGTGGAAATGCCATGCTCGCAGACTTTCCAATGCTCGGGCAGTTGGCACGGAAATATCTGTCAATTCCTGCCAGCAGTTCGCCGTCTGAGAGACTATTTAGTAAAGCCGGTCAGATTGTCACCGCACAAAGGCTGAGTAAAAGCCAGACCAAGCAAATATGCTCGTGTTTCTGGCAGAAAATTTGTAAATAGCGTTATATTCTTAAACTTCTTTAATACAACTTACAAAATTTGTAAAACATGTCATGTCTCTTATTATATCGCGGCTGTTTGGCGTCGTTTGAAAACAGAAAATTTCGCTTAAAATTAAGCAATATACAATCACGAAAAAATATCGATAAATCGGTATTTTTTTCCGCTATCGGTTTTTTTCCTAGTACTTAGGGCCGGTCATTAATGGTTATTTACCTCGCTATAATCATCCAATCAATTATCGCTATTAGCATCACGTGACAGTCCAATATTTTAACAGCAACCTTTAATTGGACAGCAACCTTTTGACTGTTTACGTGCGAAGAAACATCTTTGTGTTAAGATATTTTGTTCGAAATATTAAAACACCTATTGGATTTATCTTTGTCTCAATTCTCAAAGTCTCAATTTGCAATATTAGGCTCAACCTTCGGTCTCGCCCAATATTGAATTCTCAACTTAAATATTTTGTAATATTGGGCTTAGAGGAATCCAATAAGTAACCAGTGTGCATTCCTTAAATTTTCCCCACCAGATTTTTCCGCCAGCATTTTGGAAATATCCAAAAGTCTGCCAGTCTTACAAAATCACATCGTTTTTCTTTAAAAATTGTTGAAGAGGATGGCGGATCCCTGGAGATGCTGGCGAAGCCCAAATTTCAAAAATTGAAATTTGAAATAAATTGCTTGCATGTTGTACAATTTGCTTTACTATTTCAAGAATTCAAGCTTAAAAATGAAACCGGGGAAGTGGCGGAACGCTTGCTTTCCTCGCTGTAAAAAAATACCATGCCGAAAAAAAGCGATCAATAGAAATGGATCAACCGTCAAGCGCTTAAAATCACGTATATTGATCGCTATTCCACAGTGTCCATCAAAGTTACATTGCCGCTAGCTAGCTTGCCACTAATTTCATATTTTTAAAAATTCCATGAAATAGTTTGTCACTGCCCGCCAGCTATATATTCTCCCTTGAAACCATCCGCCAATAATCCCTGGCGGGGTTTTACCAAAGGCAGCTTCCCTCCACATTTCTCCGGCGGGAGGGCCTCGGAATGCACACTGGATAATAATAATATACTGGGTCAGGTAAAATTGACTTCAGGAAATATTTTGCATTCCTTTGTATCGACTATGAAATTTTTCTTCACCAAAAGTGTAACACACAATAAGATGAGATATCTGTTTGGTTTAGTACTCCATTCGGCATATGCATCCTCAGTAATTTCTGAAGAGATAAATTCCAAAATTTGCCTTGTCACCTCAGTCTTAAACATTCTCTACATTCTTCATGGTCCATGATGCATGTTAGACGCCAGATGGTGACTATAAGTCACAGCAAAAATCAGTAAATAATAATCAGTATAGATAATATTAAAAAGAAGTGGCGAGGAAGTCCAAAACGAGGTAAAGACGTAAAAAATATTGGGCTACCTCACAGGATTTGTATAAAAATAAATATATTACATAGTCATGGTATAAGAACATCTATAGGTTCAATAGTTCGCTAAATTCTAGAATACCTGTCCTCTCTCCTCGAGGCTTCTTTTTTTTTTTACTAAATACTAATTCCGTGGAAGCGAGGGAGGCGCGGGCTGTCGGAAAAGGGTCAAATTACGGAAAGTTCACATTATATGTCAATAGCCTGCGTCACCAGACCCCGCGTGTTGTGTATTTCACTACAATTGCTTCGTTCTATTTTAAAACCCCATTTAATTTGATAACTATCAACAAGTACACACAATATAAACCTTCGACATTATATTTAAAGAGATTTTAGAGCAACCTGGTTAAATCTATAAGTATTTCTGCCTTAAATGCGGTTTCAAAAGTTGACGGGTATTCTAGAATTGCTCCGCTAGAGACATTTTAAAAAGATAACTTATTTAATAGTATGGCGTTCGCAACAAATTTATAGGTATATACTTCATGGCCATGGCCCACTAGACCGGATTTCCATCTGTTTTTATACCCCTAACCCTAAACCGTAACCCTAATCCTAACATCCTAATAATAACCGTAAAATATGGTGGGAGACATTGTTACCATGAAGTATATCCCAATTTATATGCCACCGAGTCGGTGGCACCGACCACCGTACAACCCAGCAAATTCAAACAAATAACCAATGATTCAATGGTGTAAAAGACATCTAATATATTCGCTCCGTAAAGCATGATTTCTCCCATGCCATGGGACCCATGGCCCTTGCGAAGAGTAAACGAAGTGAATCCTGCGAATTAGTGCAAACAATAAACATAAAGGCAAGAGCAGAAAAATTCGCAATTCCCTCACCTTCGTTTTGCTTTGTTTTGTCCTAATATGCTTGGAGATACTAGTTGTGTCACAGATATATAAACCTTTTCTTCAATTTGTATTTCTTCGCGTTCTGCCTGACAGAACACTTTAATATGATTTTACGGTTTGCTATAAAATGCAAACTGTTGCTAAACGCCTAAACGGCAACGTGTATTCCCGGGGCACTGAGAAATGGACGCGGGCACAGAATAAACCACAGCCCCCCCCGTCGGGGAACCTTAGGCCGGCTATCGGGGAACGAGCTGCAATAAAAAAAGAAAAATAGTTTGTCAATCATAAAAGTTTTTTTACGCATTAACAAACGTTTCGCTAAACAACATCAAAGGTAATCAACTTTCATCTCTGGCGCAAATTATCTATCACCTCTGTGTTGTTTCACGCGCTTTAATACTGTCATCTAGATTTTGCGTGAATATTATTGTTAGAGTTAGTTTCGTATACAGTTAGGAAATACTGACTATAAAATAATGATTTTCGCTGTTTTTTATTTTAATTTTTTTGTTAAAACTGCCCCCAAAATGCAGGAAATAGCATTTCAGAGGCTTAGAAAACCAAAAATTCCCAGGGGGAACATGCCCCCGGACCGGCGCCTAGCTCGCTTGTTGACATTGATCTAGCTGACACCCCTGCGTGAAACAGTCGCAAAACGTTCGTAAATCTACCGAACATTATTTCAAAATATGTAAATATTTAGTATCTTTTGACGCGCACGTGGAGAAGAGCGTTCATGCAGAAGAAATTTTGTCGACTGACAAAATATATTTGTCGTATTTGACCATATTTCCGGTTTTTGGCCAATTTTTGGGATGTCCAAATCGACAGAATTCGTGAACGTTTGAGAACTCGAGCAGGCGTTTCTAAGTGCGCGAAACATAACGATATAACCCATATTTTCAAAAAATTTTCCTGTGGTCGCTCCGTACATCATTTTCAAAAAAAATTTCCGTGGTCCGATTTTCCCCTCCCGTATTGGTCGATTAAAACGGATCACCCAAAAAGGCGTACTCGGAACTTACCGGTTAGTCCTAGCCAATCATGTGTGCGAGGTGAAAGGTAATATATCTACATATATATATACTAGAAGTTACTATCACAAGGGAAGTGCTGCCTCGAAATCCAAGACAGTCGTAATATTGTGCAAAATCGCAAAAAATAAGTGGTGGGCTTATTGAAGTCAAAGTCGCAGTGGAGGTAGTACAGACTCGTACCCATGCGGTTATGGTTTAGGTATACCAGAGCAGTGAGTTCTTCAGTACATATATATGGAGCTCAGGCCAGCTCACAATGAGCTTGCTGGACCATAGGTACTCGCAATCTGGCCCTGGTGTTGAGGTTAATTAGTTATGACGTCATGAACTATTTAAGAAATAGAAAACATTTTCCGTGTTTACATACAGTTTTATATAAACACGAGTGGAAGTTTGGGAGAACGAGAAATCATAGTGGGTCCAAACTTCCATGAGTGGTGGCTAATTGATGGCGTATGATGGCTAATTGATGGCGTATCACGATGGCGTAATCCATCCATGTTATAGCCTGATATAAACACGGTAACTGACCAATCACAGCGTGCGTAAGACACAACTTCTTTTATAAATACATGTAAGACCGGAATATAATACAGAGTCTTAATTGATCGCATAACACCTGGCACATTTGCAGATATCTCACATCTGCCCCGACCTTGTTGACCCGCTTGTGTTGTAACAGCTCTCAACATCTATTCACAATATAGTAGTTCATGAACATGTGTAATTAAACAGATGTAAGTTGAACAGTTGCATAAAAATGCAGTTGAACATAAAGAAAAAATGGTTGTATTAAACATAGTTCTCTGTACAAGCTGGCTTGCATAAAAATGCAGTTCAATATGAACACAAAAAGTTGACATTATAATAGTTGATAAACTAAGTTAATCAGAATTTGTTTCTTGCATAAAATGCAGTTCAATATTAACGCAATATGTTGACATTATAACAGTTGATAAACTAAGTTAATCAGAATTTGTTTCTTGTATAAAAATGCAGTTCAATATATTCTGTCGCTTATTTATATCTCACAGCTGCATGTGTGAGGCATGCACGGATGTGTATTCTTCTGCATGAATGAGATACAATGAACTCGCACCAATATACAACTAAAATACAAGGAAAACTGTATTCATAAACAAAACAATTTCATATCATGTCACAAGTGATGTAGCCTGCGTCGCAGGCTACAAGTGATGCTGTGATGGCAAGAAAGAGCCATATTTCCGTTTGGTGAGCGTTTTAATAACAAGAACATTAAGTATACATGACAGTATCTTAGTCGTCTTACCTTGACAAGAGCATACTTCGTCACTCAGAAGGCAGAACAGATCGTTCAAACTTCACAGCGTTGACAAAATGTAAGGAACTTTAATACGCGTGATAAAACTTCTACGTCACAAAACGTCATAAACTGAACCGACAAACAGAGAAAATTTACACAAATCGAGATTTCGTTGACCATACATAGTTCCGCGAAGAAGTCTGGGCACGAGTGTCAAGATTAGTATGCTGCCTACGGCAGCAATAATATTATATACGTATAGATGATATATTATATTATATAATATATATATTTATAAAATAAGAGGTCATCACGAGCGATCGGTTGGACCCTGAGAAAAAAGATGCTTATCTATGTGGAAAGCAAGTTATTTCAGGTGAGAATTAACAAAACTTCCAGTTTATGTTTATATTGTCAAGCACGTATCCAAGGCTTTGTTTTCAAGTAAACTCTGAGATATGACATTGTATTTGCTGATTTTGTTTAGCATAAAACGTTCACGTTGCTGTGTAATTCGTACGACACAATTGCGAGAGTGAGGGCTTATCTTTTGCACATATTGTACGAACTTGGACGAGATCAGCATCAGTTTAGACTTCGCTTCAAAGGAGAATATTTGCGAGATTGTCATACCTTCGACGTAAGTACGTTGCTATGGTGTATTAAACAAAGATAGATATAATAGTTACTTGGTGTTTACAATGAGGCCAGACTGGCTTTAGTTCGTATCAAGTGTTTTTTTTCCTCAATGTGTTAATATACACACTGTCGTAGTGAATGTGGGAGAACTTGGAGTAGACAGACGATAACATGGACCATCGTCAAGCTCGAGGTCAAGCTCATATGCTCAGAAAAATTATTAATATTAAGAGCATATCAACCATCTGAGTCTCCATCAGACTCTATCTGAGTCTCCATCAGACTCTATCTGAGTCGGGGTAGCTCAATGGTTAGAGCATCTCACCAGCAATCAGAATCACTGGTCAGCAATCAAAAACATTTTTTGAGGATATGAGTTTGACGGATTGTCCACGTATCGTCTCAGAATCTCAATATTGACATGAATATCAATTGAATCATGGCCGTAGCAGGGTGCAGGCGCCCCCTATTCTCCGGAAGCAGGGGAACAAGCCCCCCCCCTAAAAATCAACGTCAAAGCACAAATTTTCTGCTACCAGTTAGAACAGACGTATGGCGCAGACGAATAATAATCCAATCTTTACATCCCACCTAGTATTTTCTTTGCTATAATTCTAGCTAGAAAATCAAATAAGCAATTACTGCTGATGCCTCAGATTGCACCAGAATTAACCTCGAAGCATATAGATTTCAAAAAAATTGTGGGGGAGGGTGGCAATTGCTCGTACACAACTTTCAAACACAGACCAGTTCAACCATGTGTAACTAGTTTCCAGAAACTAGTCAGATATTGACAAAGGAAGTAAAGGTTGACTAATTGTATGCTGTTTATGATCATAATATTTTGTTGTAAATCCACCTAAAAATGCAGGAAATTGCATTTCAGAGCGAGAAAATCAAATATTTTCAGGGGAAGCATACCCCTAGACCCCTAGAGGGTTCTCACCCTTTGGTGCTTGACAAGTCACCCCCCCCCCCCTCCCCCCGCCTACCTAAAACATCTTCCTACGGCCTAAGTAATTTCGTAGTATTTTTAAGTAATTTCGCTGCACATAACAAATGTTTTCTACCTGTATGGTTTTAAAAATTCAGTTTAATTATGGATATCCAGTGTTAAAATAGTGACTTTGTCGTGGTGACAAATTTAAATATCGCTTCATAAAACGTACTGACCATGGTGATTGGTAATAAATTTAGAATATTCTAAACTCATGCTTATATATAAACACATTTACCAAAATCTAACAATGGCGTAATGTTGGAGCAAAGGATGAGAAAGAGAAATGAGTTCTTAGAAGAACTGTTTAAAGATAGAGAAATAAATAGGCTTAAAATAAAAGAGCACGATGCATTTCGGCAGACAACTTGTCAAGTGCTATGGTAGGCTTTATCTTATATAATGAAACTGTAATTAGTTTTATAAGTAAAATTAAGAATATATTATTGTTGTAAGAGCATTGAGACTATTGTATAATGCTCCTAATACGTCTTATTATTATTATTATTATTATTATTATTAAAGTAGATCTGAAATGAGCAAATATAGGTTGGCCTCATGTTACACCCCCTGATATATCCCCCCTGGAATTTCAATCTAACTGGTGATGCTCATTACTCTAATTTGCAAATGTTATCTCTGATGCAAAGGTTGGCATTTACATGTAGGCTACTGCATTAAAACAATATTCAGACCCAAAGCTTGACCCCCCATCCATGATGGCTCTTGATGACCTGATGTAGCTCATATCTCCGTTTAAAAAGAGATCATTAATTTAGTACCAGTTTAAATTTTTAACAATGTGGTACTTTTTGAGTCTGATATGAGTTTTGCAATATTGTTGGTTGTAATTACGTCTCGTCATTGTTATGGTGTATTACATTGTTCATAGGATTATGGAATTCTGGACAACTCTGTCGTCAAAATGGTGCCAATGGCTAGAAGAAATAGAGCAGTAAGAAAAATAGTCACATTGTTTCCATAAAAAAAAAATTTATATAGTAAATTCAGACATAGTTTGACACTACTCTGGCTAAAAAAGTTTTTTGAACGAAAGTTACTGACCATGACCCAATGTTTCAACACTCCAATATAGTGTCTTCATCAGGGGTGATCGTTGTAAGGTTAGGCATCATAGAACCAATGAACAAGATGCAAAAAAGCTTCTGGTAATAGACCACCATCATCATGATTCAATGGGGCGTGCCGAGCTATTGATATGCCAATTAAGCCTCCAGACAATTGTCTCTGATGGTACTTCAGATTAGTGGTAATAATTTAGGAATTTTCCCATGCAATCTCAATGCATGGTTGGTTACAACTTACACCACGTGTGCTGCACCGACAAAGCAGAATTTTCCTTTTTTGAAAAGAAAACAGCCTTTTAGTGTTCTTTTAAATGCGTACGAAATTGAGGTTTAGTCTGACCAATGTCTTCCTGACCACAGTCATTGCACAGAATGGAATAAATAGCATCTTTCATCTGTTCCTTCGTAATACGACGGATCCTAGGCTTAGCCGGTTTTGCAAAAATACGACCCAACGTCAAGAAAGGTTGTTAAAATCAACAAATTGAATATTATTCACAAACTCATAATTCAATAAGATATGTTATGCTTTTCTGGTGCGTTTAGATTTTTACACTTGGCTCAAAAAACAGTCTCAACATGGACGAAGATGCTATAACCGTGGGCCTCAAACCAGACTTGCTGAACGAAAGTCATTTGCATGAAATTCAAAATGCAGTTCACCAAGAAGTGAAGATTTTTAAAACACGAGAAACTCTCTTGGGTTTATTCAAGGTACAATGTCTTCATTTTATTTTTTATTTATTTTAATAATTTTATTGGATAACAATTCTTGCCATGAAAAAGACAACAACAAGAGATCCAAAAGGGAAAACGCGAACGGGACTGCAAAAGTCCCATGCGAGGCGCCGCCCTCTTAGATTAAAATATATACATGTAAAATTTGTTTCATAGAGGCTCTATGACAGGGACAGCGATCGCGTACCAGTTTCCAGGTGCAATCTATATCAAAAGTAGAAACAACTACACTAGGATAGTACCTGTCTTACAAAGTTCTTAAATGACATAGAACTGGTGAAACTGCTTGAAACTTCCATAATTTGACTACGCAGTTAAAATATGAGGCTTGGAAAGTTCTTGTTTTACAAAGTGGAGTTTTAAGGTTGGCAAAGTTTTAGCTCAGCCTGGTGCGGCTTTGAGAAACAAACGTAACAAATTTGTGGACATTTTAGTCAGTATGGCCAACTAATTTCAATCCTGTTTTTTCCATAGGCATTGCTTTGGATACATTTCCTTGCTGCATTTATGGCATTTTCAAGTTATTTTTGGTACTCTGGATTTTGGTCAGGTGTGTGGCTGCTTCACTTAGAGCTACTGTTGCCGATACTCTTGTCTTTTGTTGTTTGACCCAGTGACGTTTTTTTTCCATCCACCAGGTCTGTTAATGCTTTATGGCTTGTATTATTGTCCCACATACTCAAAAATGGCAGGCTTTGTTGGAAGGAATAACATCAGGTACTAAGGGAGGGATGTTCAAAGGATTTAGACAATTGAAACACTCCTCCCTATAACAGTCCTGCCGGGGGACCCTCGGTTTTGACGAAGATCCCCCGGTCCCCGGTGACTTGCGAAGTTCTCGCGGCAAACTGACATGATCAATTTTTGAAGGAAAAAAATTAATTTACCAAGAGCGGGTCATGAAAATATTTTAATTTAATTTTAAAATATTCCCAACCCAGTAAATCCTATAAATAATGACTGGTCTCTTAACCAGGGTGGTGCTGTATCCAATTAGTCAGCCATTTATTTGGTGTGACTCGTGATTTGCACAGTGGAGTAACTGCATGGTAGTTGATATAATTTTACTCTCAAGCTATTAAAGCCTGAGGCTCTTACAGTATCTCAATTTATAGCAGACCTGCCAACCTCCAGGAACTGAAAATCTGGAGATTTTGAAAAAATGTGGCCCAAAAACCTGGAGATCACATAAAAAACTAGGGGATTCATATAATCATGTTAAAATTTTTTTTTTAATTAAAAAAAAATGTAACTTACCAGTGTAAGGTCTATGGCTTATATATTTTGTTTTCGAATGATGGAGGGAGATTGGTGCTGACGGAATATGTGAAACTATTACCAATACAAATCACCGATAATTTTAGGCAATAAGGCCGTGCCATCAATGTGAAGTACTAGAGAAATTATTATTATACTATACAGAGAGTCGTCTGAATGGAATAACATACAAATTGTTCTGGGAAGTATCAGGGAATAAAATTTTTGAACCCCGTCCAAACAAGCATAATTGGTGAATTTAAAACCTGGTTGATCCTTGTGAGATCATGGGTACATCCGATATGAAATATGGAAATGCATGTTGTAGTTTTGAAAGTTGCATGGCTGGTGCATTTCCACACTGGTGAGACAGTCTCGTCTCAGAACTTTTAAAATCCTGTTTCACAAATTCTGTAATTTGTTGTGTATATTATGTTTAATTTTCAGCAACAATCAATTCCTAACTTTTTTTGGCCTTGGATCAGTGTTGCATTTTACAGCTTCACTTCTGATGGGCACGTACCTTGTTTTGGAAATACAGGTAAAATTCTGATGACCAACTGGATCGGAGGAAATACAGTTAGTCCTGGAACATAAGATAGGATATATAAATCACTGTTCAAAGAATAAATATTAAAGCTGATATTAATTATTAAAAGAACGGGATATAAAAAGAAAAATAAAAATACAAAAATGATTGATTGATAGAAATATTTTTTCCAGTCCGGTGCTGCGAATATGACGTCAAGAACAAATCGAGCATGAAAAACAAGTTTTAACACTGTTTTGATTTTGAGAAGTACATCATTCAAAGGCCTCGAAATCGGACTAGAAGCCTCGGACTGGAACAAATCCTCGTACTTGAAAACCCGGTCTAGTCCTCTTTCTCGGCCTTTAAATATTACTTAAAATCCCTTATATCCCAACCTGCTTATATCCATTCCATCCCTCGAAATCTCCATGTTCAGTGCAATATACTGCAATTCGATAGATTATATGTCGCAAAAAATTGCGGAAAAAGTTCGGCGAAAAAAAAAACGGGGAAAATATTTCGAAAAAAACTTGAAAAAACCCGAAACCCTGAAAATTTGGCAAAAAAATCCCAGAATCCCGAGAAAAATTGCAGGGATTTTTTTATCCCAAGAATCTTCGTACGCTTTTTTCAGAGTAATTTACCCCTCGACTACACGTAAAAAAACGCAGTCTGTTTTTACCTGTTAACAGTCAAAAACATGGTTGATATCGACAGGCTTGAATAGGGTTGAGCTGGGCCAGCTGGCCAGCTTGAACAGGGTTGTCAACAGGCCTGTTCATAACTTCATGGATGTTGAAACAGTATTGTTCATGGCTGATGATCGAACAGGCTTGAACAGCGTTGAACAACATTGTTCATACATGATACAACATGTTGTCAGAGCATGATGAAATAATAAGGTTGCACAGTGTTGTTACAACAGCCATGAACATGGTTGTTCTATCAAGCTGGTTCTCACATGCATGAACAACTGCTGTCGATTCAACAAGCCTGTCACAACATGTTGATCTATTACTTCTCAAACTCATTAATAATTCATGAATTATCATAGCCAATCCATGAACGTATACCACATCACATGCATGAGTTTTGATACCCAATGAAAACCTGTAGGAAATTTCCTAGTGAACTGGATCACATTTCTTAATCTACATATTAAAATAAAATCTCTATGGGAGCAAATCGCTATAGGAATACTCGTTTGAGAAGCTAGATCAAACACTCGTTTGTCGTGTTTCATCAGGGGACTCCAAACACTCGAAAACAATAAAAACCTCGGGCTACGCCCTCGGTTTTCATTTGTTTTCTCGTGTTTGGAACCCCTGATGAAACACTCAAACTCGTGTTTGATCTATTACTTGAACAGTGCTGTTGTGACAATGCTGTTACAGGCATGTTGAACCAACAACCTTGTTACAACCTGTGAGATTTTTACGTGTGATAGAGTAATTATGAATTGGACAGCAACACCTAAAGAAGTGCGAACAGACCTGCATTTATTTATTTAGCTTCGCCTCTAAAAAAATACATAGAAGAAGCAGGGTCACCACAACAGTTAAACACCAATTACAGTGGGCCCTTACAAAAATAAAATAATAACTAATAACAGCAAGTTATAGGTTCAGTGAGGCTTCGCGATGTGTTGCACTTTAGGCAGACAGTTTTCCAAGTTCGAGGATCGTCAACATTATAACAGGATAATAGAGCATAATTATAATAGCGATCTAATAGTGATTTCTTAAATTTTTTAAAGTTTAAATGATCTAGCCTTAAGTATTCAGGGAGAGAGTTCCAAGTCCTTGTTGTTCTAATAAAAAATGAGCGATTGAAAGTGGTTGTTTCACATTTACGTTGACGGAATGAGATTGCATTGACATTTGCGGAGGATCTAGTAAGTCTAAAGGGAACAAGACGTTCGGGTAAGATATCGCTTGAAATAGGTACAATGCCATTGATAGCCTTAAAGAAGAACAGTAAGTCAAGATACTCGTGCCAGTAAGAAAGTGGTTGTAGATTTGTAGAAACGAGTCTCTCTTCGTAAGATTCTTCGCACATATATGGTATATGGTAGCATTGCTATAAGCTAAAGAAGAGAAGACATTTATATTAAGGCATACTTGTGTACAAATGTCTGCACAAGGAATCAAAGGAATAAAAAATGGTTAACAATGTAGCTAGTGCTAACATGTTTTCTTTTTGCCTTCAATAGTCATATGCCTGCGGTGAAGCAGAGACTACCTGTAATCGTGAGAAAGAGATTTTGACTTGGTCAGGTACACACCCAGTACTTAAAGTGCCCATAACCTCAAAATGTTTTATTGTCTTGTTTGGAAGAACTTTTAAAATGATAAAGTAACTTCTTTTGAAGATTTTCGTTTCTTTGCTTTCTTTTTGAGATATATCAGTTTGTTTGATATGCAAATGTCTGGAATTTCGTCACACATTGTATTTCTTTCATTCTCTAACGAAATCCTTTAAAATCAAGAAGTTTGGTGTTTAACACCCTATCTCCATCTCAGATTATCCATGCCTTGAACCATGTTGTTGGTGGTGGTGGTGGTGGTGGTGGGGGGGGGGGGGGGGGGGGGGGGGGGGGGGGTAAGGATATATTTTGGACTACACAAAGCAAAATATACACAGGCTGCTTGAATAAGTCATTATGCATTATGATGTCAAAGTTATGAATATGGAAGAGTATAATCTTTATAATTTTAAGAGTTATTAAACTGAATTTTCCCTTGCATATACACTTCTCATACTTCGAGTACAATATGGTGTGCAAATTTCTTCTCAACATGAAAATATTTATTTTTTTGTAGTTGTATTCTATATTGGCCACTGTGTATTTCTACTATGCAGTTTTATTCTTGTGTTGTTGCTGTTCAGAAATTTTAAGTATGAGGTTAGTGGAGATGAATGTGACCTTTATACAGTAGACAAGCCTGGAAATAATTATTTTTACTGTACCTGTCAGAATGACTAACACAAATGAATTTGTAACAGACACACAAAAGATTGTACCTGTCACGGTACAACTTAGCGTAACGTCTAAAAACTAAGTGTAACATTTTAAAACTTAGCGCAATATCTCCAAACTCAGTGAAACGTCTCATAACATAGCAATATCTCCAAACTTAGCGCAATGTCTCCAAATTTAGCGCAATGTCTCCAAATTTAGCGCAATGTCTCCAAATTTAGCGCAATGTCTCCAAACTTAGCGCAATGTCTCCAAACTTAGCGCAATGTCTCCAAACTTAGCGCAATGTCTCCAAACTTAGCGCAATATCTCCAAACTTAGCGCAATGTCTCCAAATTTAGCGCAAATTTCCAAACTTAGCGTGACGTCTCAAAAATTAGCGTAATATCTCTCATCTGAGATTGTACAATACGAAATCTAAATGCAGTCCATTCAACACAAAAATGTTTTACTTTCACAAAAAGTTGAGTATATCTCAGACAAAATGAGCATCGGACAAAATGACAGACACATTGTAACAGTCAAATCTCTAGAAATGGGATATTTGTACCGGACAATGTCCGTGACCGGCCGCTAATATCCATGCAGGCTTGACAATAGACCTGAAAAACTCGAGTCAAGATGTATGGCAATATCAACATTTACTTTGTTGCAAAGTCATTAATTATAAGTACATGTACTTGCCATATTGCCCGTGTGCTAGATGAGTTCGAATTCTGTCAAAACTCAATCCAGATTATAATATTCATAAAAGATTGCTGCTAAATTGTTTCACATTAAAATGCACCAATGCAGTGCAAATCACATTGTCATTTTTAACATTAGGTTGGTGATATCATTGTCGACAATTTGGTGCAGTCGAGAAATCTTGATAAAGTATTGCAAAGTGCAAAACTTGGAGGAATCAAAGAAAGACGTAACGCAGCATTTGAAATGGTTAGCCTAGTTGCCAGTAACACAGAAACCAAGATGACGGTTGTTAAAGAAGGAGGGTATGAACTGTAGTTTATATTGGTCAAGTGCTAAACTTCCTTCCTTCCCACCTTCCTTCCTTCCCACCTTCCTTTCCTATCTATCTATCTACCATCCATCCATCCTTCCTCTCTTCCTTCTTCCCTGCTTCCTTCCTTCCCTGCTTCGTGCCTTCCTTCTTTCCCCTTCCCTCCTTCCCTTCCTTCCCTCCTTCCCTTCCTTTCCCTTCCTTTCCTTTCCCTTCCTTCCTTCGTTCCTTCTTTCTTTCCTTCCTTCGTTCCTTCCCCGCTTCCGTCCTTCCTTCGTTCCTTTCTTCCTTCGTTCCTTCCTCCCTTCCTTCTTTCCTCCCTCCCTTCCTTTCCTTTCCTTTCCTTCCTTTCCTTCCATCCTTCCTTTCCTATGCTGTTATTTTGCACCCCTCATCAGGTCAGAGAAACTCTGTTAAATTAAACATGCACTACTTTTCAACACACACATACAGTAAGTGTGCAATTGATGTAATTTATCAATTATTGAACAATTTAAAGTTGTAAAGGTTATGCTGTGCAACTTCAAGCTGCAACTACCTATAACTGAACTATTTATCAATTACTTTTCTCACCAATAGCTTGGAAGTCCTCATTAACTTAGCATTATCAACAGATTCAGTAAGTATACAAAATACAGCACGACTGTGTATTTATAGTGCCTGTTAGGGGTTATCTGTAGGGAGGCATTAGCTATCCCTCTTTGCAAAGAGATCTCTACCCTCAATCAAATCCTTTGTGAAACTAAGTTTTTATTTATATGAGAGGAGGGCGAGGGGCCAAGGCCTCCTTGGCGAGATCTCGCTATTGACTACCGAAGATCTTGCCTAGGAGGGCTGGAAATTTTCCAGGAAGGCTGGAAAAAACTAAGACGAAATATTGATATACTTGCAGCAAAATCATAAGAAGCTTTTGCTTGAATGTTGGCACCAATCACCATCCCTCCTCGAAGGGTTATAAAATTTCCGTGCTAGCCCTACCAAGAGGGCTGGTTCACCTGCATATAGACACGCCCTTAGTGTACTGTGCTTCAATAATGAGCCGTCTTTTCTTCTATATAACTATTTCTTTCTTGTTCAACCCCCTAACAAGGCCACACAAGAATATGCCACAGAAGCTATTTCAGAGATGCTCATAGTTCCTAGTATTCAGGCATGTATTTTAAATTTTGTTATTTAAGTCGTAGGGGCAGGGGGTGGCCTCCCCCCATATACAGAACCTCTGCATGCTGTTTTGTCAGAATATCTAATTTATATCTGTTAGAAGAATCTTATTAAGCGGACATTGATTGAGAGTGAATTTTTGGCAAATGCATTATGTCAAAAATGTCGGTTTCAATTCCATGCATGACACGCAATCACCAAATGTATCGGTTAGGGGTTACCCGTCATTAATAGCTAAGTCTAAGCCACGGTATTACCGCATCAAACAACATTATCACAATGTTACTTCGTTCTTAATAAAACCCCGTCATTAATAGCTAAGTCTAAGACACAGTATCACCGCATCAAACAACATTATCACAATGTTACTTCGTTCTTAATAAAACCCCGTCATTAATAGCTAAGTCTAAGCCACGGTATTACCACATCAAACAACATTATCACAATATTGCTTCATTCTTAATAAAACCCCGTCATTAACTAAGTCGAAGACACAGTATCACCGCATCAAACAACATTATCACAATGTTACTTCGTTCTTAATAAAACCCCGTCATTAATAGCTAAGTCTAAGCCACGGTATTACCACATCAAACAACATTATCACAATATTGCTTCGTTCTTAATAAAACCCCGTCATTAACTAAGTCTAAGCTATTACCATTTCTGACAAACAAATCTTTATAGCACATCAACGCAAAGCTCAAATCATAAAATATTTTGGCATTCAACTTTTCACTTCGCGTAGCATCTATAGCAGTAATATCGTATTTGGGGTCATGGACACTTTAAAGGGAAATGGCAATAAAAAATGTTTTTGTCTCATTTGAAAGAACATTAAAAATGATATATGAAGACCTTTTACAGATTTTCCATATCGTTCTTGGTTGTGTAAATATTTCACTTCTTTTTAACAAAGAACATTGAACATTCCGCCATCTTGGATTTGGATATGCGTGACGTCACAACCAGGGTATAAATGTTTTTTATATCAGCGATTATCGAGTCATTATAGATGCTAAATCGTAGTTGTTTTGGGTGTTGTATACTTTTAAGTGAACTAGCAATCCATTTGAACGCATTCCACTGATATTTTGGCAATTATTTACAACTTTTAGAATGTTTACCCAGGTTTTGACGTCACTTAATTAGATCTAATTATAAAACAAGATGGCGGATTGCAGATATTTTTGTTCACAGATATTTCAAAAATTAAGGAAGTTACGGGGAAATTTTAAAAGGTCTTCATATATTATTTCAAATGTTCTTTCAAATGAGACAAAACAAATTTTTATTGCCATTTCCCTTTAAAGGGACACTCCGGCCCAAATACAAATGTAGTTCATATGAAAGATCTTACTGACTTTAGATTATTTCCAAAGTTTCAGCATTCCTATCAATTTAGTTAAGAAGATGTGGCTAGTTGAAGTTGGAGAGTTTGTCCAATTTCGACGCCATTTTGTTTCTCAAATATGACGTCACTGAGTGACGTGTCTCGCATTATGCCTAAGAAGCTCCTCTACTTTCCTGCATGATGAACTAAATAGTTTATTTCGACTAATTTTCGTCCAAAGACCATTCACAATAACTATCACTATGTGATCGCCATCAAAACAACTTCACTGACGATAAAGAATCACTCAATGACGTAATATTTTCAAAACCAATATGGCGTCAAAATCCACAAATTTTCAACTTCAACTAGCAATATCTTCTCACCTAAATTGATAGGAATGCTGAAACTTTGGAAATAAACTAAAGTCAGTAAGATCTTTCATATGAACTGCATTTGTATTTGGGCCGGAGTGTCCCTTTAATGTTGTAACATCTCATTCTATTTCTATAGGAAAAGTTTGTTGAGTCTGGAGGGATTAGTACACTGTGTGCTTTGCTACGGAGTGCTGATCACCGTGTGGTCACCGAAGCTGTAACAGCAATGTCCTATATTGTCGCTGACAATGAAGCGAACAAGCTTATATTTGTCTCCAATAATGGGTAAAGAAACCTTTTATATTTTGAACATTTTAAATAACCTCTCGAACGTTACCACAAGTTCTTCAACCTAAACATTAGTTTGACCACAAGTTATGTCAGGGATGGATCCAGCATGATCTGGTAGGGGGGGTGCTCTGGTGCCGAGTTGTGTCGGTCATGCGTGCCGCCCGCCCATCACTGCATCAGTATTCTGGCAATTTGGCAAAACAGCCTCCATGCAGTCTGCAGTACAACCGTACAAGTGTACAACTTAGTTACTGAGTAGCTAGTTGTAGCCTTGTAGGGACTGAGGGACAGGGAGAAGTTTATAAATATAATAGTTATTAGTTAATAGTGTATTACAGTAGATTCTATTCTCTTAACTTCATAGTATGCTTTTGAAAAGCAGAAGAGAATTAAAATTTAAAAATATAAATATTGCTTAGATCAGTTAGATGGGTTCCAGACTCCAGAGTCAGAAAGGCATCAGGTGCATGATGCATCCAAAGGGCCAAAGCTAGCAAAATATTATCAAACATGATACATTCAAGTGATGCAACAGTCAACAGATAGTCTAGTCATGGTCACAATCACATGAATATCTAAGTATCTAACCTTAAATTACTGTATCTCATTTTGTCTCTAATATTTTTTTGCTTTATGGTGAAAAATAGCACCCCCACCGCACCCCCCCCCCCAGTAAATCCATCCCTGAGTTATGTCTCGATCAATTCCAAGCGTGACCATGCCCCCCCCCCCCCCCCGGGCATTTGACGGGCATTTACCGACTCTCCAGCTCCCAGGGTCGGGCATTTGCCTTTACATGTCGTCCCCGGGGTGGGGTATTTGTAGGGAAAATAAAGTGCGGTATTTGGCGCTCCGCTGAAAGAAAGTAGATGCGTATCCCATAGTCACTAAGTTTGAGGCAATGCCAATATAGTTGCCAATGAATTTCCAAAATTCGTTGGCACACTGCACATTGCATATTAAACGAAGTCCGATCATTTGCTCTAAATATTTCAATGATGTAATATTTGTGTCCGGTATACGAAGTAGCAGCCCCAAACGAACGTGCATATTTAAAACGTAAACAAATGCCAAAAAATCGCATGCCAACCGCTATTTAACCATGTTTATTTTAGTACACCATGTGTAGTCTGCGAAACGTTTGAGTTCAGAAGATGGCGGATGCACCGGATGCCACAATTGCTTTGGAAAATTTCGAGGGAAGTTTGTGGCTTCTTGGCTCTTTTATTTGAAAAACTTTTATTATATGCCCGTGGGTGGGGAATTTGCATCTATCTCAAGAGCCCAACGTGGGGATTTTGTATCATTAAGTTGACTCCACGGTGGGGCATTTGCAGTGCTCTGACGCCAAAATGTCAAATGCCCGTCAAACGCCCGGGGGGGGATGGTCACGCTTGGAATTGATCGAGACATTAACTGGCTAACGTTTCATATAAGTATACAGAATTCAAAACATAGTCCTAACCCCAAACCTTACTCTAACTCCCTAACTCTTACGATAATGCTTTATTTTAGAAATAACAGCTGATTTTAATTTCTAATTTTACTACCAATAGTCTATGTGATGTTACTTTGTTATTTCGTGACCCAGTGCCGCTCGCAGGCACATTTTCAATTTGTGCAGGCACAATTTTTTTGTTGATTGTTTAGCTAATTATTAAAACTGTGTTTACAAAGCATGACGTTCGCAGGCACTATTTATACAATTCAGAAAGTTTGTGCAGGCACAGAGATTTTATTTTTTTAGTTCATTAATAGCTGTGTTTACATGACGTATACGTTTATTTTTTGCGTGTGAAAATTTTGAGGTTTATCGAATAGCATGTCGCGATGTAAGATTTTTCAGGTTTTATTGCATGCAATGCACGTTTTTCGTTGAAGGAGCCTGTCACGGAAATAAAAATAAATGATTGATCGCGTGTAAACTAAATAGACAACGGACAAATAATATCGTTTGCGGCATCTTTCCCCGCTTCGCTTTACTCGCTTGAGACCTAATTCAATGACCAGAATGTCAGTTTCAGCAGCCCTTCACTATACCAGATAGCTTTTTGTGCCGGCACGAAAGCGGTATGATGTAAACAGGCTCGGTTACGAAACGGCACAGACGTAAACAACGCGTGGGAAAAGCCGAGCGAAAGGACGGCAGCACTCTACTTTTACACTGTAGTATGAAAGGCCGTTCAATTAATAATTTAATATAACTGAATATGATTGAATGACTCATTCTTTTTAGTAAAACTTGAAAAGGAACAATGGAACACAAATTTTTGCAGGCACATTTCCAACTTCTAAATTCTGCTCGCAGGCACCAAAAAATATTAATGAGGCCTGCTACCCTAAACCTATACGGTAATACTAACCTAAACTGTTACGCGATAATGCTTTATTTTAGAAATAACAGCTGATTTTATTTTCGAATTTTACTACCGATAGATAGTCTATGTGATGTCGTTTTGGGATTTATATGAAACTTCACCCAGTTAACCGAAGACATGCGTAACATAATTTTATTCCTTTTTTTCAGATTGAACGATCTCGCTCATGTTTCAAGTAAAGGTACCATATCAAAAGATTATCAAAACATTAGTTGGATTTATGCAATAAATAATATTAAAACAAGAGGTGTAGTCATTTCTCGGGGTAGGAATTTTGGCGGGCTTTGCGTATGAGCAACCAATCACATCGAGGCAGGTCATCTGAGGAAAGGGGATCCCGTACCTGGATTTCGGGGTCTGTGCTAACAAATCCCTCGCTCCAGCAAGCTGGAGGGGTCGCATTGGAGAGGGATTTCTCGGCTGCACAGGGAATCACCACCGGGTTCTAAGTATAGGTTAAAAACCGTGACCGAGGTGTTTAAGCGATATCAGCCCGAGGATTGATATATCGCTTAAACACCGAGGTCTAAGGTATTTATGCGGTTGATAACTACTTATCAACCTCATGAATAACTTTGAGGTTGATATCAGAGATAATGGCCACTAGAGAACAAAGGAAACTGAACCAATGGTGATATAAGTTAATAATGGCGGATTGCATGCTAGGGCCACATTGGACTGCCAGGCCTTGGCGTCTCACCGCACTTCTTGGCGAATCATTTCTACCTGTTCATTTCTACCTGTTACGTTTTCACATGTGAATACATGTGAATGTATTTGGCATGACTGTACTATTCATGTGTGATCACATGTGAAATCTTTTCACATGTTAGGTTTCACATGTGATCACATGTGAAATATTTTCACATGTTAGGTTTCACATGTGAAATCTTTTCACGTGTTAGGTTTCACATGTGATCACATGTGAAATATTTTCACATGTTAGGTTTCACATGTGAAATCTTTTCACGTGTTAGGTTTCACATGTGATCATAGGTGAAATCTTTTCACATGTTAGGTTTCACATGTGATCACATGTGATTCACATGTGATCATGTGGAATTTTCGTAAGGGACTCCCTATCCCTTCAGTGATGATGAGTTTGACCTTCCAACGTCTTTACCTATCCAAAGGGTGGTATAGCCCACAGGCCGGCAGGTTTTCATCATATAGATAATAGATATGGATGAAATACTAGGTTTTATCCTATTCAGATAAAATTATATCTTCACAATGCTGGAGTGAAAATGTCATTTTTATTTATTTATTTTTTAAATTTAAAATTTATTTCGTTCCACGTTTACCCCAAAAGCAAACTTGCTTATCTAGGGGGCTCACGTATACATTTCATTGTCATGAAGTTATCATGATCATGGTTATAAGTTATCAACTCAGCCTATGACAGCCACAACACTTTTTCATTTATTTCCTTTTTAGTTTCTGTACCTCTTTCAAGAATTGTTGCTGGAATATTCTTAGAGCTGGCTTTCAATTCAGAAGTTCGCTCAATAATGTCTGCTCAAAATGCCCCAGGTATGTGTTTATTATGTTTTAATACCAACACTATAACAACAATTCTTTTTAAAGCAAGTTCATATGGATTTGACTTTCGAATCCTATTTCTCATTTTGTTTTATGGGAATGAAGCGTATTTTATTTTCATTCGATTTACAGTATTTCATTAGAATCAGAGTGCTTGCGTGTACACAACTATGGTGGCCTATCGTTGTCATTCAAAAAATTCATAATTAAAAAGAAATTAAAAGATATTTTCAAAATAAAACGAAATTAAATTAAAAATTAATTCTAAATTGGAATGAAAGTAAAATGAAAGTAAAATGAAAGTAAATTAAAATTAAAGTAAATCAATTTAAAAATAAATATAATTTAAAAATAAAAGTGAAATGAAATTTCGAGCAGCCTATCGTTGTCATAGTATACCATGATGCTTTGCGGCTTGCGCAAGCACGTGTAGCACTTCAGGAAGCCGCCATGAGTAACCAAGCGTGGAAGAATTTTAAACAAAACATGAAGGATAAGCGACTCACGAAGGGCAAAAGAAAATAATTCTGGCGAACTGGTAGTTCAGCGACTCAGTTCGTCTGTGTCTGTGTCTTCGTGCGAGAAACACTTTGCGTCCGTTGGTTAGTACTGGTTTAGTGCCGGAGACCAAGGTCCCTTTTGCCGATCGTTAGAACAAAATGGCCGATACTAAAGTTTTTTCAAAATACTTTATCTCCAAGCATTGCAGAACGTTGACACTGAAGTGACTGAACTTGGTGCGGCTGAAGACGCCTCTGAGCCACTGCGTAAAAAGGCAAATGTTTCATGTGTTGGTTCATTGGGAAATCCGTGCCAACTTTCGGCCGTGATGATATGCCGAAGAAGCAGTACCCAAAGAGTCTTTCTATTTCAGAAATGCTGAAATGACCTGTTCACATTGTTATGGTCTAAAGAACCCTATCGTGCGGAGTTCACTGTGTCACAGACGCCATTCGCATCTGGAGGTTTTCGTGAAGCTTACAAAGCCACGTCTCGAGACAAAAAGTTCGCAGGCAAGCCATGGGTACTAAAGAAATACTTACCAGATACTGGAAAATTAATCGAGGAGATGGGGGAAACAACGGAGAGCCATACGAAAAAGGTTGTCCAAATGCATCATCAGTAAAACATTTCGCCGAAAAGCTGTTGTTTGTTGGCTTTATTAACAGCTGTGGATAACTTAGCAGCCATATTAGCAGCGAGATGATGCATTTGGACAACCTTTTTCGTATGGCTCTCCGTTGTTTCCCCCATCTAGTCCTCGATTAATTTTCCAGTATCTGGTTAGTACCCATGGCTTGCCTGCGAACATTTTGTCTCGAGACGTGCTTTGTAAGCTTCACGAAAGCTTCCAGATGCGAATGGCCTCTGTGACACAGTGAACTCCGCACGATCATAACATTGCCTCAAGGTCAAAGGTGAACAGGTCAACTGTAGTCGTTGTTTCCTCGATTGTTTTTCGCACGAAGACACAGACACAGACAAACTGAGTCGCTGAACTACCAGTTCGCCAGAATTATTTTCTTTTGCCCTTCGTGAGTCGCTTATCCTTCATGTTTTGTTTAAAATTCTTCCACGCTTGGTTACTCATGGCGGCTTCCTGAAGTGCTACACGTGCTTGCGCAAGCCGCAAAGCATCATGGTATACTATGACAACGATAGGCTGCTCGAAATTTCATTTCACTTTTATTTTTAAATGATATTTTTTTTTAAATTGATTTACTTTAATTTAAATTTACTTTCATTTTACTTTCATTTTACTTTCATTCCAATTTAGAATTAATTTTTAATTTAATTTCGTTTTATTTTGAAAATATCTTTTAATTTCTTTTTAATTATGAATTTTTTGAATGACAACGATAGGCCACCATACACAACTTTTAACGGTGTCAAAATCCATCAGATCCTGCACAAACAAAACAGGTCTATAAAGACCATTTTACATGTCACTGTTTCAGTTTATTAGGGTTAGTATTAGGGTTAGTATTTAGGTTTGTAATTTGGTTGTTATATACTGAGATAGTGTCGAAAAATGGGCTTCAACAACTACGCTTTATAACCTATAGACAATCACCACAATCAAATTCAATCTTTAACTTCAAAATCTACCAAACTGTTTTTGCTTTATTTTTCTAATTCTATAGTCATCGCCTTGTTGTCTCTTTCTAATCTGAACGACCACGAGACGCTGAGGTTGTCCCTACAATGTCTGGAACTGCTGGCCATAGAAAACCCAGATGTCATACTCAGTAATGTATGTTTTGCTTTGAACAAATTGCGAATGTTGGGTGATTTATCCAGTGAATATTAAAGTGCCCCAAACCTCAAAATTTTTTATTGTCTTATTTGAGAGAACTTTTAAAATGATAAAGTAACTTCTCTTGAATATTTTCGTTTCTTCGCTTTCTTTTTGAGATATATCAGTTTGTTTGATATGCAAATGTACGGAATTTACGTCACACGTGCATAATGAGTTATCATAGAATGTTATATATCTTTGCGTTCATGAAATAAAAACACTAAAATGTGAATAGCATGTGTACGTGTTTCTCCCACAACGCCAAACTTCTCGATTTTAAAGGATTTCGTTCGAGAATGAAAGAGATACACACATTTCTCCAATAAGTCATGATGCATGTGTGACGTAAATTCCGGACATTTGCATATCAAACAAACTGATATATCTCAAAAACAAAGGGAAGATACGAACATTTTCAAAATAAGTTACTTTATCATTTTAAAAGTTCTTCCAAACAAGACAATAACAAATTTTGAGGTTAGGGGCACTTTAAAGGGAAATGGCAATAAAAATTTGTTTTGTCTCATTTGAAAGAACATTTAAAATAATATATGAAGACCTTTTAAAATTTCCCCGTAACTTCCTTAATTTTTGAAATATGTGTGAACAAAAATATCTGCAATCCGCCATCTTGTTTTATAATTAGATCTAATTAAGTGACGTCAAAACCTGGATAAACATTCTAAAAGTTGTAAATAATTGCCCAAATATCAGTGGAATGCGTTCAAATGGATTGCTAGTTCACTTAAAAGTATACAACACCCAAAACAACTACGATTTAGCATCTATAATGACTCGATAATCGCTGATATAAAAAACATTTCTACCCTGGTTGTGACGTCACGCATATCCAAGGATGGTTATGCATATCCAAGATGGCGGAATGTTCAATGTTCTTTGTTAAAAAGAAGTGAAATATTTACAGAACCAAGAACGATATGGAAAATCTGTAAAAGGTCTTCATATATCATTTTTAATGTTCTTTCAAATGAGACAAAAAAAATTTTTATTGCCATTTCCCTTTAAGTATTATCCAATGGATAAATTCGCTATGTAAACTATAGGACAGATGCAAATTATCCACCGGGTAACGTGATGTCCGACGGATAGCGACTTATCCGGGCTTCTCAAAACCAGACCAATTTGTTTTGTTCTAGTTTACAGAGAAGGTACCTGCATCTAGTCTTATTCATATTTTGTTTTATTCAGACTAACTTGCTCTTACAACTTCTGTCAATCCCGGACTTTGAAGATGATGAGCAGCTTTATTTATTAGCAGGGAAGATACTGTTGTACTATGTTGCTGATGAAACTGTAAGTCTGAAAATACTTCTTCTCTTATCCCCTGACCACAGTTACGACTGTGAGCTGTTACGGTTGCCGTAACGTCTATTAGTGAAGCGAGTTTAACACTAAATCGGGTTTATTTGGTATTTTTTACACAATAATTGTATTAAATCGTTATTAAAATGTTCTTACTTGTTAGTTTTGTCGACAATCAGGACAAATTACAGGCAACCAGACCAGAATAGCTTGCGAGCAGGCTCTCCCGGGGAGGGGAGGGCGGAAAATAGGGGAGTGTTTACACTCGTTAGCGTCTCTCGCGCGAGACGCCCACGAAGGGGCGGTCTAACGGCCTTGGCAAGCGCGCGATACGCTAACGAAGGGGGCGGGGCAACACAGTCAACGGCCTTCCGAATTGATGTAAATACTGACTCGTTGCCTTTCTGGTCTGGTTGCCTGTAATTTGTCCTGATTGTCGACAAAACTAACAAGTTAGAACATTTTAATAACGATTTAATACAATTATTGTGTGAAAAATACCAAATAAACCCGATTTACTGTTAAACTCGCTTCACTAATAGACGTTACGGCTCCCTGTGTATTTCCAAACTGGAAGAACAGATATAGTGAAACTGGTAAAACAGAAGTCGCGACAGCAGTGGGTATAGTAAGAGAAATACAAAAGAATACAGTAAATCTTGGTATCATGAGGTTCTGGTGCATATAGATGTAGGTTTTGTTAAAGGACATTGGCAACAAAAATTAAGTTTGTCTAATATGAAAGAACTCGTAAAATGATAGAGTAACACCTTTTATAACTTTTCTGTATTTTACTTTGTTCCGTATAATCAGTTTGTTTGATATATAAATGAGATGACATATTTCTCTTCCGTCATTCGTACTTCATAACTTAGACTTTGTCATGCAATTGGTTATACCAACACATCTTTGCCCAATAATATACAATATCTTCTGGAAGTAGAACGTTGCAAGTTGTTTATTTCTAACTAAAATTACGCGATTGTAGTTGAACGCATTTTAAAAGCCAGAGACATGTGAGCAACAGTCTCAGACAGTCAGATTGCATTGACAACCCCAGCTTATCCACCCTTCAAACTGACGCAATAAATATGAAGCCTAAATGTTAACATCACATTTGCATCGGTGACGGTGTTAGTCTGCTTGCTGTTGGCAATGCGTACCATGGCTCGTTCAATGCGAAGTGAAGTTTGGCACCAATATCGGTAACCACCGATAAATCGGCCGATCAGCTCGTAAATTGTATCGGAATTTATCGGATCGGTAAATTGGATTTTTCTCAATCGGCTCATCCCTACTCTGAATAGTTTGTTATTAACTTGCTTTCTCAATGCTTTTTTTAGGCTTGTGAGATGGTAGTACAATCTGGGAAGCTCAAAGCGACTCTTCTTCAGTTCTCCAACACAGATAACATTGCTCTTCATGTGGTGATAGCCAAAATAATATTAGCAATCCTAGATTGCTATGAGGATAAGTAAGAACAATAGAGATGTTCTACTAATATTAACACGGTCCGAAATCGCAAATTGCGAAGCGATTTTGTAAATTTCGAAAATCTGCGAAGTGATTTTTCTGAGAATTGCGAAGCTGATTTCAAGTAACCAAGTTCACCATGGACGCAACGCAAGTGATGTAAACGTCAATTATAGGACTTAATGATTTTACACTACGTTGTAAGACGTTACGCTACGTTTTAAGACGTTTCGCTACGTTTTAAGACGTTACGCTACGTTTTAAGGCGTTACGCTACTTTGTAAAACGTTACGCTACGTTGTCAGACGCTACGCAACGTTGTTAAACGCTACGTAAAGTTGTAAGACGTTACGCAACGTTGTAAGACGCTACGCAACGTTGTAAGACGCTACGTAAAGTTGTAAGACGCTACGTAAAGTTGTAAGACGCTACGTAAAGTTGTTAAAGTTGTAAGACGTTACGCAACGTTGTACGACGCTACGTAAAGTTGTAAGACGCTTCGCAACGTTGTACAGTACGACGCTACGTAAAGTTGTAAGACGTTACGCTGCGTGGAAAGACGTTATGCTACGTTGTAAGTCGTTACGCTACGTTGTAAGACGTACGTTACGCTATGTTAGAAGGCATTACGCTACGTTGTAAGACGCTACGCTACATTGTGACACTAAAGAAAAATGCGAAGCTGTTTTGGAGCGCTAATTCGGACCCAGAATAATGCATAATTACTCACTTGTAGTAAGTAAGTAGGGCGGCACGCAGCCGAAGGCGACATGTAGGCTCCTTTTTCTTTTGAGGTGGGCACAACTCCTATCCCTAGACAAAGTCCACTTACCCCAGCAAGCTGGTATACTCATTTTACCAACCTCAACATTTGACCATAAGTGCCATTTGACCATAAGACACCTGTTTGAAGCACAGAGAGAATGTAAGTATTAACCCCACCCGATCAGGCTTAACCTCAGAACTCAGTGGTAAGAAGCAATGCACTAGGATTACTAAAGTCTAAATCTATCTTGCAAATACTTTTCTCTCACCTTACGTTATCCAGAGACGAAATCCACAAAATGGACATGGTAGAGGTTCTTTTAAACATTCACGACACATCCGACCACAACGCTTGGGAGCTGGTGGACCAAGCCTTGACAATCCTGCGAGATATTGAAAAGAAATCCAGCAGCAGCACAACACAGTCGGACAGCAGTAGTGGTCCAAGTGGTCCAAGCCAGCGTTCTGATAAGGAAAAAGCAGTACTTGTGAAGAGGAAATCAAACAGTGTATCTGTACATTACAAAGACACCTAAAACGATCACTTCCAAAATTTGTATAAAGTGTAAATAATTATCATTGATTTAGTGTTGAATAGTTTTTCTATGAGAAACACCGAGCTTGTAAAATTTTACTTTTTATACATTTACACATAAACTTTATTTTACTTTACTCGGGATAATGGGATACCGTAAACCTCCGAATATAAGCCCTGGGCTTATATTCGTTCGTAAGCACCTTTTGGTGGGCTTATGTGTAAGTAATTATCTGCATAAATCATGACTATATTCCTACTTTTATAACTTCCATTAGAGTGTCAGAGTTTCTTCAAAGCAGCCACAGCAGACTTCTTTAAAAACGTATTATTTTCTTCCAATATCTGCTCAAAGATAGACCGCGACTGTCGCACCATTGCTCCGTACTTATTAATCGTTGTCAACACCAACTTTGCAAACTTCAAATTGCTTGCAAGAGCCATCGACTGTGATTGCAAAACACCAACATATTTATAAAAAATATCCTTGTTAATCTCCAACTTCGTGTCGATGAGAACTGCGAATATGGAGATAAAGTGATCATTCCAGAATGACGACGATGATGTTAACTTCTCAGAATTCAGGACTTTTTCCAGAAAATACTTCAAATGTACCTTTTCTAGAGCACCTTTAATAACTTTAAGAATCAAATCGCACTGCGGCCATTGTAACGATTCCATTTTCAACAGCCTCATAACGACACCATCAATAAATGGCTTTGGGTGTGTTTTTGCGAACGCTACCACAGCAGCCAACAAGTTGCGTGATGCGGCCTGCTCCAAGGATTGTAATTTGGTTCCGATGCAATATTCCGCGAACACAACCAAGCTTTGAAAACTAGATTCCTTGTTCGTCGACAAAAACTGTTTAATCAGTGATATTGTAGCAGTTTCAGGAATTTTATCCATTTCCATGAACTGATAAATCTTTTCGAGCTCTTTGGAGGAAGACTCTTGGGAAAACATGAGAAATTCTATGAAATGTTCTCCGTCAAATTCTTCAAGGGACTTAAAGATTTCTTTGAACTGGAAAATTTTACCCGTAATGCAGCTGTCAATTTCCGATAAACCTTCTAATTCCATCATATCTGCAGTTTCAGGAATTTCATGTCCCTTTAATAGGTCAGGGGGGGCAGGAAGTTCGAAGTCAAGTACATCGCAATGTAAAGGACTGTCCACAATTTCAATAACTTCAGCCTTGGCGATGGAATGTTCCTCGTTATCAATACTTCCAGATTCAACTGCAGTCATTACATCAATATTCATTTCCTCTGCCGTGGTTGGTTCAGGTACTGATTCTATGACATTGTCACTGTTGTCACCGTGGTAACTGGCTAGCTGGATATTACAAGCTAATAAGTTACTCCCAGGAAACGATATATCTTTTGTGTTTAATATGCTATTTAGCTTTGCAATAGCTGTCATACTGATGCCCAAATTTGGTATACTTTTAGTAAGTTTTTTGGGAGAACTGGTGCTTTCTTCACCACTTAGCAGTTCTAAGTTTTGCTCTGAGCATCTTCCATTTATCTTGGCTTGAAGAACACAAGTTAACCCATTCAACCATGGGTTTCTTTGCACTGTCTGCGTATTAATTAGCTGCGACATCATACTCACAAAGACCCCCATGTCTTCCTTCAGGACACATTCGGAATGAACGATAATAAAAGATAGCAGATTTCTTTGTAGTTTTAACGTGAGACAAGCAAACCTCGGTCTAAGAATAACCTCTTTGTTATAAACGACGGGAAAAGGCAAAGTGAGTCTCCGCAGGAGACTTGACCAATGAGGAGAAACGTGTCCTTCTTGCACAGAAAATGCCTTTTCACGCAGCCATTTCGTCCCAAGAGGAATGGCTTGTGACTCTTGCACATTAAGAGCGGCGAACAGACCTTGCCATTCTCGCGGAAAGGAAGATATGAGTTCTTCAAGACATGCACAACTAATGGGAAAGTCAACCAAGTCTGCCATAGCCATCAATATTTTTGAATTTTTCCAACCTCGTACCCAGGCTTTTCACCCGCTCGGCCGGCGAATCCCAATTTGCCAAATTATTCCCCCCATTAACTCAACGGCAAACGCCCCCCGATAAATCAATTTTTTGTCCGATCCAAACAATTTTCGATTTCGGCAGGATTTGCTCCGATTTTCACGAAACAAAGTGCGTTGGTTGGATCTCATCTCAAGAGTATTCCCGCTTAATATGTAATACTCAGAAAAAGTGGTTGCATCATACCGGAATTCCTGCACATCATCTCTAGTAGTTTTCGTTTTTCCCGCTGAAGAAATTAGTTAGAAAAAATGCTTCCTCCATGGTGGAATTACAACTTTTAAGGCACGTGTAAAAAAAGTCTGTGTTTCCATTTTTTCCATTCCTTTTAGTGACGAAATACTGACGTTTCGAGCGGAGCCCTTCATCAGAGTAAGACGAGACGAAATAAAATAAATAGGGCTTATATATATGCCAAAAGGGTGTCACAAGTAGAAAGTAGCCAATCAAATGCACGGGAGATAAACAAACTAATAATTGATGAGATGCGAAAAGTTAAATCATTTGCTATTTTTACAGTTGATCAGCAAACAGACTGAGGGGGAGGGAGAAATGACAGGTCCAATATTCAAGGGGATTAGGCGATAATATTAGCAGTAAGAAACAAAAACTTGAAAAGGAATGAAAGTGCATAAGCTAATAATAAAAAAGTTCCAAGCAAACTAAAATAACAAAAAACTTGTAGGAAATTAAATAAAAGAAAAACGTTCGTTAAGACCAAGAGGATGTGTGGTGCCAAGTTTAAAAATAGGTACGCAATGCGTACATGTGACTACCACTATGGATAGACCATGTAGACTTAAGAAGCAGTGCATGAAAATGCATGAAAAGCACAGAGACACAAAGAAATTAATAGTTATTATAAATCATTTTATAAATGTGTTGCTAAATTGAACATGGCAAATACTATGCCTACATTTTTATATGGATTGTTTCCAAAATATAGCATCATCATAAACATGCCCTCAAATTTCATTTGAAGTGAACTTGTAAAGTTCACATATAAATAAAACATCTGGGACTGGTTATACGAAGCCGGTTGATAAGTCCTAGCTAGAAAACCAGTCTAGTGGTGATTTGACAGCTGACAGATCTAGGATTTTCCTAATGCCCCCAATTTGGGGACCAAGGAATCGCAGCTGTAAAGTATAATAAGTTGCATGGAAACAAGAAATTTGGCTGTTTTGGCATATACCAAAATGCATCAGGCATGCCTAGAAACACTAAGTAATAGTGTAATAGTGGATAGCCAGCCATCAACGGTAGAAACAGGTAAAAAAAGAAGAAATGTTAGTGGCCAGGATTCTGAAATAGGGCGTCCAATTTGGGAACATATCAGACAAAATTGATGACACACGTATAGGGGGCCCTTGGAAAATATTTGAATTTTGGGTAAACTGGATTTCCTGAATTTTGAGAGCACTTTTGAGCAAAATATAACAGTCTTAAACAAAATTTTTAAATGGGCAAAATATGCTTATATTATCAAATATATAATGAAGCAGTAAATTAGTTATATTTCCATAAGATGCAGTGCAGATAATATTCATATATATTCTCCTTTACAATTCAATTTGTAATTCAACAGTTCAACAGAATTTACATCTTCAAGAGAAGAAATTCATAATCTGTGCAGTGAATTATTAATTAGAAGTTTACTTCATGTCAACATCTGTGTAACGTACTAAAGATCGCATCAGACCCATTCAAGATTTTTAGTTTTGCAAGTTTGTGCCGGCAATGCTGCCATGCTTCTTCATTCAACTGGGACACTGTCAAATTGGTCAAAATGTCACATGTATGATAATATTGAAAACTAAAGCTATTTCTTTTCAAATATATATATATATATATTTTAGGCAAATCATTGAGAATAATTTCTTTCTCCCCCAAATGTTTGGTGACCACTTTTCATTGTATGGCATCCACGGTTTAGTACAAGTCAGTACAACTCCGCTTTGGAGTTTGTTTGGAAACTATCTGTGATAGCGTCCTTTTCCCTGAGAAACCCCAATTGCAATTGGAGGACTTACATTCCGAGATGTCGTCATCAGTATGTTGACGTCATTGGAATGGTGTAGAATTACTCTATCTATACGCTGTTTACATATTTTTCTATATCTAAATAGACCAACGAATACACGGAAACCTATCGCTTAGCGTGGAAGGCACTAGATAAAATCAACCTTTTTGAAAGTAAAAGTTTATTCAGCACTCATGTAAGTACGGAATAGCTTTAAGCATACATTCTTGTTGTTTGTAGCATTAAAATATATTTCTGATTCTCGATCGTGTGTTGAATTCATACGTCTTCAATCTCCCGGTAATATAAACCTTGCGAAAATATTTATAACATATGAGTGAGTTCAAGACATAACCATTCTTTCTTTACTTATTAAATACAAGCGATAGGTTTCCGTGTTTTCGTTGGTCTATTCAGATAGATAAATATGTAAACGCCGTATAGATAGAGTAATTCTACACCATTGACACTGTTGTTACTATTTTTATCGTCCAATGACAGGTCATGTTGTCATTTAATAATTTTATAATTATTTATTTTATTATTTTTATAATAAACTTAATAATTAGCATGATTGACATTGTTTACTTAGCAGTTCGCAAAACAACCAATAAAAAGATGTATACTAATTAAGCTTCACTAAATAAATAAACATTGCATTGCAAATAGGAGAGGTCTTTTGTTGCACGATATAAAGTGATATTAAACATAACTTCGAAACAAATTGTGAGATGTCGATCGCGAAGGACCTAAAAGTGCCGCTGCTCCAAGAGACTATTGACTATCGACTATCTAGTCTCTCAAGCGGACAAATGGCAAGACAACTAGACGAAGTTGGTCTATCGTTATTCGTCTTGTGAAGGGTTAACTTTGATTGCCTGCCACAAACGCTAACATGTGGAATATCAAACTTTTCCAAATGCGGTAGGAAAAATAGCACGACATTACGACCATTTATAAGTAAGTCACGCTGAGGGAAAAAATCCAACGCTGGCTAGTTTGACAGTTTATTTACATAAGACTCGAACGAACCAATGGGAATTTAGCCGATACTTTTGGTGGAGTTTGTACGTTTTTATGAATAGGATTTTGGCAGGCGTCACTTTCGCCTTCCCATTTCCCGCCCCGCCCCCAATTCCGCCCGCTCCCAATTCCACCCGCGCAGGCTATATATTAAATAGAGCATACATATTGTCTGGTGTTGTCGTCCTCAGATATTGTTTCCCGTGTTATTTGCTGTCTTCTGTTGGGTATAATAAACCATAATCATATGCATGTGTGATAACCTGCAGCGCCACATTTATAATACTTACCCGTTTGGATTGGTTGGGTGACGACAGACCGACTGGTTGATGCTGGCTGGTGCGTGCTGTTATGATGCAAGCTAGCCTCCTCCGCAGGCATCTCTGTGGCTTCTTTCTGTGGCTTCTTCTGTGGACTAGGGAAAAAGAAGCCATAGAGTTGCCTGCCAGGAGTATGAGGTGTGATGGTCTCCCATGCGCTGCGTGACGTCAGGCAAGCCACATACTCCACATTCTGCCTTGAGGCAGAATGTATCTCCTTTGGTTTAACCTCGGTTAATACATAACCACATTTAAAGACCGCCTGTACACTTACCTGCGTTTTAAATATCATATAACGCAGAGTTCAATTACAAATTTAATAAATAACAGAAAATTAACATATTTCTTGCTTGATGGATTGCTGGATTGTTGAAACCACAGGGAGCCCAACTCTGACGCCGGTGATGTGTTTCTCTGTTTTATTTTATATATTATGGAAATTCTGATGTTTTGTATTTAATATTGAAAGAAAGCGGCGCTTATGTTATGTGAATAGTGCACGGCTGCACGCAGGGTACGGCGGTAATTTGAAACTCGAAACAGCTCTCACTGCACGTGAAAGCTGAGACGACAATTGCAGGGGCCCGCACTGCGTGTTATCCCGCACATGAGTGTTGTATTGTCTCAGATTTCAGTGATCGTCACGCGTATTCAAAGAGCTGTTTTGACCGTAGCGCCGCGGTCTCTCATTAGCCTGCGTGCAGACGCTTGTATTTCCGGCGGTGGATGGCCATCACGGTTATTTCATGACGATTATATACCTCGATTCATCTGGTGATGGCGTAACATGAACGGTTAACCCGTTTTCTTTCGATATTAAATATAAAACATCAGAATTTCCATAATCTAGAATAAAATAAAGAAAACAGGCGTCAGAGTTGGGCTCCCTGTGGTGAAATCTCAAAGTGTTAATTGGAAATGTGATTAGACCTACTGACATCCGGAGATTCCCGCATTCAATGCAGGCTTCGTGCTGCGTTTTTATTTATTAAGCCCCTAGGACGTGTAGCGTCGGAGGGCTGTATATCGCTTAATACATCCCGACGTTCGAGGGATTTATCTGACTTATATATTTGATGATTGAGGAGGTTTTCTAACAAAGTTTTGTCTATGTTTTCCATCCTTGGACAAAGATTTTCCTAGTTTTTTCTTCATTTCTTATCTAGTAAAGCCCGCTGTGCATCAAAGAAAACCGACTTGATCATGAAATAAGGTCTCGTAGCGGCGTAGCCTCCTCGGCAGGCAAATCTGTGTCTTCCGTAGCCAAAGAAATAGCCAAAGAAATAGCTTTACCATTGGCCTATGCTCTAGTTATTTCTTTGGCTCGGCCAAAACTAAGGATGAGCCGATAATCGGATATTTATCGGTAGAAGCCGATAATCGGCAACTTTCTAGCCTGCTGATACAGACCTCCCGATCGTTAATTAGTTTGGTTAGCAGGTGAGACCTGACATGTTTTGTTTGTAACTCCCGCAAATAATATCTTACCTTAATCGGTTCTAGAACATTCCGCAGTGTTACAAGTACATTTTCATCTTTCAATTATTTTTCCGAGGGCTACACGTAGTAGCCCGAGGTTAGGTTCCGCGGCCAATTCTGTGTTTTTCATTTTAATATTTTTTTCCCTGCAGCAAACCTGCAAATGCGTGACTTTTTTTGCGCGAATTTTAGGCGAATTTTTTTGCGCGAAGCGACGTTGCCAATCCGAAGGAGTGAGAGATTTGCATTCAGCTCTAGGTTTTTGACTACATTTCAATTTTTACAGCTTTTTTTGCTTAAAACTAATTTGAGGGATGCTCATTTGTCCTTCTTGTTGGTTTAAACATCCAGGCTGTAAAACACGCTCAGCAAAAGCTCGATTTTTCGAGTTCTTTTGGACCTTTAGACGAGGTTGTTGACATTCAAATGACTTCTTTCTTCACTTCTGTTAACTGTTCTGGGGTAACTGTAATATTTTTTTATATTAAAAAGCTTTGTTGCCTGTGTTGTTTATTGTTATGTCTATATACAAAATATTAGTCGATGCTATTAAATCAACAGTTTATTGTTTCATTGCAATGAATGTTGCCATTCACTTTATATTTTACCTGTAAGCTTAGGGGCTCCAAAATGTTGTGGGTTATCAGTAAGTCTGTATCGATATTTGTTCATATTATGCGAATGTTTACAAATGAACATAGTGTATAAATCTCTGACACCCATACCAACAATCAAAATCAAAGAGTAAATGGTTTGTTATATTACACTGAGGCAGACTAGCCCACTGAGACTGACGCAGACTGACTCACAAGCACATCATTTGCCAACTGCTACTTGGTCTGTGCAGCCAGATACATACCTTTTGAAATGATTTTTGGCCTTCACTACATGGACTATGGAGGCAAGTTGGCTCACCAACCAAGACAGTAATCTGTCTTGATATTACATGAAGCAAGCTGGTCCACTGGACTAGTCATGCCATTATAAAACCGCTAATAAATCAAATAATAAATGTGCTAAAATTATGAACCTGTTTATACTGGCTCAAAATGTTGACTTCACAAAGAAATAATGATTTTGTATTACACTTCTTTAAGCAGTGTTTAGCTTATGACACCTTGATACTGCCAATGGTTTGGTTTACTGTTATGCCTTATACACTGAGAAAAAGATTAACTGATTTAATTATTTTAATGCTTGCGCAAACTGAACTTGTTTGACAGATTGGCCAGCTTGCTTGCCGCCTTGCCAGGAATTAGAACTGAATTGGGTCAGCAAACAGGATGGCTTTACACTGGCAAATATTGACCGAGTAACGTTCACTATTCCGCCTCTTTGCCGATTAATTCATAAACAGGTTTTTACGAAGGGTATACACGTTTTCGTAGTACTTCACGTGACTAGCAAAAAACAAAGAAAGCAGCGCGCCTCGCATCCTCGCGTGCCCCCGTTATCCCCCAACGAGCGAGACGTATTCTTCTGACAATTCAACAGCGTGCAGTTAAATAACGTCGGCGAACTTTCGCTACCTTCCGTAACGTGTTCGGTGGTGACGTATTGTCACGTTTTCCCGTTGCCACTTGCCGACACAAAAATGACAAGCAAAATGACGAAACTACCAATGAAACTAGCAAAATATTTCATCATTATTGCCGTGGCGTTAGCCGTCGTCGTTTGTTACTACCGGTGCCGGTTTTCTGGCAGTTTCGGTGACGAAGACACGAAGCAACGTTGGTCGAATTTGGAGACCCACGAGAGCACGGCTATCGACTGGAAGACTGTAGCGCGCGAAGGGAAATTGATAGCGGACATAGACTGGTCGAAAATCGAGAAAAAAGAGCCACCACCTGTACATGAAAGACACGACAAATGGATTGTGGTTACGACTATATCCCTTCCTACCAAACAAGTGCAGGATCTATCAAAGATTAAGGGCTGGAAGATTATAGTTATTGCCGATTCCAAAACGCCAAAAAATTGGACGTAAGTACTTAAACACAGCACAAAGAACATTTGCTAGCGATGCTTGGAGTCGTGAATGCTTATCGCCTTGCCTGAGGTGTCAATATGTGCGCTGTTTGAAAATGCCATATCGATTCGTAGCCTGCGTCGCAGCCAGACTGGCTTTACATGCGGGCGAGGGATCGATCTCTCACGAAAAGTTTATATATATATATATATAATTCGATGATTTGTCTACGTTGTTGCGAAAGTGCTCGATGCGTTGTATAGCAGAGCGTGATACTATATTGTAAGAAATCAAAGACAAGACATGCTTTTCTGTAACTCTGAGTTTCACGCTGATGCGATCTTCAGACAGACGATCTTCATAAAGTCTGTCTGAAGATCGCATCAGCGTGAAACTCAGAGTTACAGAAAAGCATGTCTTGTCTTTGATTTCTTACAATATTATAGTATATATATATATATATATATATATATATATATATATATATATAAAGTCCATTTGCGGGATCCCTTTGAAACGGACAATATTTAGGCCTTGCCGGGCAGACAATGCGAAGCGGTCAATGACGATTTGTGATCTGACGAACTACATAAACAGGTTTTTATGAAGGGTATACACGTTCTCGTAATAGAATAGGCACGAATGTTATGTATTTAGACTCGGTAATTCCAAATCTGATTCCAAATCAAATTGAAAACGGTTAAATATTGGCCAAGATATTGTTCAAAATCTTCGACGAAACGGCAGCTGTTGCAATTTGTTCATTGTTAAGCCTGGTTTCCATATGATCGGTACGATCGCTCAATTTTAAAACCGGCGATCGTAGCGATCGCGGCGATCGTCATGTTTCCATATAATCGCTACGATCGCTCAATTTTAAAACCAGCGATCGTGGCGATTGTAGCGGCGATCGTCATAAAGACAACTTTCTTTTACTATAGCAAGCACAGCTTTTTATTCTACTTGCTCTTATCAGTAAGGCATATTTCAAACGTCGAATTTATCATGGTTCAGGGCCGTACATAGCGGGGGGGACAGCAGGGGCAACTGCCCCCAGAAAAAACCAAGATATGTTTTTTTATAAGGTTGATTATCAATTTATTATTGGTATTCAGACAATTATTTAATTTGAGTGCTGAAATGCGACGTAAACATAAATAATTCGTCTTGAAAATTTCAAATTTAAATGCATATTTTGGTTTCAACTTTGCTTAATATGCTGACCATGCAGCCATTTTGATTCCGTCAAGAGCGAACCGGCGACCGTGCGGTATAAATAACCGCGTCTGCATGGTTGTTTTGATATTAAACTTACAAGACTACTCTTTATTAGATAAGTAATAGGAGTAGAAAACATACCAGACACATGGCGTTCTGTCTATTTCGTTAACAATGGGCTTGCTTATCTTTAAAAAAGTCTAAATATTACCAGACCTTACAGATAAATTTTTTCAGAATGTTCCTCGCAAAAATAGCCGGAAATAGTAATAGGCCTATAGAAAGAACTCGTTCGATCTCGTCCCAGTTTGTTTGGACGAACTTGCGCCAAGGAAACATCGTTTTTGGGTTCCGGTCAGATATATCGAATGAGAGAAGAGTTTGGAGCTTTTCACACTCTCGTCCGGCACAGCTTCGCGCACAGCTATACGTCTTCAAGACAGATAAAATTCTTTTACAGGTGTTTACATAAAATATTTACATAAAATGCTTTAGTTTCACTGATTCATCTAAATTTGCGTGATGTATGCAATGAAGGAACCGTTTAATCTTATTACTGTAATGTGTTTTATAGATATATAGCCGAATGTCGCTGGAGTACATACCGATCGCTGAGATCGCCAGGATCGCTGAACCAGTGTTTCCATATGATCGCTGCGATCGCCGAGATAGAACATTTTCTATTAGTTGGCGATGCAATTTTCCCTTTCGTAAACGGTCGTTACCATCCCAGATCTCGTAGAATGTTGGGTAAGCGGAGTGAAATTCCTCGTGGTCTCAAGGTTCCCGCATACTTTGTTTGGTGCGGTGACATGTTCGTCGTGAAATTCAAAAGATGTAAACATTTAGTATTTAGTATACAGGAGAAGAGCGTTCATGCAGAAGAAATTATACATGGCAAACTCTCAATCCCCTGGACCAGTAAATTCGATTTTGTGATCGATAGTCAACGTATATGTATAGATACTTTCCAAAAGGCAAACGACGTTATTCGGGATTTCGAAATATCAATCGCAACAATGTATGCTGCGAGGTTTCAAAATATATTTGTGGACTGACAAAATATATTTGTCGAACCGACAAAATATATTTGTCGACTGAAACTATTATATGCGCATTGCATATATGGACCACCGTAATATACTGTATAACCATAAATGCAGTTAAGCATTTCTGCATTTGCCATAGAACATTCCAGTGGCGTAGGAAGCTTTGTAAACTTGGGGGGGCCGACCAAAGCAAAATTTTCGTTGTACCTACGTGAGACTTTCTAGGAGGGTCCGGGGGTATGACCCCCAGAAAAATTTTGTAATTTAGATTCCCGCAAATGGCATTTCCTCCATTCTGAGCGGTGATTTTTCAGCTCAGAAGTTTATAAAATTTCATATTTTGGACTGTGGTGGCCCCAAGCAGGCCCCAAACAATGACACATCCTGCTCTCCCGCTGTGAGCAGTGGGCCCCCAATCGAATATATTCCCGGGAACCACTGACAACATATATTAATGCAATGGTCAGCGAGTCCGACATGGACATCCCGGACGTTTTTTCAACCGGGGCTACCTTTTAGCCTCAATCATTCCGCGATTTCCGCCCTTCTGCTTAGTTAGAAAAGAAAGCCTACTAGAGTAGGGCTGCGTAAACTAGAGAAATATTAGGACTTTGGTTTAGTGAAACACTCGGGTTAACATGCAAAGATGTTGTGATTATTATTTTTAATTACTGAACATGACAGTTTAACAGAACATTAATAGGAAGATGTTGTTTTCGAACTTCTACTTTCGAATTCAATTTTTTTGCTGCAATTTTTCTTTCAAATTCAATTATTTTTGGGGGGGCCGAAAGCTATTCCGGCCCCCCCTTTTCGTAAAGTCACTTACTAGTCATAGATGCTTTTAAATAAGTGATAAAACGTGTTGTGCTGCGTAGGCAGTGTAGAAATACAAATCAAAATGTAAAAAAAGGTTGGTGTACTGCCGAAATAGCGTGTAAGTTGTCTAACGTTTCGAGCGAAGGCCCTTCGTCAGAGAGTGAAACATAAAGTGAAATAATCACTCAGTTATTACTTCACTTTATGTTTCACTCTCTGACGAAGGGCCGCTCGAAACGTTAGACAACTTACACACTATTTCATAGACTTGCTCCAAATCTGCCTCTTGATTGTTTCGGGTTGGTTTAAATGTGTTGTTTTTTTCAAAGAACTCGCCATATAGATGCTTGTTCGCTTTTTAGATAGAAATATTATGAAAGAACACGAGGAGCCGCGAAATAAAGTGTGTGGGAACCTTGGGACCACAAGGAATTTCACTCCGCTTACCCAGCATTCTATGAGAGCTGGGATGGTAACGACGCTTCGGGATGGTAACGACCGTTTACGAAAGGGAAAATTGCCTCGGCGATCGCTACGATCGCTGCGATCGCCAGGATCGCTGAGCGTGTGGTTTCCATATGATCGCTACGATCGCCGGTTTTAAAATTGAGCGATCGTAGCGATCAAATGGAAACCAGGCTTTAACGAGCGAGGTCGACCTGCGGTAGGATGAAGAACTCTAGGAAGAACTCTATAGAAAAGGCGGGAGAGGGGTTATTGGGGATACTAAAGAACTGTGTTCAATAGAAACGAAGATACGAAGTGGTAAACTAAATGGAGCGGCAGCAGAAAGAATTTGTAGAGGATTTGAGAACGCGGTGGTGAAGACAGCTAGCGGAACGAATATGTGGAAGAGTTAAAGTGCTTATAAACCCAAAATGGGTTTTTGGTGATTCGGATAGAGCATAAAAAGTTAGTTAATAAGTTCTGGATTAGTTTTTGCGTTAAACTTTTAGTTTCGGAGATATAACGGCTCAAACATGCAAATTGTGCCATTTCTTGGAAAAAAGTAGCGCCACCAAAATAACACACAGGGACCTGGATCCGAGGAACCCAAACGATGTGTCTTTACGATCGAATTGTAATATATTTTTATAAGTATTGAAACATAACACGTTCCTCGGATCCAGTGCAGACGGCAAGAAAAGAAAAACAAAAGACTTGAAACTATACAACTATGTGGAGGCACAACGAAGATACAAACTGGCAAAGACAATGGCGAAATGGGCAGTGAAGCAAGTCAAAGAAAGTGCGTAGGATGATCTCTATACCATGAACTAGAAGACCAGCCACTGGTGGCAAGAAAGATCAAGATATACAAGCTAGCAAAGTCAAGAAGGAAGAGACAGGAAGATAGTAAGGGTGGCATTGCCTTTCATCAAGAACATAATAATAATGGAAACTTTAATAAATGACTTTTTAGATAATATACAACTGTAAATCTCGCTTATTTAAGGTAACTTACAATCGGCTACTTGAATCAACACTAACAATATATAACTATAATAACTATATATAACAACATAAAACAAATATATAGCACAATAAAATAATAATAATAAAAGACGTATTAGGAGCATTATACAATAGTCTCAATGCTCTTACAACAATATATTCTTAAAGTTACTTATAAAACTAATTACAGTTTCATTACAAGATAAAGCCTATATACTACATATATTACCAATATGAACAAAAAACTATTAATTTAAAAAAAGAAAAGTCTTAAGTGCTGACTTAAAACTACTTAACATTTCAAAGCTTCTAATTTCCTGTGGTAATAAATTCCACAGTTTTGGTGCTGCAACCGAGAATGCTCTATGACTATGAGTCACCGTTTTGGATTTTGGCTCAAGTAGCTGATTTCGGTCAGACGATCTCAAAGTACGAGTATAGGTTTATATTTAGTTAGCAAATCAGTAATATAAACAGGCGCCTGGCCATGCAAAGCCTTGAAAGTAATCATTAGTATCTTAAATACAATCCTTGATCTCACCGGCAACCAGTGAAGATTACGAAGCACAGGGGAGATAATATGCTCCGATTTTTTAACCCCTGTAACAAGTCTAGCAGCTGTATTTTGAATTCGCTGTAACTTGCTCAATTCAGTTTCTGGTAAGCCATATAGGATGCTATTACACTAGCTGACAAGTTTTGATGTTATGAATGCATGCACCAACTTCTCACAGTCCTTTTTACTCAAATATTAACTCAACATCAAGAGATGACCGGCAAAGTCAATTTTAGCTCGGACAGAGGCTTCTTGCGCTTTTTAATTTATGATGCCGCTTTTTAATTTATGACCGGACAAATTACTCAGCTAAAGCCTGAGGCTAAAAAGCTTAGCCTTAATTCCGTAATCACCATCGGTAAACTCTTCACGTAAAATGCATTGCGCTTTAGCCGTTGCGTTTACACGCAATACTAAATAGAAGAATGAAAATATTCGAAACGTACCGTCATAATTATCTGGAGCAATTTGAAAATCATTTCTAAGCTGTGGTGTGAGATGAAAACGGCACGCTCAGCCTTTGTATCGTGTCAACACAAATGAAATGCCGATACTTTTCAGCTTTAATTTACTTAATTAGCTGTCCAGATTCATTTCATTCTACTAAGTAGATGTTCTTTGTCGACTCCCTCAATTTCGGAATTAAGCGACGCTTGTTAATTAATGAATGCGTCTGTTGTCAATAAATTCAAACAAGTTTATAAAATTGCTTATAAAATTGGAAATGTAGATTAGCATTTCCACTACAAGGTTATAAATATTTCTAATTGAAGTAAGTTTGAATCTTCAATCTCCATGCATGCATCTTGTAATTGTTCGTCCGTCGAGTCATATACACGAGAATTACTTCGTATAAGAGATTTTTCAAATTACATGTATTACATTATACCGAAACTCAATGTACTTCAGTTGCACCATTTTTATTCGAACTGATGATATGACTAACTAGTACTTCGACAATTTGTTATGCAGTTATGCTCCTTCATACGATTAGAAGCTATTTTAAATTCCCAGGAGCATAAAATCTTGTGCTTAACAACAATAGGTTAATTTCTAAAGGTTGCGTTTTTTTTTATACACCCTGTAGTATAAATCTTATAATATTTTTAGTGAAACCTGACCCTCACCCTCCTCAGAACAAAAATGTCGGTATAATTTAGCAAACCGCGCGCAAGAACATGACGACTAGCCTAACGGGTTTCTGTGTAGGGGTCTACACGTAGGCTACATGACGACATGAACAGCGTGGAGTTAAATATATAACGTCGGGGAACTTTCGCTACCTTCCGTAACGTGTTCGGTGGTGACGTATTGTCACATCGGACGTCGATAACTAAAGTGTATGCTGACTACGTTGCAGACACCAAAATGACAAGCAAAATGACGAAACTACCAATGAAACTAGCAAAATATTTCATCATTATTGCCGTGGCGTTAATAGTCGTTTGTTACTACCGGTACCGGTTTTCTGGCTGTTGCGGTGACGAAGACACGAAGCAACGTTGGTCGAATTTGGAGACCCATGAGAGCACGGCTATCGACTGGAAGACTGTAGCGGGCGAAGGGAAATTGATAACGGACATAGACTGGTCGAAAATCGAGAAAAAAGAGCCACCACCTGTACATGAAAGACACGACAAATGGATCGTGGTTACATCTATATCCCTTCCTACCAAACAAGTGCAGGATTTATCAAAGATTAAGGGCTGGAAGATTATAGTTGTTGCCGATTCCAAAACGCCAAAAAATTGGACGTAAGTATTTTAACACAGCACAAAGAACATTTGCTAGCGATGCTTGAAGTCGTGAATGCTTATCGCCTTGCCTCTGTGATAATTTGCGTCTCATGAGGTGTCAATGCGCTGTTTGAAAATGCCATATCGTATATTATTCCAATTTAATATTCCATATTGCTGCTACTAGCCTGTGTCGCAGCCCGACTTGACATATTGCGTGCGTGGCGATCGAGCGGGGATGCATATACGCCATACACGGTCACCGAGCGACGATCGGCGAAGCGAGCGAGGGATCGATCTCTCACGAAATTAAAGTATATATATATATATAAAATTAAAGTATATATATATATATATATATATATATATATATATATATATATATATATATATATATATATATATATATATATATATATATATATATATATATATATATATATATATATATATATATATATATATATATATATATATATATATATATATATATAAATTAATATGATTTATATATATATATATATATATATATATATATATATATATATATATATATATATATATATATAGTACAATCTACACGTGTTTCGTACACGTGTTTCGCTGTTCCTACAATCCCGATTGCCGGTGACAACCCGCTTGTGGGACAATAGTAGTCATGCGCACATCCAGAGAGCGTGAGTGCTTGCCCTACCACAAGGGTAGTGGGCGTTGCATTATCGCTAAAGTCAGTACACCCACACCAACTTCACAGAGTGCTCAACAACACCGAAGTGAAGGAGCGTAATAGTACAATCTACAGACACGTGTTTCGCTATTTTAAATCACGTTTTACATCATATATAATATATATATATATAATAAAAAGTCCTTTTGCGGGATCCGTTTGAAACGGACAATATCTCCGGTATTTAAATACCACCACCTATTAAGCGGCTACCCCCTATTAAGCGGCCAAGTATCAAAGTCCCGAATTTATTGACAGTATATTACTGTAAATGAAACCCCTATTAAGCGGCCACCTCTACTAAGCGGCCGCGGCCACCTTTTGGCCGTCCCGATGATCGTTTATACCCCTATTAAGAGGCCACCAAAAATTTAATACACACAGTTTTAATACAAAACAAAGGTTTTGAATGCGAATGCTGAGGTATGTTTGCAACAAGGTGGATGGTGTAAAGAATGCTGCGGAAATTGTTAAGTCCATCAATGTTCTAATGGCTATTGAATGGGGGAGACAAGCCTGGAACGAAGTCGCTTCCCACACCATCAAGAAGTGCTTCCAGGGAACAGGGTTGTACCCTCAAGACGAGATCATCGAAGATGACCCGTTTGAGGGAGAAGAGCTGTTAGGTCTACAATCCCTTATGAATCGTATTGACGCGCCTTGTTCCGCTGAAGATTACATCGTCGATGAAGACGCGATTGCAGTCTGTTCCGGGCATACACTGTTAATTTCAGAGTGTTATAATAGCACCTTCATAGGTGTTAATTCGACACCTTGTGGTGGTGCTAAATGACAAGTGTTATTCTAGCACCGATTTGGGTGCCAATTTAACACCATAACATCATGAGTTGGTATAAAAGTGCTAATTTAGCACCTTAGATATCTAACACTTTTTTAAGGTGCTAAAATAACACCTTACCTGTAAGTGAAAGTGCTAAAATAGCCCCATTTCAAGAGTTAAATTTTGGGTGTCAAATTAGCACCACATAAACACGTTTTTCGCATTCAAAATGGCGGACGATGAAGGAGCGGCGAAGTTTTATAGACAAGTAAATTGGGAAAAATATCGCAATTCTTAGTAACTTATTGCTATTTATATGATCGCAAAGCAAGTTTGGTTAAATTGAACAACTAAAAGATGAGTGGCAGTGGAGTGAAGGCAGAATTTGGAAGGATTTTAAATAATAACAAGTTGGTTCGTGATATGGCAAGTACCTTTCAATTGCTGGTGAAGAAAATGATCAAGTATGCTTCCGGGTGCACCAAAAGAAGCATAAAATCCCTGGTAAGCATGATGGAGAGGTTGTTGGACGAGGAGCCAGATAGAGAACCAGGTACATAATTTAAATAATTCTTACTTTTTCATGAGCATATAAAACCCAAAGTATCCTGTTCCCAAAATTTACCTTTGGTGCCTTATCCTCCCTAGGTCCACCATTCATTAGAGCCCCCATGCACTAGCAAATTGCTTGTGAATTAACACATTTTAAATTCATATTCTTTTTCTCTTAACAGAGATAAAGAGTACAGTGGCTGCTTTGATCTTACAAGATGTATTAAAGGAGGCAGCAGAACTATTGTTTCTAAAAATTTGTTATGTAAGTGTTTGCAATTAACAATAAATATAATGTTAAAACGTATTGCTTTTAGCCCATTATCTGGCAAGGTGCCCGGACATGCCCTACTTTAGTGTTTTACTGTGTCAAACACCAGGGTGTTTTTCTTGTTAGTGGTAGGGTGCTGCCAGTTAATGGGTTAAGCTATTTATAAACTGTCTGTGAGCCCTTGTCTGAGCCTTGACTTTGGTCTCCACTTTAAAAGTGTATTTAACTACCCCTTTTGTGTTCTAGGCCTGGAACAAGGGTAATATCATGTTTGTAAACCATGTACTGTGCCATATAAATAATGTTTTGATTTTTATATTTAGGACGATGAATCGAATGATGAAGAAGTTTCCAAGACAACCTACCCAAGGTTTGTTGGATCTGGAGATCTTCCCCACATGGATCCCCTGTTCATTGCTGTAGAAGGACAAATATTCCTGGAGTTATCTTCAGTTACCAGTAATCAAATACCTATGGCAGTGGTACTCCTCGTTGGTACATGTTATGTATTAAACATGGAATACACACCAGGTGTATCGAATGTTTATGCCTTCTTGGAGGCTATATTATGTTGAGTCGGCCACAAGAAGCGAAGAAAAGGATTTCTGTGCAAAAACTTATTGAAGAATTGAACATTACTATTAGCTCATAAACGTACACTCGCTCATAAACGTACACTCGCTCATTGGATAGATAGTATAAAGTAGATAATATACATATTTTTATGCATATATTATAGTTTTTATACATATATTATAGATAATATACATATTTTTATAAATATTATTGCAGTTTGTGTGCCAAGGAAATACATTTTAGGATATTATGGTGGTGATCTCCTTACGAAAAAATCCTATAGGATCCTATAGGAATTCCTATAGGAATTCCTATAGAATCCTATAGGAACAAACTTTCCTATAGGAATTTGAATCGGAATTCCTATAGGAAAATTCCCATCCTATAGGAATTCCTATAGGATCCTATAGGAACAAAAATTATATTTTTAGCAAAATTTTAGCAGATGTTTCATATAAATATCCCAAATTTAAAACATAATGCTATAATGCTTTATTTTGAAAATAACAGCCGATTTTAATTTCAAATTTTACTACCGATAGTCTGTGATGTCATTTCGGGATTTATATGAAGTTTCACCTAAAATTTTGGTCATTGGTTTATAAGAATATATCAGTTCACTAGCTGTCTTGGACCCTCAGTCGGGCCTTCGGTCGATTTTCTATCTCACTTAATTGTGCATCTTACACAGCAAAAAGTCATTTTCTTATTAAGAAAATGTTTCTTATTTCAAGAATTATTAGTCTTGAAAACAAGAAAATAATTTTCTTAATTAAAGAAAAAATTCTTAAAATAAGAATTAAATGAGATTTTCCAATTTCTTAAAATAGGAAAATGATTTTCTTGATAAGAAAAACAATTCTTAAAGTAAGAAATATTTTCCTTTTTCTTAAACTATTAAAGAAAATATTTTCTTGAAATAAGAAAATTATTTTATTTACAAGAAAAACAATATGTTAAAAAAGATAAGATTTCCATAAAAACAATTATTTTGAGATAATAAAAATTCACGAAATAAGAAAACCTGATCATGTAATTATTATATATTTTGTCATTTATTAAGTAAAAGCCTACCCAGAAAAATAGAATATATATTCATACACAAAAACAAATCGATTTTACTTAAAACGAGAACATATTTTCTTATCAATAATTAACCAAGATTAAATATGAATTTCTTATCAAGATGACAAGAATAATATTACCGACAATGAAATTTACTTGTAACAATAGCATATTTCTTAGTCAATTTCAACATACTCATTACCGCCGGTATATAACTGAAAGTGAATAAACATTGCGCAAACGCGACGGAGTCGGACTGGTGTCATTCGAGTTAGCCTAGCGGCTCGCCCCAATCCCCTCCACCTCACCGGAGAGCTTTATAACTGGCTCGCTCAACTTGACATTAAGCTGATATTATATATAATTTCTACTAGCCTCCTCCACAGGTAGACTTCTGTGGCATCTTTAGCAATGTTTTGGCTGGGATTCCAGGGAAGTATAGGGATTGTGAAGGGATTGGTGAAGGGTATATGGACATTTCCCAGAGGTCCTAGCGAGTTAATGTTGCTGCGCCATATTTGAAATTTTGAATCTCTCGTGGTTTGTGTCTTGGATTCTTTATTGCTTTTTGTGTTACCAATTCTAAAGAAGTGGCTGATCATCAATTATTCGTCGATCTTACAAAATACTGGCTGCGAGGGTAAATACGGCAGTGATGCGTTTTCAGGCTTTCAGCAAAGTTCGAAGACGAAGGTAAGTCTCACTCTGATCTACTATAAATATATTATATAGCTCCTAAATGCATCTGAACGTTTGAAGCAAATCAAATAGTTGTCTTGAACTTATCTTATCAAAACCTTTGTCTTAGAGTATTCCATTGTGTGAGAAGAGTTATTTTTCAATTGAAATGTGGATAATCAAGTGTCTATTAATCAAAATAATTTGAATGATCGAGAAAGCCCATCCTTTATCTGGTCTCAGGAAACAAAACGGTATGTTATACAAATATTTATCGGGAATAACCGTTTATATAACCTTTTATTTGTTTATGATAATGATTAAGAGTATGAACAACAATCAACAAAAGGGAATTTCTAAGGTCATTTAAATCCTTGCTGAAAAGCACAAATTCAGAGAGTAATGGCATTGCTTTTAGAAGTGTTGTTATCATAATTTTTATGTATAAATTCAACTTCCAAACATTTGGCATTACTCAAAATATTTCTTCATGTGATATTGCATACCGGTTGTCAAGTAGTTATACATTTTTGATTTTTCATGGAATTAAAATGCATGTGGCAAACAAAGTGCCAAGTGAACCAGCTTAGACGATACATGGATGATTGTCAAGCTCAAATCCTTAGAAAATATCCCAGACAGGGATTGAACCTGTAACCGTCTGATTGCCTGTGACACGCTCTAATATCAAAACTCTTATGGAGATCGAAGGTCACAATGATATACTGGTTTGATTGCTATATTCACTGCATATGCAAAATTCATTATATACCAGTAATACTTAGGAAACTGTCTGGGATTCATTTTCTGAGGATTTGAACTTGATGATCATCATGTATCGTAATACTAATAATAATCACTATTGTATATATTTGCATAAAAAAGATAGTTTAATGAGACTTGTGTTCTATGGGATATAGAATCCCAAGAATTACAGTAGTTAGAAGGCCCCGAGTGTACTTCTATCTAATTCGAGGGACTCTGTATCCCATAGAGCATGAGGGATCATTATCTAACCATCTTAGAGAATGGTTGAAACCGCAAAGTAATTTTAACTGTTACTATTTATTTTTTGCCTCGCACATTTACCAGAACCATTGACTTATTGAATTCATTAGTGAACTCTACAGTATATAGAATCCACTGTGCTATGACAAAAGAAAACAAAATATCTTTTAGTGGACTCTACTCTATATACTATATAGAGTTCACTATTAACCTGTCTAATCATGAATTAAAGCACTATGGGTATAGAGCAGTGGAATACTCAACATGGATTGGTTGAGTGGTTGCAACCATTATCTAATGCTGTATTTTAATTAGGTTGTTTCTAGATGAAGTTGCCATTCCTGCTTAAATAAAACTAAGATAAGAGCAGCTGGAAAAATTTATTTAGCTTATTTTGGTAAGTTTGAGTTTATTTTATCAACTAATAAATTTTTTATTATGCTTGTGAAAGAGCATATACATAAAGTACTGTATATACCTTCAAAAATCTGTATGATTTTTAAATAATTTGAAAATTTTTTCTCCTTACCGACAAAAACTGGGTGTTCAGTGGATGCACAGTACACCGACTTCACCAACTCCTTGACTGGGGGTACCTGTTTATGTTTTAAGTTTGTCAAAGACTGTGTACACTCTGACAAATTTAAAACATTAACATGTAGCAGTACGGTACTCCATCCTAGACTCAATGGTTAGATCATCTCACCTTGGTTTTCAGCCTACCATTATTTATGTTAAATTACCATCTAAAACTGTACTTTATTCACATTATTAAATAAGGAAGAATGGTGTTCTGGCTTGGTCAATATTTTCTTTAAATGCAAATGAGATGCCTTGAGAGAGAATCCTAAGTATACTAGGTATATTACTCCAGTGATGGATTTACAGGGGGGTATATGCACCCCCTGGCCTTGGCCAATGGGGGTGCAGTGAGGGTGCCAATTGCTTTGTCAAATTCAGTTTTTAGGTATCATAGCTATCATATGATTCATACAGTAGATATATTGGGGCTTTCCAATTTCACGGTCAGACCGGTCTGTCCGGCAATATTTTGCTAAATGGAACATGATACGTTTGAGGAGTGCGGCTGGTCTGCCCGGAAAATGTGGGCCTAATCAAGAGGAGGTCCATTCTGACCAGACTAACCAGTCTGACCGTGTAAATGGAAAGCCCCCTATGATTCATATATTAGCTATCATATGATTCATAGGTATTAATAGGTATAAAAAAATGTTCTGGTGGGCTTTGCTCCACCATACCCCTGCTGTAGCTGCCTCAGGGGCACTCCACCCTGCCTCGGTCATGCCCCACGCCTCAGGATCTCACTTCACTAGCACCCCCTACCAGATCAAGCTGGATCCATCACTGTATTACTCATTTAGTTTTTCTTTTTGTGCAGATTATGTTGCAAGGTATCTCATTTGCATCTTTCAAAAACTAGGATATTTCTACAATAAGATGAGATATTGACAACAAGCGAGCATGCTATTCGTCATCATTTTGAGAGTACTTCTAAGCAAAATGCAAAATTGGGATGTATGATTTTCATCTTACTGTCCCTTCAACAAAATTGTGTTTAAAAAATGGACAAATTTTAATTAGTACGGTACTGGATAAGTATGTTTTGTGATGTTTTGTTGTCTGAATAGATTTATATAATATAACAAAACATTTAATGTCTGCACGTTTGGAAAAGTAGTTAGTTTTGTTTTCCATCCAGGTTCTAACACAACTCATTCCTAGACATTGTATGATATTAAAATATAATTAGAAAATCTTTTGTTTCTATTTACAGTACTAAACTAATATTTGTTTCTTTTAAGGATTATGAAGATCCAGATTAGATACATGGAGTACAAAACAAGTGGGGAATGTACCAGTGCTGGTATTTGATAAATATTTTGTATATGTAATTGTGGAAAAAAGGATCTTATTCAAAACTGATGTTAGAGATATGAACGAAGCTACTGTGGGGTTTTTGGCATCTTTCTACCTGTTAGATTTTGACTATCCAAAGCAAAACAAGATAGGGATGAATGCCACAAGACATTGCTCCCCCTTTTAATGGGATGCTCAAGCATATAAACATTATAAAAGTGACATTTAGTCTATGTGACAAACAACATAGATTTTATTATGTAGACCTGTAGTTTTCAAACTTTTATTAGACTAAAAGTAAGCATGTATTTCAAGCAAACTCAATAGTACAATAAAAGTGTGCAATAAGAATGGTAATAGGTGTGTTATGGTACTTCAGGAAAATACTTGTTTTAATGGCAAGAGAACATTGAATTTGCTTACACAAATAAAAATATAAAAGGTCCTTCATCACAGAAAACATCTCTCTGACAAAGGGCATTTGCTTGAAACGTACCAGCTTGTATACCATATAAGCAAACTCAGTGTTCACTTGTCATTAAAAATTAACATCATGAAATAAAAACCAGTATTTTCCTGAAGTACCACAATATACCTATGACCATTATTATGAATGTATTTAATTGTCAAATACTAGAGCATATATCACTGAATGAAGATGATGCTCTCATATTAGTGACCATATAATATGGTCACTAATATGAGAGCATCATCTTCATCAGTGAAATAATAATGGTATGCTGAATTAACATCAGGCTAAAACCACAATAGTCATTTGCATTTATATTTACACTTGTGAATTTGTTATACTGTTGTAGAAATGTCTTGATGTATAATTTCAAAATATCATAAACCCAAGTACCAGCATTCCACCTGCTTCCAACTTGACTTGTAGCTCAAGCAGTAAGCGTCAGACTAGTATACCATATATTATACTATATAAGGTCATGGCAGTTCAAACTCCAACCCGGCCAATTATGTATGGGTTTCCCTAAGGTTGTTTATCAAAATGGGATTTTTTACTGGAGTTATCAATTAACTTTATTGAAATTGTAAGTTTTTATTCCTGTAGAAATTAATTGAATAAATCATTTGGTTAACTAACATTTTTGTCTCAATTGTTGCTTTTCAATTTGTGTAATTGGCAGGATATCTACCGTATATACCTGTAGTATCTCCAATATGGATTTTGTATAGGATCCTATAGGATCCTATAGGGTCACGGGCCAATTTCCAATGGGATCCTATAGGAATTTATAGTTAAGTTCCTATAGGAATTCCTAAAGGTTTTTTTTGTAAGGCGTGTATCGAATGTTTATGCCTTCTTGGAGGCTATTATGTTGAGTCGGCCGTCAAGAAGCGAAGAAAAGGATTTCTGTGCAAAAACTTATTAAAGAATTGAACATTACTATTAGCTCATAAACATACACTCGCTCATTGGATAGATAGTATAAAGTAGATAATATACATATTTTTATGCATATATTTTAGGATATTATGGTGGTGAAATAGCACCATAATCAAGTGCTATATTAACACTAAGGCGTAAGTGCTAAAATAACACTTAAATCCGGGTTATTATGACACCAAAAATGGTGCTATTTTAGCACTTCGCAAGGTGCTAAATTGACACCTTAAATAGAGGTGTTAAAATAGCACCCCAAAAGGTGCTATTCTGTACCTTTTTATTTAACACCACTTTTGGTGCTAAATTAACACCCTAAAATTAACAGTGTATAGACCCCTCTGAACCAAACTGGAGGGAGGCAGCACGAGCAGAACTGCTGGGCGACGATGTCGAAGTTCTGTCCGCTCCAGATGATGTATCGACAGAGCCAGGGGATGATGATTTTGACAAAGAGGTCGAACAACCAGCCATCAAGTCTCTGACAGAGGCAATGGAACTAGGGGAGAAGTTGCTAAACTTTGCGCAATTTCATGGGCACCAGGAACTCGCATTGTCCTGTGCAAAACCAAACGATATAATTTATGCGTTGAAACTCCGTGATCCACAGCGACAGAGTCATATACAGGACTATTTTATGTAACGCTCTTTACGTCTGACAGTTACAGACACTGCCGTTCTTATATGCCGTTTACCTTTTTATGTAAACATGTAGTTTATATGGTTCATGTTAAGTTGAGACCTTATCACAATATCTTCTTGAGAGGAATTCTATGACTTTTAAATGATACAGTATCTTCGCGACAATTATCAGTGTTATAGTAGTTTTAATATTGGTACATTTTACCTTGAAACAGCATCTTTTTATCCTTATGTATTTTAATATTTTACGTTTTTAGATGTTAGTGTAGTCTACTTAATGCCTATTTTAGCTATGATAACAGTTATTTTTTATACTGATAGGTATTGTGTATTTGTGTGTGTATTTCCACAACGTCTTTTGCTAATTCTGACAAATTCCTAGACCAACCCCTATTAAGCGGCCAACCCCTATATGTAAAATCTCCTTGTAAGGAAGTAATATTTGGTCCTTGACGAACTACATAACTCATAAGCAGGTTTTTACGAAAGGTATGCACGTTTGCGCAAGATAATAGGCACGTATATGTTATGTATTTAGACTGGGTAATTCAAAATCTGTTTGCAGAATTGAAAACGGTTAAATATTGATCGAAATATAACGTTTAAAATAATATACGACGAAGCGGCGGCCCGCCTGATAGTTGCCGATTAATTTCTAAGTATATAAACAGGTTTTTACGAAGGGTATACACGTTCTCGTAATAGAATAGACACGTATATGTTATGTATTTAGACTTGGTAATTCCAAATCTGTTTTCAGAATTGAAAATGGTTAAATATTGGCCGAGATATATTGTTTAAAATATATACGATGATTTCAGGTTAAGTACAAATACACGCGTGCGAGATCTGCGGACCAGTGACGGGGGGAATGGATGAACTCTAGGTAGAAAAGGCGGGAGAGGGGTTATTGGGGATACTAAAGAATTGTGTTCAATAGAAACGAAGATATACAAAGTGGTAAATTGAATGGAGCGGCAGCGGCAGAACCGGATTATTAAAGGCGGGCACGGATGGGACGGCAGCTCCCAGGCCCTGGAGAAAAATAGGCCCTTTCTCACTAAACTTTATTCTACAAAGTAGATGTTCTTTGTCGACTCCCCTCTGGAAAGTTTCGGGATTATGCGACGCTTGTTAATTAATCAAATCCGTCTGTTGTAAATTCAAACAAGTTCGTTGCGTGCGGTTGCTGTACCAGGGCGACCTATACCGACAGCAACACCAATAGACGACCCACAGCCAGGAATCTCTAAGGCAGACGTAAAGACTGCGATAAACAAGATGAAGCGAGGAAAGGCGGCAGGACCAGATGAGATAACATTGAAAATGGTATACTAGTGGCACTAGGAGAAGGGACTACATGGCTACATAGAGTTTTGAATGCAATATGGAGAGATAAGCGAATCCCTGATGACTGGTTAGAATCCATTTTGGTACCCATATCTTTAAGAACAAAGGAATCATCCCGATAAGTGTGTGGCAGCTATATTTTATTTTTTATTTTACTTCGCCTTGATTATGTAGTTTATACTATATTCATTATAAGGCTTGTAAAACCGCAACAGCAATCGCCAATTACTTCGGTTCCGTTACAACATGTAAAACCTGGCTTTACAACATGTAAAACCTGGCTTGGTCTGACATAATGTCAGACCATGTTTTTGGAATTATATTGCACTCTGGGTGCATCTGAGTAGAGTTGGTGATAGACGGACAGTTTTAGTTTAACAGCTTTATTGGACACGTCTATGTGACATACTCAATAAAAATACATAGATACAAGAAAAAATAAAAGACGGGCCCAACGAGGCGCAGCCCTACGGTAGGAAAACATACATCATAAAAATACATGAAAGCGGGGGGCAATAATACATATATACATAAAAGTTTAAGCCCGATGACATGGGCAGTCGCGCACAAGCGACCATGTGCAGGACATGTCTATATCAAAAGTATAAGAAAATATAAAATAATAAAAATATATATATAAAAAATATAAGTTACAAAGAAAACCCTTAAAAGAAGCAGCACTATGGAAAGTATGTAATGGGGCTAGCTTGCAAATAAAGTTCCAGTGGAGAGCCGTGTCGAGACGACTCGACTCCCTTGAGGGGACAAACGGCATTCATTCCCTTGAGGGGACAAACGGCATTCATGCGCATAATACCTCATTGGCTACTAGGAATGAATAATTCAAAATTTAGCCTTGTTGGCGCTTACATTTCTCAGATGTGTACCTCGATATGTGTTACGTGTTAACTAAACTACATTTTAAACTGAAAAACATTCGCTTACCACGAGGTCTAGATGGTTCCCTAGCTCACTCATGTATTTACAGTCAGCCGATTTGGCAATTCTGCTATGTTAGCCATAGTAATCTTGTTAATCTTGTGCTAGAAATTGGTCGAATAGACCAACAACCCTATGAGCGATGCGAAATGTGTGCCTCGCGATACAGAGCATTGAGACTATTGTATAATGCTCGTAATACGTCTTTATTATTATTTTATTATTATTCGTCAGTGTTAACACTGTTCGTAGAGCACAAAAAACTCGAATAGTTTCCATGGCAGAATAGTTCCAAAAGCCTTTGGTCAATCAACGGGTGGCATTCAAGTGGTCTTCTCAAATTCGGCCACGAAGCGACAAACAAGAGTGAAAGACCTTCTGCTCGCCAAAGCGGCCAATATGTTTCTACAATCATGGCCAAATGTAGCGGGACACTTGCGTTAATTTCCCCCGCCTCCCCCCATTCAATGTTGTTATTTATGAAATTTTGTTCATGTTTCATATGCCAACATATCACACACTGAACATTGTAATTAAAAAAATAAAACATGGCGAAATAATAGTATAATGCCAAAGTATTTTGGTTTGGGTCACGCAATTTGCTATGAATGCCGTGTAATTTGCTGTGATTTAGCGACTTTTATGTGAAACTTAATGTAGGAATGCCATTCGTCACCACATTGTATTGCATTATCTTATATACATCTCAAACACTCAACATTGTACGGGGGAGGGGGGGGGGGGGGGGGGGGACAGACTCCCTATAACATAGCGAAAATAAAGTTTAAATAATGAAATAGTGAGTTAACAAAGCAAATACTAGGAAACGCAACGCCATTTACCGACACTGTCCCGAAAACTTTTGGCCATGATTGTAGTTGTTTATGCATGAATAGTAAATAGACTGGATAGGAAACTGGTTGACGTCAGCGTGAAAACCTAGTTGCAATTCGTGATGTCACGAAGATGTCACGAGTACACAGATTTTGCTGAGTTTCTCTTCGACTTCTCCATATTTTCGTATTCAAGTAGCTATATTGAGATTCCAAAATGTTTCATCGTCTTACAAACCTGCCTAAGCCACGACCAAATGATCGAGGTAAATGTTGTTCGTCTTTGTTTCAGCTGTTTTCGTTTTGTGGTGAAGAAACTGGCGTCGCAAAACTACCGTTGTTTTAGTTGAAATTTGGGACGCGTTTTTCACCGTCTAAAGTTGGATCTTTTCGCCTAAAATGAGTAACGGTAGTCGGATATTCCATCGTAAAGTGGCATTGTGATATTTTTTGGTAGTTTGACTATCATTTTTAGCTGTATTATTGCTAAACGTTGCGATTTATGGTGATTTTGTGACATCACGATTTGCAACTAGGTTTTCACGCGACCAACTGGTGCCTAAACCAATCAGCATGCTGGAAACGTCGCACGTGATCTTAGTTTCCTATCCAGTCTATTTACTATCCATGGTTTATGTAATCGAACAGAATATTACGTCATTAAATATTTCTCATTGAAGGTTAAAATGAAGCACCGAATCCCCTCTTATTTATGTGAATCAGCAGCTTGACTTACAAAATGAAATTATGTTTCGTGTGGAGATTCCATATGGCCATTTAGCTCGATGGCTCGATCTAGTGAGTAGGAGAAGTTTGCATGTAGATTATGTTGAATGGCCTTGAACGCTCAAATAGATAGATAACTTTATTTAAACACGCTTACAACGTCAACAAAAGCTGGTTTCCACGAAGGGCGTGTACAACAATAAAGACAAATAAAACAGTATAAAGTAACAACAGTAAAGAATGGTTCGACTAGCTAACAATGTCAATATAAGGTAATAATAATAATAATAATAATAATAATAAAGATTATATATCGTTATATTTATGTATTTTAAATTGATTTACATAAACGTTATTTAATGACATGAGCAGCGATTTTGCGTTCAAAGTATAGCAGAGATTTGCTCTCCCTAATTTCTTTAGGCAAAGAGTTCCATATAAATGCCCCATCAAACATGAAACTCTTTTTCATGCTATTTGTACGTGGTTGTGGCAAACAAACGGCAGATGAGATGTCCCGAAGATTATAATTTGACATCTCTTAGATTTGTGAGACTCTTTGAGCTTGAAGTGATTGCCATCCTAATGCACTTAACGCAATTTTGTGATCAATGTCATTGTTCATATTTCAAATCACAAATCAACTGTAATAAATGGGTGGTTTGTTTTAAGACGTCACTGCGAACGTATGTGAAAGTAACGTAATGTATTAATTCGTAAAAATCCAGTACTGTGAACTAAACAGAACTGCAATTAGACCAACCTCGTATACCCAGGGTCTTACCTCCGCTACCCAATGATCATGTGAGAAGAGAGCGTTGGTATGATAATGTGCGCGGTGTGTGCGTGATGTGTTGAGAGTCGTAAATACAAGTGAGATAGTGAGTGTGTGAGCGAGAGGACAACTTTGGGATTGTGAATGTTTACTAACAAATAAATACAAAATCAACCAAACAGTGATTGTGTGGTAAATTACAAACTGCGGAGGCAATTTCCCACACTCGCTTCGCTCGGTCGCTCGCTAGAGGAATTAAAAACCTTATTAGGGGCGGACCATTTGATTTTTGAGGGGGGGGGTGGAAGATTTAGAAAAAAAAATTCCTGCAAGCCTAGAAGAAAGAAAAAAAAAATCATGCAGCGTACAATCGAGGAAAAAAAATATCATGCAAAGAGAGTGCTCAAAAAAATAAATTCCTACAAGCTACTGATGCTCTTCGGTATGGTGTCCACAGGCTTGATTTTGCATTTTTGAGAAGGCATATTTGCAGATTTGCTGACTTAAAAGAACACATGGGTGAACAGTGGACAACATCACAGTGATTTTATATTTGGTATAATTTATCCTATTCATCAGTCTATAGGTCAGCAGAATGCCAACTTCAATCAAGCAGAAATTACTTATTGTTAGAATTCCTTTACAGCAGATAGCACTATGCTAAACCCATAGGCACAGGTGCATAAAATAGAATAGAAGTGGATTTTTAGGTGTGATGAAACTTCATTCACACAAAATTCACTTCTATTTCATTTTACTCACCCTTGGGTTCAGCTTTATAGTGACAGGCTTTCATTTCCTATAAAAATAGCTATAGGTTAACTTCTAAAGGTCTCTATACACAAGTAATATTTATATTAATATTTTTTGAATATTAAAACATCAGTTTTTATACACCATTGTTGTCATAGTTCCTTATAATTTATGGCCTTTAATAGTTTCTCTGACATCAGAACTTAGGACTTTTTAGGTAATATAATAATAATAATATAATACATTTATATAGCGCTTATTCCTATTGGTGCTAAGCGCTTTACATAATAAATACATAATAATCTATATCTAAAAAAACAAACTAAAAAACCAACTATATTCAATAATAAAACAAAGTATTAAAAAAAAGCAAGCTTAAATAGATAGGTTTTGACGGAAGTTTTAAATTGAGTTAAATTTGAAGATTTCTTGATCGAAAGGGGCAGTTTGTTCCATAGTAGAGGTGCTGTGACGGAGAAAGCACGTGAACCATAGGTGGACAGACGGAATCGTTTTTGTTGAAGGAGGCAAGCAGAAGATGAGCGGAGGTTTCTCTTGGGTGTGTAGTACTGCAATAGATCAAGGAGGTATATTGGTGCTTGGCCATTCAGAACTTTGTAAGTTAGAAGAAGAATCTTGAAATGGACACGATATTCAACAGGTAGCCAATGTAGATGCATGAGGTGTGGTGTAATGTGATCGTGCTTGCGTGACAGCGTTATCAAACGGGCGGCAGCATTCTGAACATATTGGAGCTTTTGCAAGATATATTTAGGGATGCCATATAATAGAGAGTTACAGTAATCAATTTTGGAGCTGACAAAAGCATGAACAAGTGTTTCGGCTGATTTAGAGGTAAAAAATTTCCTTATTCTTGCAATATTGCGCAGATGGTAAAATGCAGATTTGCATACGGAGTTGACATGTAGAACCATAGACATGGTATTATCAAAGATGACACCAAAATTTCTTATAGAAGCAGCAGGCTCAATTTGATCAGATCCGACAGATACTATAGAATTCTTGGGAGGCTGGCGATGTTTAGGATAGAAAATAATAAGTTCAGTTTTGTCACCATTGAGTTTCAACTTGTTCTGGTTCATCCAACTCTCAATGTCAACTATACAGACTTCGATGCGGCTGGTTGCACTGTCTTGTTCTATGTCACTGTTGAGACTAAATGTAGTATACAGTTGACTATCATCGGCATAGAGATGGAACGACATGTTATGGTTTCTAAGAATATCGCCTAAAGGAGAGGTGTACAATAGGTATAATATTGGACCCAGAACAGACCCTTGGGGAACACCACATGTAACATTGTGAATATCAGACTTCACACCTTTGATATTCACAAACTGGGTACGATCGGTTAAGTATGATCTAAACCAATCCAAGGCTTTGCCGGTGATTCCAAATTTGCTCTGCATTCGATAAAGTAAAATGTCATGATCGACAGTGTCAAAAGCAGCTGAGAGGTCAAGCATTAAAAGTACAACACATTTATTGTCATCAAGGGCACAAAGAATGTCATTTTGAACTCGGAGTAATGCAGTTTCACAGCTGTGGTATTTCTTATATGCGGACTGGAGGGGCTCACATAGGTTATTTTCTTCAAGATAATGGTTTAAGCGAACTGCAACAACCTTTTCAGTTGTTTTAGAAGTCATTTTCAAATTAGACACGGGTCTAAAGTTTTTAAAGATTTCATGATCTAACGAAGGTTTCTTTAACAGCGGTTGCAGCACAGCCACTTTGAGAGCAGATGGTACTTGGCTATTCTCTAGTGATAAATTGACGATTCTACAGATAATTGGCATAAGAACATCAAGATTATTCACAACAAGTTGGAATGGCAGAGGATCGAGAGAACAAGATTTGGTGCTATAGGTCTAATCATGTCTGACAGCTCCTCGATACTGGTCGGTGTAAGTGAGCTCAATTCACAAACAAGCTGAGGCGTGTCTAGTTCTGTAAACCGAGATCCATCAGCCCCAGTCCCCGCAAATTGCTGCCTGATTATCTTGATTTTTTGGTCAAAGAAATTTGCGAATTGATTGGCAAGTTCCGCATTTGATGAACATGTTGGATAGAGTTTCTCAGGCTTCCTGTGAAGTAGATGATCAATTGTTTGGAAAAGTTTCTTATGGTCAGATCCCGCTTCCTCAATTAATGAAGTAAAATATTCCATTTTAGCGGAGTTTATAATGTCCTTAACCAATGCACGTTGATTGAGATACAACTGGCGGTCTTCTGCAGTTTGCGTATGCCGCCATCGACGTTCTAGGTACACAGTTCTTGAAGCGTATGAAAGCTTTATTAAGTTACTGTAAGCCGTTAATATCATGAGTGGCAAAAAAATATCCTGCAGCGGAATATATTGCGAAAAAAATATCTTGCGCTGCACTTTTACGCGAAAAAAATAACTGGCTCGTTCGCTTGGGTAGAAAAAAAATGCTTGCATGGACTGAATCTTCCAACCCCCCCCTCAAAAATCAAATGGTCCGCCCCTTAGCTTATCATCAACCTCGGGGATTCGCGCCTCGATTAACGCATGAGCAGTAGATACAAAAAGACAAGCAAAATTATGAAACTACCAAGAAGACCAGCAAAATATTTCATCATTATTGCCGTGGCGTTAGTCGTCGTTTGTGGCTACCGGTACCGGTTTTCTGGCAGTTTCAGTGACGAAGACACGAAGCAACGTTGGTCGAATCTGGAGACCCACCAGGACACGGCTATCGATTGGAAGACTTTAGCGAGCGAAGGGAAATTGATAGCGGACATAGACTGGTCGAAAATCGAGAGAAAAGAGCCACCACCTCTACATGAAAGACACGACAAATGGATCGTGGTTACGACTATATCCCTTCCTACCAAACAAGTGCAGGATTTATCAAAGATTAAGGGCTGGAAGATTATAGTTGTTGCCGATTCCAAAACGCCAAAACACTGGACGTAAGTATATATTTCAACACAACCCAAACAACATTTGCTGGCGATGCTTGAAGTCATGAGCTGCTTATCGCCTTCCCTGTATCAATTGCGTCTCACGAGGTGTCAAACACGCGCTGTTTGGAAATGCCATGTCGTATTATTCCATGTTAATATTCCATATTGTGCAGTGCGTCATGGCGATCGAGCGGGGGTAGTATTAAACGTGACGGGCTGTTACTTTCGCGAGCGCTACCGAGGATGATAATCTCCCGCGGCAGGGATCGATTTCTCACGAAAAGTTTGTGGATTTAATAAAACAGTCAAGGCAGGAACGCTTTATAAAACTTTATTAACCTTCTTCTGAATGTTCTGGAACACTCTGAAGAAAGCTGTGCCCGTGTTATACACGTGCACTTATATGGAACCACTTTAATTTCACACTATATTTGTTTATATTCATAACTGTAAGATCCTCATACAAGCAAGTCTAATAAATACTTTCTTAAGTTATTCTGTGGTCTTGAGTATATTATCTTACAGTTATCTTCAAATGTCGAGCACCAATACCACCTTAAAAATAATCCAATACATCGATACCTCTAGCCCGCAACCTTAGACTTTCTCTTTATACCCGCAGTTAGTGTACTGCGCCAAAAATTGTGTTAACAGCTGAGATACGATTATCGTTGGGTCGCGTCCCTTCTGCGAAGCCCTGCCTGTTCAGGAAACTAGTTACGAACGAATGACTTAGCACCGGGGGAGTAGCCTGCATGACGTCGAATTGGGGGTGTTAGGACTACTCGAATTGGGGTGTTAGGACTACTAAACGTTGGACTAGACGGCACAAAGGAAGCTACGCAATGTTCAGGCGGACCTGAGAAAATATCATTTTTAATATCAACACACTAAAGTTGTTTAGATATCACTCCGAGATTTAACTTTAAAGCCATTTTTTATATAATTGGTCCGTAATTATGGTCAATTCATATGCTGTTTGCCAATTATTCGCAGAATTCATGCATCAGGAGGCGGAATTATCAAAACTAACTTATTTAATTAGGATGTGCCAAATTGCATGCATTGTTATTGTATTAATTACCATACATTAGGTTAGCTTTAGGGTTAGAATTAGGTTGGTAATCTAGAACCAACTGGGTTTTTATTTAGTTTACAAACTTTGCCACATTGAGTAGCATGGATACCCCACAGAGCTTATCGCTCCATTACGGGGTCCTTAAGATAAAAAACAAACTAACAGCACATTTTAACAAGAAGACTAGACAGGCGACGACACAGGTGACATTTTACACATACGGTTTTAAAAGTTTGCGGAATTTCGACATCGTACATGTGTTCGGTTGTATAATGATAATGTTTTACAAAATACCATGTAAAGAATGTGAATGGAGTTACATTGGTGAGACAGGAAGATGTTTTCGAATTCGAAAGAAGAAGCATATAGAAATGTAAAATTGGGACAAAAGGGAATATATATCGCGAACCACGCTTGGAATAACGATCATGTCATTGATTTCGAAAACGGACGGATCATTGATAGAGGCAATTATCGAACACGTAAGACTTTAGAATCTTGGCACACCGGATTAACGAAAGAAGCCGACAACAACTCGAAGCCTCTTCCAGGACAATATGCTATTCTACTAAAGAAAGAATAACACATTATATCCTTATATTTTATGTCACATCCTGTCATTCCCTTTAATATTTTTCTGCTTGTATATATAAGGAGTAGATTTCCATATTTTTCTTAACCCGTTGAAGGCTGTAGTCTGACAGCCGAAAGCACGTACCAATAAAAACTTATATCAGTGAACGCTTGTTTTATATCATAATGTTTTAGCAGTTGAATTGTCCAATAGAAAGGTTAACGTCTCGCAGATGTGATGGTAGAGAGTTGAATATCCTAGGGGTTCTACAGTAGAAACTGTTCTGAAAAGTTACGCTATTCACTGCTTTAGGGATATTTAAAACTTGTTAGCTATTTAGTCACAGCATTTTCAAAACCAGTCATGCCCTCCTTCCTTCTAGATATCCTAATGTAGTCTTCTTAAGTGTGGAGCAACAGAAACATTTGGGTTACAGAACGGTCGAGATCCTTCCATTTAACAGCTACTCTCGAAAATCTATTGGCTACCTGTACGCCATCCAACATGGCGCCAAGATCATCTACGAGACCGATGACGACAACTACCCTTATGATGGTAAAATCGACTTCCACCAGGCGGACAAAGGCGAATTCTTGGTCTACAAAACCGACAACGCACTGGTGAACCCCTACGAACACTTCGGCCAAAGCACCATATGGCCCAGGGGGTACCCGCTAGAGAACATCGGTTACCCGCCGCAACACACCTTCGTGCGATGCAAGGACGTCAGAGCGTTGATCCAACAAGGCGTGGTCAACGGTGACCCGGATGTCGACGCCATCTACCGCTTGACGCGCAAAGATCTCAACGTGAAACTCGACGTGGAGTTCGACGCTAAAGCGCCCCCGGTTGTACTTCCCCCGGGGAGCTATGCGCCGTTCAATTCACAGAACACGCTGTTCCTGTACGACGCGTTCTGGGGCCTGATGATGCCGCCTGGGCCCGCGATGCGCGTGACTGACATCTGGCGGTCTTACTACGACAAGCGATTACTCGACGAGATTGATGGCTATCTGGCTTTCTTCGGACCCAATGCCTACCAAGAAAGAAACTCGCATAGTTATCTCGCGGACTTTATCGACGAGAAAGCACTTTACCACGACGCTGGTCGCCTAGTCGCATACTTGAGGCAATGGCGTTCAAGCAAAACAGACCTTTTTAATATTATTCTGGAATTGACGGTGGATTTGGTCGGTCAACATATCCTAGAACCTATTGATGCCGTTGTCATGGAAGCGTGGCTCTCGGATCTCAAAAGCTTGGGGTACATTGCGCCTGCGCTGAAGAAAGCTACAAATCCATGTTCGCATCTCGTGGGGAAAGAAGAAGTGAAGATGTATGAGGAAAAACCAGCTTCGTATATCCGCTTGGGCAAAACACTGAAGAACGTACTAAAACTTATTTAAAGTGCTTATAAATAGAGCATAAAAAGTTAGTTAATAAGTTCTGGATTAGTTTTTGCGTTAAACTTTTAGTTTCGGAGATATAACGGCTCAAAGTCACAATTTGTGAAAAAAGTAGCGCAGGTCGGGAGACTGGATCCGAGGAACGTGTTATGTTTCAATACTTATAAAAATATATTACAATTCGAGTAGACAAGGTAACATCGTAAAGACACATCGTTTGGGCATTTTTCAATAAAAACTCTTAAGATAGCTGTCTTCTCCTATACAACAGCCTAGTTGTTGTTCAAGATGGGTTCCTCGTGTGTTATTTTGCAATGGCGCTACTTTTTTCCAAAAAATGGCACAATTTGCATGTTTGAGCCGTTATATCTCCGAAACTAAAAGTTTAACGCAAAAACTAATCCTGAACTTATTAACTAACTTTTTATGCTCTATCCGAATCACCAAAAAACCCATTTTGGGTTTTAAGCACTTTAATATGAAAGAACTCGTAAAATGATAGAGTAACACCTTTTACAACTTTTCGGTATTTTACTTCGTTTTTGAAATATTTCAGTTTGTTTGATATGTAAATGGCGAATTTTTACACATTAAAAAAGTCTTATATCTCAGTGATTGCTAAGTTTCCAACGTTCATTATCACGAGGAGTTATTATACGCACATTTTAAAGTAAATTTATGAGACAAACTTGAAGATGTAACTGATATTTTAATGAGTGAAAATTCTCTACCCTGCACCTGACGTCAGAGAGTCTGCAGAGACCATGTCATTTACATATCAAACAAACTGAAATATTTCAAAAACGAAGTAAAATACGGGAAAGTTGTAATAAAGACTTATTAACCGAGTGCGACGGTAAAGTATTTGCCTGAGGTTTTTGTACACCGAAGGCAAATACTTTACCGTACAGACCAAGCAAACGAGGTTAATAAGACATTTATTATATGGCTTTTGGTTCATTTTGTTCTCTGTTTTTAACGTTGTGTTTGTCTTCAGATGTTGCGGTTTACCTTACCTCTGAGCTTGTTGATTTCGCTTCATGTTTAATACACGCGTTACTGGTCGTTAGGCATTCATTTTCTTTACTTATAGATAAACAGCTTTCAAGAAAAGCAGCACTAATGTTCCAGGAATCCAGGACGTGTTATTGTTCGAACTTTTTCAACGCATATTCAAATCCTCTTTATTTTCATCTAAATCAACTCAGAAATTTTCCCGCCAAAACTTCCGGACCTCTCGTGAACCAATCAGCGTGCGCCATCTTTCTTAGCCATATAATAAAAGGTGTTACTCTATCGTTTTACGAGTTCTTTCATATTAGATAAACTTAATTTTTGTTGCCAATGTCCTTTTGAAGGACATTGTCAACGAGAATTGTTGAAAAACTACTTTTTTCATTAACTTTTTAACTAATATGGTAATTATGTCATAACACAATTAACTACTTTTTATTTATTAACTTTTTAACTTAGCTAGTCTAAATATAGTAGTTTAGGGAGCTGTCATTAATTCCACCAGGGAGGGCAGAAGGAAAAGCGCTGGGCCATGAAACTATAAATCAAAAGTTGGTGGGGCTACGAAAACATTTGGAAAACCTTTGATGCGCCATGAAACATTTTTGATTAGTATCAAAAGTAATCGAAGAAAACAAATATTTATAACATAGGAATTGATATACGCTATGTAATTCAAGAAATATCCATATCACACCCACACATTGCTTTGAGAAGCGCTTGCCCCAGAAATTATGTACATGTATATATAGTTTGGATTTCAGTGGTTCGAGACAACGAGTTCAGGAATGCGAAAACCCGGCTGAAAATGGCAGACTACCCTCAGTTCCCGGGCCACGAAACTAAAACAAAATGCATAGTTGGGTCATGAAACCATCCAGCGAAATTTTATTGGGTCACGCGAAACTTTAACAAGAATTTTCAGTTTTCCTTCCGCCCCATGACAGCTCTCTTAGCGCTATGTCATAACACAATTAATTATACTTTTTATTTATTAACTTTTTAACTTAGCTAGTCTGAATATATAGTCGTTTGGCACTATGTCGTAACACATTTAAAAAATTGAATAAACCAATTAAAAACAGGCATTTGGTCGTCGTTTTAATTTGAATGAGTTAATTTCTGGTAAACGTTGTATTTGTTACTCGGTTTTGCTACCTATCGTAGAGTAGGGATGTTCGGTATGAGAAATTTCCGGTATCGGTATACCAGTAAAATTATACCGGTATTTCCGGTACAGTAAAAACCCGCGAATAAGAACCTAGTTTTTAAAAACCTGTTAGGCTAAAATTTGCCAGTTATACCCCCTCTATACAAGAACCTGTTTAGCCTAAAATTTGAAACGGGTTCTTATTTTCTAAAATCTATATAAAAAGATGTGTACACTTGGGTGAATAAGATACAGATCAACATTTTTGGAGACACAGGTGCCTTATTACTCCAATTTAATACAATGTAAATGTCAATGTTGAAAATCAAATAGAATTGTTATTGTTGTAATTACACATAAATACTGTAACTGTATATATATTGTTTATACAGTATCTCCATGGCTACACATCAGCATATGGAAGAGTCTGTTTTTTTCATGAATTTCTTCATAAATACTTACATGGTATGCAGATGTTATATTATAAGGAATACAGGCTGAATATTATACCACTAAATTCTATTAGCTACAATGTATTTTTTTCTTTAGAAAGTAAGAACCTATTTAAGAACCTAAATAGCCTCAATTTGTGCTAAGTACCATTTATATAAGAACCTGTTTAGGCTAACTTGGGAAAACGCAGGTTCTTACTCGCGGATTTTTACTGTATACCGGTTTTTGGGCCTTGTGTAAAGTTATGTTTTATTGCATCTATATGAAACCATGAAAAAACCACAAACTATTGAACTGATAGTTCAAAACATGACACCTTAAAACTCTTGATAAATTCTAATCTCTGTGAATATCAAAATGTAGTTAAAATACGGTATTACGGTAATATTGTTCGTTTGTGACTCATTCGCAAAGCAACGTGCTGCACAGGACGCGCTTGAGCGAAACAAGAAGTATTAGAATATGAATTTAAGATTTAGGCATGTGCTTTGCTATATAAAATTTCGCTATACCGAAAAAAATTTAGGTATACCGGAAATTTCGATATATCGGTATTACCGGAAAAGTCATACCGGTATACCGATATTGGATTCAATACCGGTATTTTCGGTATATCGAATATTCCTATCGTAGAGCCATGTATTGTCCAGTTTTTGCTGCAATAGCGATTACGAAAATAGCTGAAAAGAAGCGTAACGTCTTTGCGTTTCTGCCAACACCGACCGCTTTATCCAGCACACGTCACAGGGTCATTTGACACTCCCAAATTTGTAGCTCATACAGTGAATGCCAAGGGACAGGTCGTTGAATGATGATAATATATATTTAAATTTGCTATGTAGTGCGCACCACTAAATTCGTGTATATCATGGTCGAGATGCTGTTAGCTTACAGTACAGCGGACAACTTTGGTAGGACCGCGCGTGAGAGTCAATTACTATCCCACACCCTAAAGCCTGGTTTCCATATGGTCGCTGCGCTGTCTTTACGGTCGCAGAAGTGAAGCAGTGGATGGTTGGGGGTTAGCGACGGGGAAAATACTGCCGGGCGGTTAGAAAACCCATTAGGCGGGGGGTTAGGATCTTTGTTGTGTTGGGTTCTAACATTGGATTAACGATTATCCTTAATTCAGAGCGATTTTAAAATTAAGGATAATAGCGAACTCTCAGGTGAGAGGAGAACCTGGGAATTGTTAAAGCATTGTAAGCAGTAAATTATTGGATTGTAATCAACCCCAAAACAACAAAGATCCTAACCACCTAATAATTCACTGCTTACAATGTTTTAACAATTCCAGTGATACATAACATATCTATTTCGAAGGCACCAGGCAGTCCAACTCCAGACTCGAACCCGCAACCTCCTGAATGATTACGGCTTCATTATAGTCAGGATTAGCGCGTAGCGGCCATATTGTGTGACCACCATATTGGGTGACCATATTGGGTGGTCGCTCGGCACTAGACTTCTGATCATGGTCGAGATGTGTACAAATGTGCGGCTGCTAGCTTACAGTACAGCGGACGACTTTGCTTATGTGGGGACATCAAAATGGGCCCCTGGGGCAACCTCGTTCCCCTGGCCAGACACCCATAATGTCACACACCCAAACACCCAATGTCTATACACAGTTGAGTCCTGCGAGAGAACATTCTCAAAGTTGCGCTTCATCAAGAATCGACTGAGATCTCTGCTTGGTCAACACCATTTGGAAGCAGTAATGATTTGTTCTGTAGATTTGTTCTATTGATAAATACCTCGGCACCAGCTGGAACATTTTCTTGCGGCCGTTCCCGCTGCAACACATGCCCTTTTCTTAATCCCACTACAGTTATTACTGCCCCCTAATTCGACCACACAATCCGTCATAGTTTTTCATGCACGACCACCAACATCATTTATTGCATTTCTTGCGATAAATGCCCTAAAATCTACATCGGTGAAACTGGGCGACGCCTTTCAGACAGGTTTGCTGAACATCTTCGTTCTGTGAGGAACAACGATGTTGACAAACCTGTAGCTCGCTATTTCAACAGCTCCAACCATTTGGTTTCAGACATGAAAGTCTGTGCCATCCTTCCCATCTCAGGTGGTAACGATAACCGCAAACGGCAAGAGAAGCGTCTCATTTTTAAACTTGGCACCACACATCCTCTTGCAAGTGTTTTGTTAATTTAGTTTGCTTGGAACTTTTTATTATTAGCTTATGCACTTTCATTCCTTTTCAAGTTTTTGTTTCTTACTGCTAATATTATCGCCTAATCCCCATCATTATACAACACTATACATCAATATACAACAGTATATATCATTATACATCATCCACCATCATCCACCGTCATTGACCATCATCGGTAATGACAGTTCCTCCGGGAATTATTAGGCTGGTGTTCCCAATTGGTGTATTTATGGAATTATTACCTAAAAATTCACAGAAAGCCGTAGCGAAAAAATTGGGGGTGGATTAATTGAATCACTCTTTTGTCAACCTAACTAATTGCAATATTCCACCATCGTACTGTTGGCATACAGTGATTACTTGGTGCAGTGAATTTTGGTAATGTACTTGTAGCTCTTTTTCATTTTTACTGGTACCAATATTAATATTTTTAGCAATTACTAAAGGTTTAGACTTTAGATTCTTCAACAACAGATTTGATTAATATTGGTCATTTTCCGACCATTTTATCCAATCAGACACAAGAACCTAGACTTGCTGCAGTCACATTAACTGGATAGCATCAAGGGAATCGAGGTATATAATCGTCAGAATTTTGTCACTTAATCATAAAATAACCGCTAACCCCAAAACAACTTAGACCCTAACCCTAACCCGCCACCTAATGAGTTTTCTAACCCTAACCCCCGCCTTAAGTGTCTTTATCCAGTTAATGTGACTGCTGACCAACAAGATTGCATGCTCATTGTCGATCATCGCCCCCCAGATGAGTTCACTGGGTTGGCCTCTTGATTGTTTCGAGATGAGTTTAGTGGTTTGGGTAATTTTTGGGTTTGTTTCGAGTTTTGGTATTAAAGACAAAAAATGAATGAACAAAAAATCGGGTGAGCGAAAACGGGGGGAACAAGAACCTAGTAAACACGCCCACTGTGGTTAGAATCTTGTTATATGCAACACGATCTCTTCTCCTTAAATTAACTATTATCCTTAATTTACAAATCGCTCTAAATTAAAGATAATGGTTAATTTAGCGGCGATCGTGAGTCGCGCATGCGTATGTTAGTCAATTACTATCCCACAAGCTTAGTATCTCTCACTAGTTTATAAGTTTAGGTAGCCAAGTAAGGACGCGTCGTAGCTAGGGATGGCGAAAATTTTGACGGGGTTTAGGATCTTTGTTGTGTTGTGTTCTAACATTAGATTAACCATTATCCTTAATTTAGAGCGATTTGTAAATTAAGGATAATAGAGACCTCACCGGGTTGTTATTACTTATATGATGGTTTATAGTATTACCAACAGCCAATCAAAAATTAGCTTCTACACGACTCTTAGATTATGTAAATTTCTTACCTGAATTTTGTTGTAAGTTTTTGTTTTTTCACCTATCTAGATGTATGTATTGGTAATGTAGAATAGTGGAAATGAATTACTAATAAACTTGTAGATTAACTGCCTATCCCATATTATATGGGCTTTTATATACTGTATTTATAATCTTTGGCACTTTCTAATAAAACATGCATGCTTATCATCAAAATTTCATCTTCGTGCCTTTCTCCTTGCTAAAGTTGGGACACACATTGCATGGTGATTCAGCAATGAAATCCACAGTTTGCTCTGAGACTGGTTTAGACAAAATTCACTCAAATCCAAAACTCAATTCATATTTTACTGTTGAATCACTGGAAAGTCTTGCTGTCCCTGGGTTGACATCACTTCCTTAAGTTGTTAACCAACTTTAGCAGGAGAAAAGATATCAAGATGAAACTTTAGTAGATGATAATATCAAGCAAGCTTTATAAAAAAATGCCAAAGATTATACATATATAAAAACCCAATACATGAAATAGGCAGCATACGGCAGAATGGTTTCTCAACTCTGTTGTTTTATGGCATGGACACTTGGAATACAGAAGAATCGCAGATAATGTAAAGGCTGCCTTCTAGTCTGACAAATAGACTTTGGTATTTTGCCTAACAATTACACAGAAGTATAAATAAAAGGAAAACTAGGTTTTTTCTACTTTAAAAATTCCTATAAACAGCAATAATCCAAGCACTTTCTGACAGGATGGCACAGTACTTAAATGAAATGAAGACACGGTTTGATTTAGAGTTTTGGACACAAGTGTGTGTGGTACTAAGATAATATGCCAATATGGCATGAAATGTATAAAGCAAAGAACATGATAAGTTGTACCGTAAGCCTTTAGACTTATTTGCTAATGCTGTTATATAATGGAGATGATTTAGACACAAACATGCAAAGACTATGTCCAAATTGCAAGCAATGTCTTATAATTACTGGGCTAGTTTTTTCAGGAGGCTTTTGAGTATGCAGTAACTGCATTTGCTCAAGAATATTTCAACCTTTTCACAAGACAAAAGTATATTATAATATGATTGAGATACTGAAAGTGCTTGGATTAAGTGACTCAAACTATACTGTTTGAATCAATAGCATTACTAAGCCATCTACTTCAGTCATCACTATCGGAAGTGAAATCTGGACTCAATTTTCGCTTTCTCCCAGTTCTTTGCTTCGGCTCCTCTTCTTCCTCGCTTTCTGACGAGGAATCGGCCTCAGCGAGTTTCGTGGCAACAATCTTCGACATTCTGTTGTTTCTCCTGCGAGACTCCTGCTCACCGCAAATTGAAAACAGATGGTGGAATTTCTGCTGGACAGATTCCGTGCAATGTTGCTTTACTTTCTCCAAAGATCTCTTAACTATTTCCTGCTTGAAGAATGCCAAATCCTGGTGGTTTTGACAAAGTTCATAAAAACACTCAAGCTGAACCAAGATTTGCTCCATTGTTGGCTGACGTTGGGTCGCTCCTTTGAGCTGCCTTCGGCGGTTCCCTGCCGACAAGTTCTTTTCAATGTGATTGCAGATGATCTTGGCCAGTTCCTTGTTGTAGTCGAAACTCCAGTATCGCAACAAACACGTGCTCAAAAACTGCTCCGGTTTTTCTTTAAGGGAACTCGGACAATCCATACAAAGAAGCGAAGTAATAACTTCCGATGTAAGATCAGCACCTTTGAGAAGCAGAAGGATGTTCGAAATGGCTTCGCTGTGGACACTTGGCTTCAATAACGGGATCACATTCAAAAAGGATTCGACAGGAGGATCCTCGGCGCACAAAAGCTGCCACACATTGTATTGCTTGTAGGATTCCCAACAAAGCGATTCCTCTAGTATACCGTCAATATTTCCATCGCCAAATATCACTAAATCCCGCAAAACAACTTCATGGAGTAGTTCCTTGAGCTGCATAGGGTCTACAATTGACACCATCAGGTGGAGCATTTCACAATTACCAACGAGCGCCTTGGAAAACTTTCGATAAAGAGCAGGAGCAAGATAGACAAACAATTTTGGGTTGTACATCTGACACGTTTTCATGTCTTCCAAGAGGCTTTCTGGAATAGATTTGAACTCCTTTGTGCTCTTCACAAATTCCTCATAGACCGATAAGTTTTCTTCATCTCCATCCCTCGCACGTAGGTAGTAGAGCAAATGAAAGCCAAGCTTGGGCTCCTGAGCTTTCATCTCCTGTAGCAGCTTCACAATGGTTTCTCTTCCAATATCATGTGTTGGCAGATGGATGAGCTTCCCAAATAATGTGTAAAGCGGGTTCGAATCTTCCAACTCTCGTCCAGTTACGTTCTCTGGGAGATGAAAGCGATTGTAGTCTTCCACCAAACTAATGTTGAGACACGTTGCCAGAGCACTGTTCATCTTGTCATCAAAGTCATTCAATGAGATAACCAAAGCTGCAATGCTCTCCATCGTGTCGCACCGTGCTCCCATGTTGCTTTCCTGTTGTAACTTTAGAACCAAATCCCGGAGGTCTTCATCAAGTTTATCCAGCTCGTCAAAATCAACCACATCGTCTTCCTCATTCTCCTCTTCATCTCTCTCCTCCGTTATTTGATTCTTGCTTTCTTTTAGTTTTGCATTTACCTTTTCTCCATTCACTTGAGCATCCATTTCTTCATCAGTGTCAGAGAACTTTGCATCATTAAAACTGTCAGCAGAGTCCGAGTCTGAGATGACATCTGGCACACCAAAGTTGAGAATTGCACTAGGGATACCATCAGCTCCAAAACTATCCATTTTTCCAGCAACATTTGTTGCGTCTTCGGGTAGTTTTCCAGACGAGCCATTGGCATGGCAGAACTCAGGAAAAGTTGTTCTGACAAGAATTTTAAGTTCTTGCCCCATCCTTGGGTTCTCCAGGATTGGTACCAGCGACATGATAACTTTCTTCTCCAAGACCGTTTTAAAAGCATTTCGGACGCAGTCACGCGAGGATTGCCCTTGCTGGTAGTATTCAAGCGATGCTCTACATAGAAAGTCGAGTAAGCTGGTAGTGATTTGAAAGTGGCTCCTCAAGGAATGAAACATGACGAGTATCCCGGGCTCTATGTTCATGACATTGTCGGAATCCACTTGGTAGTACAACCAATCATAGAACAAAGCCAACTTGGAATTTGCGCCGGTGACATTGTTGGGACACGTGGACAGAAGCCAGCCAATCACGGCCCATCTTGGTGTGATGTCAGATCCGAGGATTTCATTCGAGGGGTGAACGACTCCGCATATGTACCGAACCAAGTCGGCTCGCAGACTTTGACTTTCCGGGGATGTGAGGTACTGTTTTTGAAACCATTCTTGATAACGTTTCTGCTGTCCGAACTTCACTTTCGACGTCAAGAAACCGATCTTGTTTTCCATGTCCGGGGTCAGACGAGTGGCTAAAAACTTTCTTGACGTACGTACACTTAAGAGCTGTGATATGCCTGTGAATTGTGGACTAAAGGATTGTGGCTTGTGTAACAAGTCCTTCCAAAGTGATTTCATCTCGGGGATTTTGGCAACATTTTGAAGCAACCTCACCAGATCTCTTCCAATCTGCATACAATCACTAAACCGTTCTCGTATGATGGAGATGCAATAGTTCACCTCTTTTTGACGCAGGCTCTTGTACGTGCTCGCCGAGTGGTCTTCAATGAGCCGCAGGTATGTGAACACTGTAGCCGCCATTAGCCATGAAAACTTCTCGAGCCATTGACGGTTGCCAGAGAGAAGATTAAGAAGCGATTCCACTAAGCAAATATTATTGTTGCTCAAGTCACCCCCCGCCGCCTGCTTGAGCAGGGCATGGCACACCGCTTCAGCCCCACTCACATTGGATTGCACAAACTGGGTGGCCAGCCAGATTAGCTGCAATTTGGTTGGTTCATTTAGTCGGATGTGTTTCTCGGTAATCAATTGCAACATTTTGTTGACGACAAGTGACATTGAGTCACGGCTCACAAGGTTGAGGTCGCGATATGCATTCTGGGCCAAGTTCGGTTCGGTGAGAATAACATGCAGTAGCCCCAGGCACACCTCTTCGTGCAACTGTGGGCTCTTGGCTACTGCGGCGCTCAAAGCATCATGGGCCTGATTCTCGGAGGTATCTTTCGTGAGGTCTTCCAACACCTTTCGGCACTTCTCGAGTTTTTCCTCCAGATCGTCTTGCGCGGATAATGTGTTCACATTGAACAGTCTCGACTTAGCTCGCTCCGCGGTCGCTGTCATTTCGCTGCCACGACTGTCTATATATATATTAAACTCCGAAGACACATGTCTTCTCGGCTAAACCTTTGCAAAATTCTCACATCTTTATCCACAAAAATATAAGTTAAGTACCGCCTCGCATCGCACAAAGAAGTGAAAGTGTTAACCTGTAATGGAAACGGTTTAGGACTGGCGAAAAACACTGAGATATTTCGATAACGAATCGAAAATAGCCCCGTTTAGAAAACTCGTGTTGGTGGCTTACTTTACAGTCCCATATTGCCTTGCGGACATTTAAATGAGCGCTCGAAGTACCACGGGATTCCCTCCGCCGGCCGGACGGGGGGAGTCGTTACGGAACGAAAATGGTTCGAGGTGGTCCGGCCAAGAGAACTGTCAAAAGAGCTAAGATATTCGCTCTTGCTAAAGTGAGTAGAGTTGTTTCATTTGTTTTCTAGTGGTAACTTTCCTGTGCGGACCGAGACGGCTAGTTACTTGCGTGAGAATTTTAAATTCTTTAATTTCGACTTGTTTTGTTTCATAGAGTTTTGGTGCACGTGGGAGATCTAAAAACTGTTATAGTTTGGCCGTGAGGAAAGTACAGAAGACGTTAGAGAAGCAGTATGTTGAAAGGAAGACGAACAAACGTGAAATGCGATCGGTAGGACTTGTGAGACCTAGAGTAGTATCGCGGACGGGGGGGGGGGGGGGGGGGGGGGGGGGTTCCACGCTTGAACTTTTCTGCCTAAAAAGCATGTTATAAGAAGCTGTTCTGTTCCTAAATGTGGATAATATATATTTAACTACCACTCGTGCCTTCACCACCTTTGACGAATACTTGCTTTCGAACTGTCGCAAATCTATTCCGTTAAAGTTTGTATTATGAACAATGGTGTCACCAAATACCTCGGATCAGTGATGGATCCAGCTTGATCTGGTAGGGGGTGCTGAGCAAGAGAAGTGAGATCAGGTGTGAGGCTCGACCGAGTGGAGCACCACTGAGGGAGCTACGGCAGGGGTCTGGGGACAGGGAGTTGGTGGTGGGGTTGGGGGTAGGTTGCTGAAGCCCACCAGCATTTTTTTTATACCTAAGTATATGAATCATACTGTATGAATCATATGATAGCTATGATACCTAATACCTAAAAATTTGGATTTGACAAGGCAATTGTCACCCCCACTTGACCAAGGCCAGGGGGGTGTGCACCCCCTCCCCACATCCCCCTGTAAACCCGTCACTGCCTAGGATAAATTATCTTTCCCTCAATTGTTCTTTTCCTTAATTTATTTTTGGTTTTACATTAAAAAGAGGTTGTTTGTATCGTTTAGTTGTGGATCACTCGAATCAATATTGCTTCAAGAGAACACCATGTACCATATAGCATCTTCATGAACCAACTTACAAGGGTAATGCATCTGAAACCATTTTATAGTTCTCACTTGTACTACCCCATACACCTGTAAAAACACAGAACTTATTGCAATTTGCTCAACAGCTTTTTGATATTTGTAGTTGAAATCAATTTTACTATTGAATATTTTTTACAGAATAACATTCAATTAAACAGAAAAATGCTGTCAGAGTTAGCCATACATGAACCTCGAACATTCAAGGCAAGTTGAATTTTTTTGAGATTGGTTTTCTTTGCAAAATCATAATATATCTTGTCAGCCGAAAATTTCATCTTCATGGACTTTTTGCTGTTAAAGTTATCGGGTGTGATGTCACAACTCACAAGAGGCTTTTGTGGCAAGTAACAAAATAAAACTGGTTTGGAATGCCTCTTGTGACATCACATCCAGTAACTTTGACAGCGAAAAACTCCATGAAGATGACATTTTCGGCTGACAATATATATTATGATTTTGCTCAGGAAGACCCAAATATTATGGAAATGTAAAATCCCATCTTATTACATTGTATTTTGTTTTAATAACCCACTGAAAAACACAATAAGGTAATGTGGATAACCTGAATAAATATTATTATCTATCTTTTAGGCCTTCGCTGAATTTGCACAGAAGCGTCATAAAGATGGTTTACGAGCTGCCTTGGACTAAATGTTGCAAGCTTGTAAACTGCTGATCACATGATGTTGAAAAACCATTGAACTTTAAGCCCCTGGACTATAGATTGAACAGTTTTGCAAGGACTGTCTTTCAAACCAGTGGTGGTGATGGCCACCCTTGGCTACGATTGAGGCTGTGACCTGATTGAGGTTGAACTGTTCGAAGAGATTCAACCAGACTTTAATAAATAATTATACCAAATTTAGTGATTTTTTATTCAATTAGAATTCCTTGTGTACAAGAGACATCATATAAAGTAAATGGTTTGAACCTAGGAGTACCATTAGATGTGTGAAGTTGATCGTCTAGGTTGTTGTAGTCTTGAGAAAGACTATTGTTGGTGACCAACAATAGTCTTTCTATTGTTAGTCTAAGACTATTGTTAGTCACCAATAATGGTCTTTCTCAAGACTACAACAACCTGGATGATTAACTTCACACATCTAAAGAAACATCATATGTTATTATACCATCACATATAATGGTCCAATCAACTGTCTCTATTAGCATCACGTGGCAGCCCAATATTTTACGCAACAGCAACATATTGGACAGCAACCATTTGACTGTTTATGTACGAAGAAACATCTTTGTGTTAAGATATTTTGTTCGATATAATAAAACACCTACCAGTATTCGATTCATCTTCGCCCAATATCACAAAATATTTAAGTCTCGATTTGCAATATTAGGCTCTACCTTCGGTCTCGCCCAATATTGAATTATCGACTTAAATATTTTGTAATATTAGACTAAGAAGAATCCAATTAGTAACAACAACATGCTGAACAATTTTTAGCAGTTTCTAGATTTAATTTAAGTTATTATGGTTAAATGCATTCCAGTTAATATCAATATTGTTTTTTTTTTCATCTTTGTTGTTGAGTTATATTATTTGTTTTTTCTTTCAAAACATGGAAATGTTTTATAAAATTAATTATATCATATTGATTGTATTTGTGTTATCAATTCATCTCTTGGTACGCTCCACTGAATCTTACAGTGCCTCAACATCTGTTTCACCATCAGCACCATACTTTGGTAAAATCACCAGAATCATTGTTTTAATTAAAATCTGTCAGTCTTGATTGTATCTAGCAAAATAGACGAACACATGTTGTTGTCCACATCCAATTCCTGTCAGCAAAGTGGTTAGAGTCCTTTGGTTTGGTTTCAAATGCATAAGATATCCCACTGAGGGTTACCACAATGACAGACACGTAAAAGATTGACCACAGACCAGTAATTAACGGTACACCATAATGTATTGATATCAGCAATAAAACCACGGAAGTAAGTCCCACAAGAAGTTTGAAGACAACTGCCTTTAAAACAGGAATTGCAACCAGCACCAACAAAATCAATTTTAAAACATTCATTTCAACACAAAAATTATTAAACATATAAACAAAGAAATTAAACGCGATTCAGCCTCGAATTGTCAGCGGAATACGTGTAAGCGTATGCGCAGAGGACTCATCACGTGGCATCGAGACCATGCTCTGTTACTTTTATTGAAAAAATGGCGGATATCAACCTCGAATAGAAACGTGATTTCTTTCAATTCCTGCCGTTTCCCCTTCGTCCTCGGAGCCTTTTATTAATCTCAAGGACATTGGAGAGCAGTATTGTTGTAACTATGATGTACGTAGAGCCGACTTCACAGTACAAATTCGTCGCAAAACCAACCTTACCAACGGAGAACAGTTTGGTTATAAATACTGATGCGAGTGGTGCCGTTGCGACGTCAAACGAAGTTGTACCCGTGGTTGCAGCTTCGACAGCGATTCCTCCTTCTCCAACAAACACGGCCACGCATTTCCAAGCGGCAGAGCATACGCAGAACAAGACTGTAACCCGCCAAGCCTCGGCAAATTCAAATGCTGCCCAAGGGTTGACTTACGATGGCAAACGAATGCGAAAAGCTGTGCAAAGGAGGACTGTGGATTACAATTCTTCTGTCATTCGAGCTTTGGAGGTGTGAGAATAATTTTAAATATATTTAATGCACAATTTATCTTGTTTGATAGGGTTTAATAACTGTATTTTCCAAGGTATTAAATGTTTATTAGAAGTATAAATATTTGGCATTTCCACTTGATCAAACTTTCGAAAAAATTTCACTTCACCAGAAATCCTTAGTCAGAATATGCAGTTTAATCAATTAATTTAAGTGAAATGCCAAGTATTACTTGACTAGCATCTCGGCAACGGCCTCCATAGCTCAGTGACAGGGTGCATTCGATGTAAACTCTATGCCGGAGATTAAGGAGATACCCAGACTGGAAAGTTTGCTTTGTGCGGGCCAGATCTTGCCCGCACACTTGAAAACCTTAATTGGCTCTCTGGCCGCGCAATTTTCGCTAAATTATATATTCGCCCGCGCAAAGGCAAATGGCCTGACCAGCATGGCTCATGCTACAGTTAAACCGCAAAAACACTGCCATGAAATATTAGTTCACCGCGCAAAAGAAATTTTCGGAGCACAACTTGCCCGCGCAATTTGCAAACTTTCCAGTCTGGGGAGATACACCGAATACTTCCCAACGCCATTCCAAGATTACGCAATATAAGAAATGGGGGTCTGGGGAGAGTGATAGGCACATGCTTGCTACGCCAAGCACTTATAGTTTGACAATCTTATGCTGACACACCAACCATTTCTGCGAGTCCATGCCGGAGATCTCCGACGTAGAGTGCATGGAATGTACATTGGGCTCAGTGGTCAGAGCACTACACTAGCATCACAGGGTTGCATGTTCAATTCCAGCCAGAAGGCCTTGAAGTTGCTTTTTCTTGTAACCCCTAGCCCATATTATGTAACCCCTAGCCCATAATATGTAACATGCCCATATTATGTAACATCACGTTACCACCCTTTCAGACAAAGGCCCTGCCAGTTTATTTTTGAATACAACCTTTGAGAGTTATTTTATTTTATTTTACTTCGCCTTGATTATGTAGAAGTGAAATTTACATTTAAAAAGATCCTATATTCATCACAAGGCTTGTAAAACAGCAACAGCAATCGCCAATTACTGCGGTTCCATTACAACAATAATACAACAAAATTAGTACGACAACGATAATTATACAGGCCTCAAATTTAGCAGTGGCCACTGGCTGTCGATGCCCTGCTTGTTGGCCGCTATGCCCTCGAAATATACTGAAATCCATGGCCAGTAGTGGCCTGCCCTCAACCATGATTAGTAAAATTGAGAATAAAACCTAAAACTCTGCTGAAATATGTACAGTATTTAAAATATTCTAACAATAATCGGTTCATTAATAAATTTGACAATCTTGCATTGTTACCAGAGTCTGCAATCCTTTTGGGTAGCGCCAAGCGCTAGGGTAGCGTGTACTTCAAGTAACCTTAAACATTATGTAGGACAAAAGGATCGCAGGCTCCGAAAACAAGATTACTCAGTATTATTACCCACGATTTATTATTACCTATATTTATTAATTAAACTAAAAGAAATGTTTAAATGCAAAAAAATCGGGGGTTGCCGACTCGTTTGCGAAATAAATTAGATTAAATGTTCATTTTCGGCTATTTTGAAACGTCACTTGTTGTCATAGCAACAGATGAAACACTTTAGCCATTAATAGTATTTGATGCCCTGAAAGTTATTCTATGCATAGCTTTAGTTTCAATCTTTTCCAAAATATCCATGGGCCCTTTTCGAGATTGAAATTTGCATTTTTGCCACCTTTCAAGAAACAGTAGGGAGCCACCTTAAAGGGTTAAATGTAAAGTGAACCATCTGAAACATCCAGTAGTGAAGTTGGCCATAGCAACTGGTCATGCTATGCAAATTATGAAACGATTTACATATTCAGATCTTTAGAAATACATTGTTATCAAAATATGCAGATGTTTATAAATTAGCATAGCATGACCAGTTGCTACGGCCAGCTTCACCACTGGTAACATCCCTCAGCCTTGGTACGATCCAAAATTTTGGGTCTAGGTTAGATGGGGCATTGTCTTATTAATTTAAGTCCCAGGGAATTGGATGGGTGCCGGATTGTAAGGAGGAGAGATATTGGAAGTCTGGTAACCAAAGTACTCTTTGATGTAACCAATCCCGTTCCCAGAGCCTGCGTTCCCCCTGACCTGCAGGGGGGAGGACAGAGACTCTGGGATAATATAGTGATGTAACTGTAGTGCTAATTTTGAACTAATCTTTTTTGTTCACTTTTTAGTCAAGAAAATGGTTTAAAAGTTCAAGAAATCAGTTTGCAATGCAGCCATGTGAAATATACAATATTGATGTAATACAACTTATACAATTTTCAGAAATTCAATTTGATTGCATGCAAATTCCTATTTTAAATTTATTATTGAATAAATTAAGGTTACTAAAAGGGAGTGAGAGATAATACAATCTCTTAGCCTGGAGCAGCTGCTGTTTCTCACATGCAGCGCGCAAAATAACTTTGCCAAAGTTCCCGATCATGATGATCACCAGTCATGATTTTCTGCTGATCAAATGAAAATCTGGCCGATCGGGAATGTTTTCCTAAGTTCACTACACTATGACCTGACTGTCACTACTTAAAATTGCGGTCACAATCTATTTTCGCACTCTTTTGATTCTACATGTGATGACTGAGATAATTTTCTTTCTTCATTATGCAACTACATTTAACACTTTTTTCATCTCATTATGCAACAACATTTAACATATAACACTTTTAAACTGGCAAACTCACTCACCTTCAGCCGGCATAACAGAAACGTTCGTGGTCAGCGGTTCAGATTGCAGATTGTGCAAGTACTTCATGTAAATTTATTTATAGTTAATGAAGTATTTGTGCCATTTCCTGTCTTAGCTTAGGCTAAACAAATGCTTTTTGCATGTTTCTGACTGTTTTATTTGACTTTTAACTGTACGCATGTGCATCTTTTTGAATGGTCCAATATATTTCTTGCCGATCAAGATGATCGCCAACCGTGCTTTTCCGCCGATCATAAAAAAATTCTTGCCGATCATTGATCGGTGATCGGCGCTTATAATTTTCGAGCCCTGCACATGCCAAACATAAAAGTACTCTCAGGTGCAAAAGCAAGATAAGCAATAAAACCATTTCAGACAAAGCTAATTAGTGCTCAGATTAAAAATAGATTAAACCAAACCTAAACTCTTACTACCAAAACATTCCGCCTTGAGGGAACGGTATAAGTGAATTCGGCAAAAGAGGCGGTGATCATTCTGTCACAACCAAGAGCAAGAGTTCACAAGAAAAGCGTTCTCTAAGCAGGAGTTTTTCTCCCACCCACAACATCTCTTTTGTAATAATAATTCCCATCTTTAAATATCATAGAAGTAATTGTTGTGAATAACTTAAACAAGTTTGAGATTTAATTAAAATTTAATGAGTGGCAGGAAGTGATCATTGACATCCGTATCACTTCACAGAAGTGCTGTGCATCACGCACGTGAAGGATTGGATGGGCTTAGGCATTTTTTGACTTACAAGGGCTGAGCCACCCCTCAGACTTTGTCAATGTCTCTCTGAAATGGGCGATCTGGGAATCGGACATCCAGTGGCGTAGCCAAGGGCGGGCCTGCCAGGCCGGGCTCGAGCCCGATCAATCTGTTTTATAACCTTCATAATTCTATAAATTTTTCCCCAAAAATGCCGAAATGGCATTCCAGAGACTCTTGATTTCAAAATTTCCGGGGGACATGCCCCTGCAACCCACTAGAAATGTGTCATCACTGCCCACCCAATCGGTCTACGCCACTGCGGACATCAGGCCACCGGATAGGACACCCTCCTCCCGATCAACTACTTTCTTGCTATCTCTTTTTGCCACAATTCATTACAACCAATGCCTCCATCTCACTTTCAATTGTTTAACACGACCGTGATTATTAACTGTATGTTTAACTTCTCTAGGTTGTAACGCCTGCTGGTTATGTTAAAAACCCCATGAATGCTGTCACAACCAAGTTTGTACGAACCTCCACCAATAAACTACGCTGTCCGATATTTTGTGTTGTGGTGAGCAATTTCTACATTGACGTTTATTATCTAACTCGTTATTTTGACCCATTTATAATTAATCCTCCCAAGTTGTGATGTTAAGCTATTTTGTTTTTTTGTTATAGTGGACTCCTGAAGGACGCCGTTTGGTTACTGGTGCATCTAGCGGAGAATTCACTTTGTGGAATGGGTTGACGTTTAACTTTGAAACAATTTTACAAGTATGCAAACCTATTGTCGCATTCAATTTGTTTTTATTTTGCACAAAGTCACGTAAATTTATTTTTAAATGCTTTAAAAAAAACCAATGTTCACAATTTGCCAAAATGAAAAAATGGCTCCCTTCTAAAAATAATTCAAATTACATAGTTTAGTTTAGCTTATTAGATTTATCACTCTTAGGTGAATGGAAAACCCCAACAGGACTACGATTTAAGGTCGTTATCCGAGAAGACCCGAAAGTCTTACCATTTGCTGATATTATTGCAAAGGCAGCACTTTCTCCTCAAATATTTTTAAGACCCTGAGTGGAGGTCTGAGTCTGACCCAGGATTTGAACCTGTGTCTCCTAGCTCGATCAAAGACGTGTGTAACCACAGCACTAGACCACAATAAAAAAAGACAAGTGTGGTAACCACTAGACCACTATCACACATACATTTGCCTGTGATGACGAGAGCGATAACAACCGATAAAACTTGTGTAAAGTGCCAAAGTGAAACAAGTACCCGTCAAACACACATCATCAAATAAAATTTGACAGCCAGAATGTGAAACAATTTGATATCTTAATGAATCACAATATTTAATTTTTGACTTTATGATTAACAAACAGGTTTACGAAGGTAATCCAAGTAAACAAAACTAGTCTTGTACAAAACAACAGCTGTTGTTGTAGTACTGTGCTTAATTAACTGGGGAAGTTGGTGACGTCACACTGGGGTAAACCTGATGAAACCACTCTGTGGGTTAGTCAAGTTTCCGCAGAATGCTTTTCAATTGAAAAAGGAAGCCATTCACAAAAATCAAGTTTCAAACTTATAAAGACACAAGGATGGCTAGATAAAAATTTCGTTTTACCCTGCTTGTGACGTCACACGCATATAAAAAATATATCCAAGATGGCAGACAATGATTCAGGTTAGCAACATTGACAGTGCAATTAATATGCTTTACAAGCATTTTTACAACCTTAAACTACTTTATTTTTTTTGAGGTCCGTAACTCAGGTCCGTAACTAAAATAGAGCCTTTTGATTGGCTGAGTACGAGGTCCGTATCACACCAGTACGGACCTCTCGCAACTTTTCACGCCAAAAAATTGCAATTTTTTTGACTTTGCTCGAAAAAATAAACACGTTATTTACTGTTTTGGTCGGTCTGTACTGGAAAAATATTTTCCCTCCAGGGTTCGAATTAGTTGAGTAAAAACGATGTGCATTTTTTCCCCGAAAACATGATGTCCAAGCGGGCCCTCTCAATATAAGAAAAATAATGGTGTGCAAAAAATGTAATTCCAAAGGGAATTCTAGGCTGGCATGAGATACTTTCGGTTGCCATATTGCCCCTGTTGGTTTAAGAGATTGGAAAGTTTTATATAAAATCACTAAAATGCACGACAAAGATCAAATTTCAGCCGCCATTTTCCGCGGGCAGCTCCTGGAAATTGCGCGGGCCAGTGCGGGAAAGTGATTCGTTCCCAGGGCAATTTATAGCAGACACGCAAAATATGGCGTCGACGACAATCGTCAATCGATTATGGCTTTTCTTTACAATTTTAATAGCAATTTTTGCGTGGCTGCGGGAAATACACACAATTTTTTCACCTTCGGGAAATAGGACTGTTAACTTAACTGATAGTCTGTCAGAACTATTTGTTTGTGTTCAATACTGATACTTTTTTTTCTGCACATCGTTTTGGAAAGTGATGTGCAACTTTTACTATTTGGACCAAAACGATGAGCAAATTGCACATTGCACACCGTTAATTCGAACCCTGTTTCCCTCAGTCTCAGAAGCGGCCCTCGACCTTCGGTCTCGGACCTCCCAGCCGGTAAATAACATATATATATTCCGGCTATTTAAGTTACGTACTTTGATAAAAAGGTACTTATTTCTTGTTGCTAATGTCCTTTAATTTAGGTAATGATCTAAAAAGGTTTTTCAAATTATTGTGGACCACCCCTCCTTGCACTGCCGCTGACTCTTGTTTCTTTGCTTGCAGGCTCATGATCGTGCTGTGCGCTCGATGGTCTGGAGCCACCACGATGTGTGGTTGCTGACCGGCGATCATGGTGGATACGTGAAGTACTGGCAGTCGAACATGAACAATGTTAAGATGTATGAAGCGCACAAAGAACCGATACGTGGACTAAGGTGGGCTAGACTTTCATCGAACTCCAGTAAACAACAGACTGTCTGGATTTCACTTTCGGTAGCTATAGTAGTATTCCTAGTCTATCTAGAGCTTATAGTTTTGTTAGTGGTTCTAAAAAGTTTGTTTCGTATTACGCAACTTCGCTTTTCTCTTGTGCAAGTATCAGCACAAGATTTCTTTGCATTTCCTTTGTATGTTCCATATAATCTTATGTCGCGCAGCCAGATCTTTCATGGCTATTTATTATTATTTGTAACTGTGACAGATCGTGCTAATTCTGAATCAAATGTGTTGGTTCTTTTGTTGGCTGGCATTTCCTTCAATAAATTATTCACAATGCTTCATCAATCAATAAAAACAAACATGATGCTACCTTCCCATTCATACCACCCCCATTCGTACCACCCCCATTCGTACCACCCCATTCATACCACCCCCTGCAGAAAATAAAAATGCCACCTCCCCCCTTAATTAGTCGCTTGCTTGCAAAACCTATGACAGATGCTGTGCGTCGTGTTGCAGTTAAATTAATACATTAAAACCAAATCTCATGATAATAATATTCACAATATACATTACACTAGCATACACTAAAGTATCGTACAATGATAAACATCATCAGGCCTCGGAATTAGCTAAAAATCGGGTTGGCAAAACTTTGCCGACCTAAAATGAAAGCAGGTCTGCAAACTAAACATAGCCTGCTAGCTACAATTGCGGCATCTGAGGAGCTTACAAAGTAAACCAACTAAATCAAAATTGTGGTGATCACATTTCGTCAGCTTATAATTTACTATTGAAATAACTCTGGATATCAAGAGAGAAGTTTAGCATACATTTTCCTTAAAGTTGAAAGATGTAAAGGCAAGATTATTGCTTCGTCTGCTTTTCTCTTTTGCTCTGAATTCGCATAGTTCGGCAATTTGTTTGCCGTCTTGACATGACGATAGCTCGGCAATCGGGTTGGCATTGTCGATTGCTCACCTGAATTCCAAGGACTGCATTATACAGTACTATCTTACCACGATAACCCAAGTAATGGTACAGTAATTAAATATTGTAAACCCTAGTGGCATCATTCGTCATTTAACAATGGAAATTTTAGGAGCTTTCACAGCTATATGAAAATAACGCTGAAAATAATCCACAATTTTTGCCATCTAGTGCCCATGCTGGCAAAATTCACTTTGTTTTATTCAATGGCCTAAACCAGTGTACATAAATTAAAGAAATCTTAAAAGGAATCTCTGTTCCTACCTTTGCACATACCTTCGCAATCCAGAGTTAATAAGTAAAAGACTTACTAATATAGATTCTTTCCAATGATGACGATCATTGGAAAGAATCTATGTCCTTCAAGGCATAATTTTAATAAAACTGACATAAAAATGAATTCACTGTTCACTTCTAATTTTACTACAATTTCGGTAGATCACTGTGCGTTTGGTTCTTGAATATGGCTCCTGTTTACAAGGAATAAATTTGAAATATCTTCGTTAAATTTAAAGTATAAGGTCTACACTCTACACTATATTGAAATAGCCACGTGGTACTTTGAAAGGGTGTTGGGTTATCAAGCTATGTCATGTTGTTAAGTAGGTGTGTAGTATTGTAGTCTTGGGAAATGAACTGCGCGTGAATTGGGTCGTGGAAGTGGGGGAATGTGTAGCCAAATATGTTTGTTGAAGTTGATTTTCTGGGTTAGTGTGGTCTGACGAAATATTCTTGTTGTTGTTTTTGGTGCTGACTACGTTTTGATGGCATCATCGTTATCATCATCATCGTAATAAAGTAAATGTTTTGAATGCAGGAGTATCATTGGGAGTGTGAAGTTGATCGTCCTGGTTGTTGTAGTCTTGAGAAAGACTATTGTCGGTGACTGAAAAATGGCGAAGTTTACAAGCCTTCGTCTCACAGCTTTTCATTATTTTGTTTTAATGTGGGGAAAAATAAATAAGTTATTTACCAAACTTTGTCGGTCCGTACTGGAAAAATACTAGGCCACAGGCCGACAAAGTTTGGTAAATAACTTATATATATATATATCTCGAGAAGTAAGTGAAATATGGAAGAGCTGTAAATTGATTGATTTTAAAATTTCTTTCAAATAAGACAAACTTAATTTTCGATTCATTGGCACTATAACTATGATTAAACTGCCCGATGGGTTGTGGAAGTTTAACATAAACCGGTCCCAGAGCGTTATGTATATTTCGAGTCGATTGAACTGTAGTTTCTTGAGACATTGTTCAATTTAGCTTCAAAACAAAACTGGATTCCACGTCAACAGGTACGAGGATTAAATTGTTGTTTCAGAAATACTTTTGAAGACATTTTTATAAAATTTTACTTCTAGTCTACATTAACTAAACTCTAATCCTAAACCCTAAATGTTGTCCTCCCAGCCTCCAAGGCCACCCCCCACCATACCCCACCCCCCTACCATACCCCACCCCCACCATACCCCACCCCACCCACCATACCCCACCCCACCCACCATACCCCACCCACCATACCCCACCCACCATACCCCACCCCACCCACCATACACCACCCCACCCAACCAAGACCACCCATTAGAGAAAGTGGTTGCATCAGGAATATCGAGCGCAAATGCCAAATACTCACTCTCGTAACCAAGCTCTCGGCAACGGCTTCTGTAGCTTGGTCAGTTAGACTGCTGGTCTAGAAAATGAAGGCCGCAGGTTCAATACCACTTTGTCGAGGTAACGTCAGTACCCATGTTTGTCCGCATTTACCCATAATTATTGCGGCCATAACAAAAGAAAATAGCTTGTGAGTCAAATTTGGTTTGTTTGTCCGCATTTTGAGCTATTAATAGCAACCACTTAAAGGGCTATTATCAGCCAGAAAACGGTGTGCTTTCAAATAATGTTTCCGTTAGTAGGAAGGTTAGTGCAAGGGTTAATATTAGGGTGATGGTTAGTATAAGGGTTTGATTTTGGGTTAGGGTATTTTTCAAAATTATTACTGAATATATTATATATCGGTTGAATCTGCTGATTTATGGTTTAGATGCATGGTAAGTAAGTCGAAATAGGAAGAAGAGTCGGATTGTGAGCCCGCAAATCATTGCGCTGACTGTTTTTCGTCCTTAACATGCATCTGAACCGCAAATCGGGCATGCAGGTTAATCGCAGTGTGTGACGAAAGTCCCTTTAAAAACATTACTTCCAGCCCTCGAAAATCGTCCCGTTAGGCGCGTTTCGAATGAAGCCCGGTATCATCAGAGGGAACTTGTGATTGGTGATTTCAGTAATTGGTAGTGAGGGGGAGGGCGGCGGGGGAGGCAGGTAAGTGGCGGAAAGCATTGGGGTTCGGGTTGTATTTGCTCGGAGGTTTTCTGTGTGGGGAGTGATGGAAAATGTTCTTAAATAGATCCGGATGGAGCATGTTTTGTACGACCACGCGACGGCAGCCATATTCGATGGCACAAACAATCGTATCAGTTGCATTCACTAGAACGCATGCTTTAAAATAAGGTTTCCGCGGAGAGACTGTAAACAAATGGTTCGAACTGATATATTGCGGACTCGGATCGGGCTGCAAATATTTTTTTTGACATTTTCCAATGACACGTCTGATTTGAGCCATCTGATTGGCTAACCGTAAATAATCCTAACCCCCCGGCATTTAGGCACTGTAAAGTAACGTAGGAGAGAATGCACATGCGTAATCAAGCTCTCAAAAACGTGATCCCAAAAAATTGGACCGCCAGGCCCATTATGGGAAAAATATGAAAGCTGCTAAGTTCTCAAAAGAATTGGATATAATTTGAAAAGGAGAAATAAGAGAACTTCAATGTGTTTAAAAATACTTAAGAAAGAGTAGTTACGACGTTTCAGACGATGTTCTGAATCCAAGATGGCGGGTAAAAGCCATGATCTCTAAATAAAGACTGTATCGAGCAACTGTTGTTTGGATGCTGTGAAAAAAGCCAGGAATATTTCGCAGCGGCCATCTTGGAACTGTATACTTTCACTACATGCGACAGAGACTATCTGTCTCTGTTCTTTTAAAATGAATCAGTTGTCGAAGGTTTGCCCTTAATTTAGATCTATATATATATGTCTGTCTGTCTGTCTGTACCCAAACTACGGCTCCACTACAATAATAATGAAGCCGGGATTAGAGCGTGGCGGCCATATTGGAGTGATCGTGACCGTGGTCACTCCAATATGGCCGCCACGCGCTAATTCCGGCTTCATAGTTACTGTTATGGAGCCGTAGTTTGTGTTTTATATTATGGGAAAACCTTCGACAACTAATTAATTTTAGCACCTTAAAATATCTGAGACAGATAGTTTCTGTGGCCTATAGTAAAACTATATAACGTGGTCCCAACAAGATGGCCGCCACGAGCTACTTCCGGCTTCATTTTCTGAACAATAGTTGCTCGATCCAGTCTTTATTTAGAGATCAGTGGCTAAAACTCATGCGCGCACTAAACAAGGCCAGTCATTTTGCGCAACTCTCGCTTTTCGACATATGTGACGTAATGTTTTCGCTGGTCGTCGGAGTTTTGAATGCCTTCTGTTAGCGAACGAATGTAGAAAATGGCATAAGAAGTAGTCCTTATTAGATTTGTGGGCACTTGAAACTGTCTGGGTGTGACTGGTGGGGTTAACTTCAGTATGATGGGGCATGGATGTTTGAGTGTGTGGATGGGTATGTGGATGGTTGTTTGTTTGGTTGGTTGGATGGATAGTTGTTTGGGTATGTGGATGGTGGTTTGGATGGATGGATGGAGCGATTTCATATCCTGCTGAATGTTAATTACATATGAGCAAGGTTCGATCCGTGTGCGGCCCTCAGAAAAATTTGTGAGGATTCGAGCTTGACGATTGTCACTGTATCGTCTGTCTACTCTAATTCACTACACTGTATATATACAACACACAGTGATGTACTGCTGTGCAGGAACTACATATATCAATTGCAGGAAGTACATAAATCAATCGAACCATATATCCACGAAAATGTAGAACACTAACTTTCCAGCGATCATTCTTCACACGAACATGTAGGACGTGGAATCTCCTCCCGAACGAAATTCGGTTGAAGGAACTTACGTTATCAAACTTTAAATGCAGCCTCCTGCAATATTACATCAGAGCATTGGAGTATTACGACCCAGAAGATCCGCGAACATGGAAATCGATTTGCCCAAAATGCAATTCTGTTCGCAGTCTAATTGGTATCCAACGCTGCTGCTGCGTCTATATAACAACTAGCAACATTTGAACAGGAACATTCTTAAAACTATTTAATTTTTACTTTAATTTAATTAATTCTGGGACCGCAATAATTGGCTTATTGGCGTATGCGTTGCGGCCACCCTGCCACTTTCATTATGTAACTATAGTTAGCGAGTTGGCGAAGCATAATAAATAAATCAATCATTGTAACCTCCATCTCGGAGTCTCTGAGCTTGGCGATCGTCTATGTATCGATTCCTAATGAACTAAATTGAGGACTCGCTTTCAGCACGAGGTGGCAAAAAAATTATGAATGATCTCGAACTCCAATCTAAGGGCCGGGGCATGTAAGAGATCCCACGGACATTGATATTTTATTTGAAAAATTACTTTGTTTACATCAATGCAGAAACAGTGAGCTTTGGGTTTTCTGTGGGATATCAGCTTTTCTGTGGGATATAATAATAATAATAATAAAGACGTATTAGGAGCATTATACAATAGTCTCAATGCACAACAATATATATATTCTTAAAGTTACTTTTAAAACTAATTGCAGTTTCATTATAAGATAAAGCCTACTACATATATTACCACTATGAACAATAACTATTAATTTTAAAAAAGAAAAGTCTTAACTGCAGACTTAAAACTACTTAACATTTCAAAGCTTCTAATTTCCTGTGGTAATGAATTCCACAGTTTTGGCGCTGCAACCGAGAATGCTCTGTCTCCATGAGTCACCGTTTTGGATTTTGGCTCGAGTAGCAGATTTTGCTCAGATGATCTCAAAGTACGAGTGAAGTCTTGGGGTCACGGTGGGATGAGAATGTACCACACCTTGAGCTTGGTTTATCAGTGAAGTGGTGGGGGATGGCTAAAAGGGATGACTCGAAAATACCTTTCTGTTTTTGTTTGGTCTATAAGTTTTGTTAGGGTAAGGTTAGGTTTAAGGTTAGGGTTGGGGTTAGAATGGATCCGCAGTAATTGGCCTTCAGCTGTTGCTGTTTTTCCAGCTTTCTAACTTGTATTGACATATTAGTGTAATCATGTAAGGCAAAGTTTAATACAAAAAAAAAAGAATTGGGATTGTTATTAGGATTAGATAAGTTCATGAAAATGGGGAGCTCCTTTTGAGTCATCCCTTTTAGCCTTACGAATACGAATATTTTATTTAATGTCGGTCGCATAGGGAGTGATTACCCAATCTCCCGAGCCAGAGGCTCATGTTAAAAATGCTCGACAAGTGATTAAGAATTACATATTTACAATAAAAGTATAAAAAGGTACAATTAACAGTTATAAGTAACTTAGACAATACAAATTAAGAATAAATTAAGAAGCACAGATACAACGCATGCATCTACAGCCAATATTTGTTTCGTTAGTAAAATATCTATTTTAGCTATACTATTTCTAAAAAGAGATAAGGTTTGTAAGTTTTTTATGTCCAAAGGAAGTTCATTCCATATATGAGAAACTAAGTAGGAAAAGGAATTGTGTACGTATAAAGTATTATAGCGAGCTAATTCAACATTCTGACTATTACTCCTGAGGCTATAGTTCGACGATCTCAATTTACCTTGTAGCCTGATACATTTAAAAGCTAAAATCAATGATTGTTCGTAGCGCCTTTGCTCAAGGCTACTCATAGAGGCCATATTCAAAACTGTTTCATAACTAGTAGAGTTACCCATGTCTTGTCATGTTTATCACACATGAAGGCAACCAACCTTGCTAGCCCACCTTGCCAGGATGAAAGGATGTGTGGACCTATTAGTGGCTACTTACTACTACTACTACAATCCTTTGCGAGATGATATCCTCGGCTGTTTTCTCCCATGTGAAACAGAGCTAAAATTTCTCCTTATATTTTGGTGTTTGTACTCGATATTCGAGATGATGGCGTAACAAATGGCGTAGGAACTTTGCGTTTACCGAAAGCATATTCACTGATCTCTATAAAAGGCCGGAATGTAGGATAGAGCATAAAAAAATTGAAGCCGGAAGTAGCTCACTACAGCCATATATGGAGAGACCTTCGGAATCACTTTATTGCACTACGCTATGTAATTTTGACACAGTCTGTCTTTTTAAGATACCAAAATGAATCAGTTCTCGAAGGTTTTCGTGTACTTTAGAACACAAACGACGTCTCCGTTACAGAATCTACAGAGTACAGGTGGTCTCTCAAAATGGAAAGGTTACTTCTAGTCCATATAACGAACAACAAATACATGCTAATACATTATTGCCTTAGTTACCAAAAACCCAAATAACCCTAAGCCCTAAACCTCAACGTTCGAAACACCCACCCCATCGACTCCACAACTCAGTTGTCCAAACTTCTAGACCACTGATCACTAAATAGAGACTGGATCGAGGAACTATTACTTAGCGGCGAAAAAATGAAGCCGGGGGATATTTCGCGGCGGCCATCTTGAATGGACCCCGCTATAATAGTGACGTGTCACTCCAATATGGCGGCCACGCGCTAACTCCGGCTTCATAGTTACTGTTATTGAGCCGTAGTTTGTGTTCTAAATTATGGGAAAACCTTGGACAACTGATTCATTTTAACATCTTAAAATATCAGAGACAGATAGTCTCTTTCGAGTACAGTAAAACTATATAACGTGGTCCCTTCAAGATGGCCGCCATGCGCTAATTCCGGCTTCATAGTTACTGTTATTGAGCCTTATTTTGTGTGTTTTATATTATGGAAAACCTTGGACAACTAATTCATTTTAGCATCTTAAAAGATCAGAAACAGATAGGTCAGAAACAGATAGGTCAGAAACAGATAGTCTCTTTCGCCTATAGTAAAACTATATAGCGTGGTCCCAACAAGATGGCCGCCACGAAATATTCCCGGCTTCATAGTTACTGTTATTGAGCCGTAGTTTGTGTTCTAAATTATGGGAAAACCTTGGACAACTGATTCATTTTAACATCTTAAAAGATCAGAGACAGATAGTCTCTGTGGCCTAGAGTAAAACTATATAACGTGAACAATAGTTGCTCGATTCAGTCTTTATTTCGATTAAGACTTCCGCTGAGTTTCCATATACCTCCTGCACTGTCATGAGTAAAGTGAAATACCGAAACTGTCAATCCGATTCAAAGCCATATAATTGTATTCTAATCCGAAAACAGCTTCTCAAATCCAATACAATCCAAAGCCATATAATCTTATTCCAATCCGAAAACAGCTGCTCAAATCCAATACAATCCAAAGCCATATAATCGTATTCCAATCCGAAAACAGCTGCTCAAATCCAATACAATCCAAAGCCATATAATCGTATTACGATCCGAAAACAGCTGCTCAAATCCAATACAATCCAAAGCCATATAATCGTATTACGATCCGAAAACAGCTGCTCAAATCCGAGCCGATCCGAAAAACTTAAAACACCGGATATATGTTGCAATAGTTGCGCGAACTTTCCGAAAAGAAAATCAATGAACAAATAAATAAAAAAACAACTAATATACATTAATAATATTGCGCAATAATAGCCATCATATGTTGTGCAATGTACACACACCACAAAAACAATGGCAAAAGTGAATCTAATGTGGGTAAAAAAGGACAAAATGCGATCCGAGAAAGAAAAAAATCCGATCCGAACGTATTAAAGTTATGAACGTTTAATCGGATTCGCACATCTCTAATTAATGATTAATGCCAATTAATGGTTTAGATGCATGTTAAGTAAGGCGAAAAAGGAAGAAGAGTAAGGATTATGAGCCCACAAATCATTCCGCTGACAGTTTTTCATGCTTAACATGCGTCTAAATCATACTCCTTAATAGTTTTATACGTGGTTTTTATTTTATTTTACGCAGTACACCAACCTTTTTAGAGGAGATACTCCTGCAGCCAAAATACAAATGTAGTTCATATGAAAGATCTTACTGACTTTAGTTTATTTCCAAAGTTTCAGCATTCCTATCAATAACACTCCGTTGAGATTACGTCAGTAGCCGCAAGAATTGTGGGTAAATGCGGACAAACATGGCAATAACAAAAGAAAATAGCTCATTTGCAATCATTTGTGAGGCAAATTTGGTTTGTCCGCATTTTGAGCTATTAATAGCAGCCAGACGCTACGCTATTTAGTTAAGAAGATATGGCTAGCTGTACACACGTAAAAACGCCACAGACCTGTTACAGCCTGTTGCACCTTCAGGCCTGATACAGGTATGATATCATAGCTGTATCACACTGTTGTCGCCAACAGACTGTTCAGAACTGACGGTATCAGATTGGAACAGTCTGTTGGGTTGTCAGGGCTGTTTCAGTTTGATGTAACAGAATGTTTTTTTGCGAAATTGTGATGTACACTGATGATGTAACAGCGCTGATGGAAGTTGTTGGTATCAGATAAATCAGGATTGATGAATACAGATGATAAGGCATCAGTGCTGATACTGACTGTGACCATCATAGCTGTTACAGGGGTCGCTACATTATCCTGAACAGACCTGATATCAGTGCTGTTGAATGCTGTAACAGAACATGCGTTTTTCCGTGTGTAGTTGAAAATTGGAGGATTTTGACGCCATATTGGAAAATATGACGTCATTGAGTGATTCAGTGGCTCTTTAGTATACCCAAAAGGTCGAAATGTGGAGAGGGGACTGTAACCAACCCCAAAACAACAAAGCTCCTAACCCCCCGCCTAACGAGTTTTCTCACAAACAGCCGGGGGGTTAGGGTTAGAAAACTCGTTAGTCTCTCCACATTTCGACCTTTTGGGTACTAAAAAGCCACGACCTTATCTTGTTTTGATAGTGATCGCATAGTGATAGTTGTTGTGAATGATCTTTGGACAAAAATTAGTCGAAATAACTCATTGTAACCTTCGCTCTCCATCTGAGTCTCGGTGGCTCAATGGTTAGAGCGTCTCACCGGCAATCAGAAGGTTACAGGTTCGATTCCTGTAGGATATGAGCTTGACGATCGTCCACGTATCGTCAATAATATATACACAAGACAGATGGTATATTGACGATTGTCAAGCTCATATCTTAATTCTTATATTGCTCAGTTGCCATATTAATATAATAATAATAATAATCTTTATTGAGGATGCCAACTTCACCCTAAAGTGTTTTACAGAGGGGTCCTCAGACAACAAATTAAAATATATTAAAAGTAACTGGATCTATATGTGGATTACAGTTCAAGCATTAAAACTAATTAATAATGCAAACAATTAATCATGAATTACTATACATACTAAACAAAAGTTATTTACACTAATAAAGCAATAATTCTAAATAAAAAATCATCCGCAACTAGGCATGAATTGTAAAGAGAGTTTAAAAACTAGCGTTTGAGAGAAATGAGCATTACATTATATTGCTCGCAGGCTAACATGACAGAGTCGAAGGTATATTAAAGGTTCTCAAGGCAGTCACCATACGACTCATGTCTGACTACGGAGCACATGCTAAGATCTTAAGTGTTGCTTTTACAGACGGGGGAAACCAGAGAAAAACCCTCGAAGCTCTGCAGGAGAAAACCAACAAGTCTACAGGGCAATACGCTTACTGCATGTGTCAGAGGGAAAACCGTGTTGAGATAAAGTCCCTGGGCTAAAATACTAAAAGTTGGTGTACTGGTGTGATATAGTGAAGCGTTGGCTCTTCTTTCTCTAGCTAACGCACTGTCTAAACTGGAAAAACCAAGATATTTCAAAAATTTAAGCTAACCATGGAATGCACCATGCAAGTTGCGCAAACACAAGAATCTGGAATATATACTACCTAAATATATAACATCAAACCATATCACTTTAATTATAATAAATCATTTCACTACTACCTTTCAGCATTGCAAAGCACTCGCGACGTGGGCTACCCACATACCTAGATAAGTGTATGTGTCGGAAGACTATACGCCTCGGAATCTTACGAACTGTTACATAAGCGATGGTTCTTACTAGACCTCTAGGAAGAACAGTTTTGTTGTAACTGATAGTGTTATCCAGGTACTCTAGTTTCTTCCTACACTAACACTAGACCCATAAGAGATGGTCCTTACTAGACCTCTAGGAAGAACAGTTTAGTACAGTTTAGTTGTAACTAACTGATAGTGTTATCTAGATACTCTGGTTTCCTCCTACACTAACATTAGACCCATAAGAGATGGTCCTTACTAGACCTCCAGAAAGAACAGTTTAGATGTAACTGATAGTGTTATCCAGGCATTCTGGATTGATATGTTATTTTCTGTTATGCACAATTCAAACTTTCAGTTCAGGGCGTTTCAAAGCGTTTAACCAAATTGTTTATTTTTTCTTGTTTCTGTAGTTTTTCACCGTCTGATAGCAAGTTTGCTTCCTGCTCAGATGATGGTTTGGTAAAAGTTTGGGATTTTTTCAGATGTGTGGAAGAACGCCAATTGAAAGGTTAGTTTGGCAGGGGTGGAAAAAATAGCGGATCATCGGTCCCAGAAAAGTTTTTGAGGTCAGAAGAAAGAAAAATAGGCACGCAATGCGTACATGTGTCTACGTTTTAGAACTATTCACACGATCTAATGGCATCCAATTTTTATCCTGATACAATCATAAGTAGTGACAGTAATTTGACAAATCATAAAGTATTTTTTGTTTTTTTTGTTTTTTTTATTAGATTCGTCATTATTTAAGAAATAGAAAACATTTTCCGTGTTTACATACTGTTATATAAACACGAGTGGAAGTTTGGGAGAACGAGAAATCATAGTGGGAACACGAGCCCGTAGGGCGAGTGTTTCCACGCGATTTCGAGTTCTCCCAAACTTCCACGAGTGTTTATATAATGTATGGGATCACGGATAAAAATGTTTTCTATTTCTTTTATAAAATAACCCGTAGAAAGCAAATAAAATGTACAGATATCTTTTTTATCAACACATAAATTCTCCTTACTGCGCCGTGATGGCTAATGGCGCCGTGATGGCTAATTGATGGCGTATGATGGCTAATTGATGGCGTATGATAGCTAATTGATGGCGTATGATGGCTAATTGATGGCGTATCACGATGGCGTAATCCATCCATGTTATATTTAACAATTAGACAACGAGCCCGCGTTTTCTATGAGCAGATATAGTCAACGAGGCGGAGCCGAGTTGACTATCGCTCATAGGAAAACAAAGGCGAGCGTGCGTAAGGCACGACTTATTTTATAAAACATAATATATTACGGAGTATAGATATATATTATGGCAGGGTAACCGCAACAGTAAAATGCCAATTACTGCGGGCCCAAAAATTAAAAATAATAAAATTATTTGAAATACTAACTACAAAACCTACAATAACAACATAAATACCAACTAAAGATACTAATTACAGCAAGAAGTGGGACGCATAAGGCTGCGAGAGCAGTTACATTTTAAGCAGATTGTTTTGAATGTTCGAGGATTTTCACAGTTAAAAGTAGTTTTCAAAGATGTGAAATAGTATTTGAGCATAACGGATTTAAACAAAGCAAGGCTGTCCATAGTCAAGTTAAGTTCATCTGCTAAAGTGTTCCATATCCGGGTTGATCTTATAAAGTAGGATTTCTGGTATGTTGTTGTTTTACATTTAGGAATTACATATTTTAGAACATTAACGTTACTTGATGACCTAGTTGGTCTGGTAACCCTAACAAGTGGTAAGATGGAAGAATTTAAATTAACTAAACCATGTGTTATTTTAAAGAACAAAACCATATCTAAGTATTTGTGGCAGTAAGTAATGACAGAGATTGCAATCTAGAACTATAGCTATCAGAACAAGAAAACGGTAATTTTAGAATATATTTCGTGGCACGTCTCTCTTTCTAACCTTGCAATTAGGTCAATGGTCTGCGGTGCCCAAATTTGTGTTGCATAACCTAATTGAGGACGCACTAGTGCTAGATATATTGTGCGCCTCACCGCAATACTGTGGATACACCGCGTGTTCCTCCTGATGTAACAGTTTACTTATCAATGGTAATATTCAATAAATCATTGTAATACTCATCAGTGCACATTATTGTTTTTCACTAAGAATCTAAGACAATCTTATAAAATTTACAAATAGTATTTGTAACTGCAACAGCACTAATAAAATAATCTTAAAGATTGATGCACACAGGTAGCAGAAAGATGTAACTTTCATTTAAGGGGGCAGCCTACCTTCATTGCGAAATAAGCTTACCATAATTGTTTTAGGTTTATTTCAACAAGCTATCTCCCCTGCTAAAAGGGTTGTAACTTGAATCCCTTGATAAATTATTAAGCCTGGCATTTCTGCCACAAAATGGGTTCTTTCCACTGTCCTTTCACACCCGGGAACCTCATGGCACCATTCAGGCCATAATCGTTGTACATTAAACATTTGTCATTTTTATCTCAATATATAGAGCATTTTCTGCAGTTTAATTTGATATATAGATGTTAGGGATTTGTTAAACAGTTCGCCAAAATATGTTAGTTGAAAAATTTGTCGAAATGAAGGTAGGCTGCCCCCTTAAGAATAGAGCATTCAGTTTGACAGCTTGTTAGTGTTACAAAGTTATAATTCAGGTTCGCCACCTACCTATACTATCAAGTTTTGTGATTGGTTGATTAAAACAATAAAACAATAGAATCAACCACAAAGAAACCAATGTCCTAATCACTTTTGATCCCAATCACAAAACCTGTTCATTTTAGGTACGTATTTCCCGATTATTATTGATTCTGCGAGTGATGTTCAAAAATGATTCTGTTACGTTGCTAGGTCACGGTGCTGACGTCAAATGCGTAGACTGGCATCCGTCCAAAGGTCTTATCGTGTCTGGAAGTAAAGATAGTCAACAACCTATCAAGATTTGGGATCCCAAAAGTGGCAACAGTGTGACCACTCTGTAAGTCAGGGTGCATGACACCGCGGATACAATATTCTACTGCTAGAGAAATTTCACCTAATTCAAATGTTGATGATAGCGCCCACGAGTGTTGTTGGTGTTAGCTTTGGTGGTTGTTGTTGCACTGGTACTTGTGTTAGTATTTCTGTGGTAGTGTTGTTGGTGATGGTGTTAGTGTAGTGTTGATGGTTGTTTTGGTACTGGTACTTGTGTTAGTTTGTGTGGTAGTGTTGTTGTTGGTGATGGTGTTAGTTGGTGGTTGTCGTGGTACTGGTACTTGTGTTAGTATTTCTTTGGTAGTGTTGTTGGTGATGGTGTTAGTGTAGTGTTGGTGGTTGTTTTGGTACTGGTACTTGTGTTAGTTCTTGTGGTCGTGTTGTTGGTGATGGTGTTAATATTGGTGGTTGTCGTGGTACTGGTACTTGTGTTAGTTCTTGTGGTAGTGTTGTTGGTGATGGTGTTAGTATTGGTGGTTGTCGTGGTACTGGTGCCTGTGTTAGTTCTTGTGGTCGTGTTGTTAGTGATGGTGTTAGTATTGGTGGTTGTCGTGGTACTGGTGGTTGTCGTGGTACTGGTGCCTGTGTTAGTTCTTGTGGTCGTGTTGTTGGTGATAGCATTCGTGGTTGTCGTGGTACTGGTACTTGTGTTAGTTTTTGTAGTAGTGTTGTTGGTGTTAGCATTGGTGGTTGTCGTTGTTGGTGATGGTGTTAGTGTTGGTCGTTGTTTTGGTACCAGTTCTTGTGGTAATGTTGTCATGGTACTGGTACTTGTGTTGGTCCTGCTGATGTTGGTAATGGTAGAGGTACTGATGATGTTCGGGTTGATGGTGTGTTAGTCTTGGTGTCGATGTTGGTGGTTTTGGTGATGTTTATTTTGTGTAAATAACCAACCCTTAATATATGTTACCATGTTATTCTCAGACATTCCCACAAGAGTACTGTTATGGCAGCCAAGTGGAACAGCAACGGGAACTGGCTGCTGACTGGGTCCAGAGATCACATGTTAAAAGTGTTCGACATTCGTGTCATGAAAGAACTACAGAGCTTCAGAGGCCACAAAAAGGAAGCAACAGGTTTGTTTTCAAGAACTGTCCCGTAATCCTAGTTTATGTTGTGGATCGCTACTAATACGAAAGATAGGTACCGCAATGCGTACATGTGTCTGCTGACATTTGAGTTACAGAGAAATGTGAGATAAGGAAGTTCATTGGCTTGTGTCCATTCTTTGTGAGTATATTTCCGAGGCAATAAGAACGGGTGCTGAACTAGAAGATAGTTTCGCGCTAAGTTGTCACGATATACTGAGGAATAATAATAATAATAAAAGACGTATTAGGAGCATTATACAATAGTCCCAATGCTCTTACAACAATATATTCTTAAAGTTACTTATAAAACTAATTAAAGTTTCATTACAAGATAAAACCTATACTACATATATTACCACCATGATAAAAAAAAAACTATTAATTTTAAAAAAGAAAAGTCTTAAGTGCTGACTTAAAACTACTTAACATTTCAAAGCTTCTAATTTCCTGTGGTAATAAATTCCACAGTTTTGGTGCTGCAACCGAGAATGCTCTGTCTCCATGAGTCACCGTTTTGGATTTTGGCTCAAGTGGCAGATTTCGGTCAGATGATCTCAAAGCACGAGTAGGTTTATATTTAGTTAGCAAATCAGTGATATAAACAGGCGCCTGGCCATGCAAAGCCTTGAAAGTAATTATTAGTATCTTAAAAACAATCCTTGATCTCACCGGCAACCAGTGAAGATTACGTAGCACAAGGGAGATATGTTCCGATTTTTTAACCCCTGCAACAAGTCTAGCAGCTGTATTTTGAATTCGCTGTAACTTGCTCAATTCAGTTTCTGGTAAGCCATATAGGATGCTATTACAGCTGTCAAGTTTTGATGTTATGAATGCATGCACCAACTTCTCACAGTCCTTTTTACTCAATTATTTCCTGATCTTGCCAATATTTCTGAATTTTTTTTTTCTATATTATTTTCTTGCCAATATTTCTGGAATGGGGGCAAACATTTTAAACATATTTGGAAATTATAAATTTATTCAAATCATATAGGTTGTAGGCTAGCAATGTCTGAAATCGTATTTCTTTCACTGTTTTATCTACAAAAGTTTAGCGAAGGTGTAGTGACACGTTTGTTTAGGATATAATATGACAAATATGTACGGTAAACATTAATACCCGCACTAGGTTCATAAGTTTCAATATTTGACCAAAAGACCAAATTTGCAGAAAATTAACCAAAATATGCTGCGTTAGGCGTGAACGCAATAAAACCATTTTTAGAGCAATCGGACAGTTATTTTCAAAATTATCACAATTATTTCGGCAAAAATATTAAGTGATTTTGAAATCGCCAATGCAGTATCACTATTAAATTTAAACCACATGAGCCGACCACTGAAACACAAAATATAGCGCGTGGCCAAAAATTCCGGTTATTGCAAACACACTATGATATAAACAACGTTTACAAGGTAAAAGAAAATTAGTTCATTGGTAGAAATGATTTGACCAAAATAATTTGACCAGTCATGTTGACCTGCCGTGACTGTTTTCTGGCGATCAAATCGTGAAAATGATCAGTGGTCAGTAACCACTGACACCCCATTATTTCGAGCGCTGTTTCAATATACTAAAAACCTGTTGATTATGTTAAAAATAGCTTTTGAGTAACGTTTTGATTTCTGAAGGACATATTCTCGTTCTTGTTAGCGGTAGCGTGGCATCCCATTCACGAAACATTGTTTGCAAGTGGTGGATCTGATGGTTCAATAATGTTCTGGTTAACAGGGTAAGTCTATTTGAAACTTTTTGTGGCCTTATCTGGACCTCTGTATATGTTATCATGGTACTCTGGTTTCCTCCTGCACTAACACTAGACCCACATAAGGATATCCTTATATTAGACCTTAGCAAAATAGACTGGTAGAGTAATGGTATAAATGTCTATTTTTGGTTGCTAGTGTGGATGAGAAAGCTGGAGCGATGGACAAAGCCCATGAGGGCATCGTCTGGAGTCTAGCATGGCATCCTGTTGGTCACATTTTGTGTTCTGGCTCCAATGATCACACAAGGTATTACTAAACACGGGAGGTTGCTTCTTCAGTTCCCCGAACCAAAAACATCTTCCTACGCCTCTGTTCTGAATGACGAGGGTAGCTCTACTTTAGCTTTTTGACTGCTCTCCCAACTCCCAATTGTTCCCCAAATTTCCCAATTGTTCCCCAACTTCCTAATTGTTCCCCAACTTCCCAAGTGTTCTCCCAGCTTCCCAAGTGTTCTTCCAACTTCCCAAGTGTTCCCCCAACTTCCCAAGTGTTCTCCCAACCTTCCAAGTGTTCCCCCAACTTCCTAAGTGTTCTCCAATCTTCCCAATGTTCCCCCAACTTCCCAAGTGTTCCTCCAACTTCCCAAATGTTTCCCCAACTTCCCAAGTGTTTCCCCAACTTTCCAAGTGTTTCTCCAACTTCCCAAGTGTCCCCCAACTCCCAAGTGCTCTCTCAACTTCCCAAGTGTTCCCCCAACTTTCCAAGTGTCCCCCCTAACTCCCCAAGTGTTCCCCCTAACTCCCCAAGTATTCCCCAACTTCCCAAGTGTTCCCCCAACTTCCCAAGTGCTCTCTCAACTTCCCAAGTGTTCCCCCAACTTTCCAAGTGTTCCCCCTAACTCCCCAAGTGTTCCCCAACTTCCCAAGTGTTCCCCCAACTTCCCAAGTTTTCCCCCAACTTCCCAAGTGTTCCCCCAACTTCCCAAGTGTTTTTTCAACTTCCCAAGTGTTCCCCCAACTTTCCAAGTGTTCCCCCAACTTCCCAAGTGTTCTCTCAACTTTCAAGTGTTCCCCTAACTTCCCAAGTGTTCCCCAACTTCCCAAGTGTTCCCCCAATTTCCCAAGTGCTCTCTCAACTTCCCAAGTGTTCCCCCAACTTGCAAGTGTTCCCCTAACTTCCCAAGTGTTCCCCAACTTCCCAAGTGTTCCCCCAACTTCCTAATTGTTCCCCAACTTCCCAAGTGTTCTCCCAACTTCGCTCACTATTTTGTCTTCTTTTTAGTAAATTCTGGACGCGAAATCGGCCAGGAGACAAGATGCACGATCGATATAACTTGGATATTTGCCAGATTGACGACGGAGATTACAGTAAGTGTCACGTGATGGCGTGTGCACGTCCGTATCACGTGACGTTGATGGATGTACTTACTACTTTTTCAACCGTAATCGTAATCTGTTGTCGGCATCTTAAAGGGATACTCCTTAGTCAAAATACAAATGTTGTTCATATGAAAGATCTTACTGACTTTAGTTTATTCCCAAAGTTTCAGCATTCCTATCAATTTAGTTAAAGGGACACTCCACCCCAAAAAGTGTTGCTTAAAAGAAAGTTCTTTTCTTCACAATAGCGTAAATATAAAAGCTGCACAACAGACTAAGACCACGTTATTGTCATGCTATTAGGGACCTTCAGATTTACGACGGCAACCTAGGACGAGGACGTCGTTCAAACAAAAGAATCTTTATGCGAAACAAAAAGAATGAATAATTTTTATTCCCAACAGTAATCTCAACGCCGTCCTCGTTCTGTTTATAACGCCACAGAGAACATTTTCACGTCTTTAGGACGACGGTAACTCGCGGAGAGATGAGAGCTGTTCCTTAAGACTGACTTAAACACAGACACTACAAGCGTTTTAGAAATAGTGAAGCATTTTGGAGATCATAAAACAAGCTTTGAGTGTCAAATACGCTAGTCAAACGACCGTGGTTTCATTGAAATTCTAAAATTTATATTTCTTCCACTGCCGTTGCCGTCCTAGGTTGCCGTCGTAAATATTAAGGTCCCAAATAGCGTAAATATAAATCCTGCACAATAGACTAAGACCACGCGTTATTGTTATGTTATTGTCAAGGGTTTCTTCGAAACTCTCCAACTCCAACTCGTCTGTATATAATAATAAAATGTTTTTTCTTCAGATGAGGATGGAGGAAGTAGTACAGCGCTTCCTGGACTGGCAGCGTACGACTCAACCGCCATTATTCCTGGCGTTGGCCTTCCCGTCACAGCCAGCAATGTTGTGTTACCAGACTCCAATGAAACGAACGAGGATGTTGATTTATACGGGGATGCAGGGAGAGGTGAGGGCTGTTGATCAAAGTTGGAATAATACGTCGGGGTTGTTGGAGTTTGGGAGAAAAGGAGGATTAAGGTTAAGGGAAAATTGCGGATGGCAGGGAAGGAGTAAGAAGGAGGAGGGGTGGAGGGAGGAGGAACAGCAGGAAGGGGAGTGGAGGAAGGTTAAGAAATGAGGGGGAAGGGAAAGGAAGAGTGGGAAGGGGGAAATGGGGGTACAGAGGGGAGGAAAGAGAAGAGAGGAAAGGGAAGAGTAGGAAGGGGGAGGGAGGAGTAAGAGGGAGGGAGGAGGAAGAGCAGGGAGGGGAGGGGAGGGAGGTTAAGAAATGAGGGGGAAGGGAAAGGGAGAGTGGGAAGGGGGAAATGGGGGTACAGAGGGGAGGAAAGAGAAGAGAGGAAAGGGAAGAGTAGGAAGGGGGAAGATGGGAGTACAGAGGAAGATGGGAGTACAGAGGGAAGGGAAGAGTAGGAAGGAGAGGGAATGGGGGTACAGAGGGGAGGGAAGAGAGGAGAGGGGGAGTAGGAAGGGAGGGAAGAGTAGGAAGTGGAGGAATGAGAGGAAGGAGGATGGCGGGAAGGAGAGGGATGGGGAGAGTACGAAGGGGGAGGGAGTGGGCGGGGAAGAGAGGGGGGAGGTGAAAGGAGAGGAAGCTAGTTAAAGTGGTTATTAAGATAAAGAAGTGAATGCACTTGAAGAGAGGAAAAAGCAAATGAAATATGAAAGGTCTGACAAATTATTATTAACATTAAAGGTTTCTTTCTCGCAGATCGTTTCCCTGGTAACCAGTCGAGGACCTCGTCCTCCAACGTCCCCCCTCCGTCTTCATCGCATCAAGGGCATCCCGCCCGTCGTGGTGGTATGCCAGGAAAATTTCCCTCTGGAATGCCACCGATGCCGGCGCTTGGTGGGCCAAACGGAAGGATGGGAAAAGGGCCTGAAAGGGAAGGTAAATGGTTTGATTTCATTTCTTTTTGTTTATTTCTCCCTCTCTCTCCGCCACGCTTCTCAATCAAATTACTGTCAAAGCACTTCACAACTCGTACCCTATCTTTTGTATTCTCTTACCTGCAAAGTCGTTTCTGCCGCAACAGGTTTCGATTAGAACTCAACCCATGACGGCTTTTTCGCGCCGATCTGATATTCATTATCGGCTGATATTCGATGCGATTTTTTTTGAACATGTGGTTTAAAGTCAACGTCCAATCGTTATAAATCACCCCACTTATGTTTTGATACGTAATAGTAATAGACATTACTACATTAGACTATCTAATAGTCTAGTGTGGCCCATTGAATCGGGAACACAAATTACAGTAAAAATAGAAAATACCTTCCCACTTCCGCAGGCCATTTTGAATTTCGATATTGTCATGAAAAAGTTTAGACTTCAGACGTTGTAGTTTTGTTGCATTTGATTCGTCACATTTAATGCGACAGAAATGCGATGGAGTTTAAGCTAATGCGAATTTTTAAGTATGAAGCTACTGAACGTGTCGAAAGAATCACTTTAGACGCCGAAGTTGCGTCGAACTTAATTTATCTATTGGATGCGATGAATTAAATGAGTAGCACCATTCTGTCGGTGCTAGCGCAGCATCTTTTGGGAAGTTTTAATAAGAAAAGTCACCTAATAAAGGATGAGAACATGGGTGAACAGGTGTTGGAATTCGTTAGGTTGAGGGCAAAGTTGTACACCTGCAAAACTCTCAAGGACGAGAGTAAGAAATGCAAGGAATGAAAAAATACGTGGTGGAGAAGGAGATCACGTTTGATGACTACAAGAGGTGCCTGTTTGAGGGGAGAAAGGAGAACTATGAACACGTTTATATGAGTAAAGGAAGCATGAGATCTACACAGACGAGATAAACAAGGTCGCGTTGAATAGCGAAGACGATAAGAGGTACATACCAGAGAATGGGGTAAACACGCTGGGTCACTACAAAACTCGTTAACCCTAAAAAGTAACAAATAGGTCAACCTCGTACCACACTCGCTGGTCTGAAACGAGGGGACTGGGATTGACCTAAAAAAACTTCCAAAAAGATGCTGCGCTAGCCCCGACAGAATGGTACTACTTAAATGCGATGGAACTTCAACGTCTAAAGTCTAAACTAGACCTAACTGTTTTGAAATGTGTAGGATTTTAGTTTTACCATGGAAAGTAGAAAGTCTTTTTATTATGCATGGTTTTACACAGCTGAATTTTGAAATTCGACCGCAAAACTTTAAAATTGGATATCGGATATATTTGTCAAATTTTGCGAGATTTTTGCCGATATTGCGAGATTTTTGCCGATATTACGAGATTTTTGCCGATATTGCGAATTTTTTGCCGATATTGCGAGATTTTTGCCGATATTGTGAAATTTTTGCCGATATTGCCCGATTCGCTATCCGATCCGATCGCAAAGTCCTGCATTTGCTCTTCCTCCACTAAAACCTGCCATGTTTTCCCGTAGGTCTTCGTGATGTCTTTAATAATCCACCGCGTGGTATGCCCCCACCTGGTCTTCATCATCCGGATACAAGACCCCCACGTCCAGCAGGTGTGTCAGGAGAGCGACTGGTTCATCAGGTTTGCCATGAAGTATATGTAACTAACACGTGTTGTCTTATTTTAGGCTTCGAGAGAAACGGCGAGTTCCCTAGTAATCAGGCCCCAGTCAGGCCGCGTCCGCCTTTTGCTGGTAATCGCCCGCCGCAATTCCACCCGGGCCCCAGGCCTGGTATGGGCCCCGGGCCTGGTATGGACTTCTTTCCGAGAGGTGGGCCTGGTAACCGAGATCCCGGTATGAACTTTAGGCCACCGGGTCCTTTCCCACCGAACCAATTCATGCGGTTCCCAGGCCCACCAGGTGGCGGCCCTCCAGGTGGTGGTCCTCCAGGTGGCGGCCCTCCAGGTGGCGGCCATCCAGGTGGCGGCCATCCAGGTGGTGGTCCTCCAGGTGGCGGCCCTCATGGAGGACCAAACTTTAGACCTCGACCAATGAATGACCACCCGCGTGATGTAGGGCCTAGACCCCACGGTTTTGGCCCGCCGCGACCAGATTTGAGACCTCCCGACCAGGCGACCAGGGACGGCGAGGATGCCCAAGGTGGTAAGGAAAATCGTGGACCGGGTGTGGAACAGGACCGGAATTCCAAGCCTCTGGAGAAGCTCCCGAGGAGAGGCAACGACTCACCGAGGGTTAGCCCGCCAAGGTTAGCAAGTAACCGTGTAGGACCCGAACGCCGGGCTTCGGATCCTACGGCGCCGGGGATCCTTGGGGATTACCAGACTCATCAGAGAGAAGTGGAGCAACGATTACGGCAAGCAGGTGGCGAGGGTGAGCTGTTTCTGGGGAATTCGTTTGAAGGTGGTGTAGAGCAGGCAAAACCGCATCCCGGTGAACCAGAACCGAGACTGGCTGGACCACCTTCAGATAGACCTGGTCCGGGTCCTCCGTTCGGACGTCAAAATTCTAATCCGCGCGGTGGTCAACCATTTCAACCGCGCTTTGAGGGACTAGACATGGGTCGGATGGAAGATCGCGACCGTCTCCATAATAGACCGGATAGGTCCCGTCCAGGAGGAGAGCGAGGGCTACTTGGAGACCACCCTTTAGATAGACCAGATATGGCTCGTCCTGAAGACCATCCTTTACACGATAAACCAGATAGGTCTCGACCAGGAGAGCGAGGATTACACGGAAGACCAGATGTGGTCCGTCCAGGAGACCACCCGGCACACGAAAGACCAGATGTGGTCCGTCCAGGAGACCACCCGCCACACGAAAGACCAGATATGGTTCGTCCAGGAAACCGCCCGCCGCACGAAAGACCAGATATGGTACGTCCAGGAGACCGGCCGCCGCACGAAAGACCAGATGTTGTCCGTCCAGGAGACCACCCGCCACACGAAAGACCAGATATGGTCCGTCCAGGAGACCGCCCGCCACACGAAAGACCAGATATGGTCCGTCCAGGAGACCGGCCACCACACGAAAGACCAGACATGATCCGTCCAGGAGATCGTCCGCCACACGAAAGGCCAGACATGATCCGTCCTGGAGATCGTCCGCCCCACGAAAGGCCAGACATGGTCCATCCAGGAGATCGTCCGCCCCACGAAAGACCAGATATGGTCCGTCCAGGTGACCGTCCGCCGCACGAAAGGCCAGACATGGTCCGTCCTGGAGATCGTCCGCCCCACGAAAGGCCAGACATGGTCCGTCCAGGAGATCGTCCGCCCCAAGAAAGGCCAGATATGGTCCGTCCAGGAGATCGTCTGCCGCACGAAAGGCCAGATATGGTCCGTCTTGGAGATCGTCCGCCCCACGAAAGGCCAGACATGGTCCGTCCAGGAGATCGTCCGCCCCACGAAAGGCCAGATATGGTCCGTCCTGGTGATCGTCCGCCACACGAAAGGCCAGATATGGTTCGTCCAGGAGATCGTCCACCCCACGAAAGGCCAGACATGGTCCGTCCAGGAGACCGTCCGCCGCACGAAAGGCCAGACATGGTCCGTCCAAGAGACCGTCCACCCCACGAAAGGCCAGACATGGTCCGTCCAGGAGATCGTCCGCCCCACGAAAGGCCAGACATGGTCCGTCCAGGAGACCGCCCGCCCCACGAAAAGCCAGACATGGTTCGTCCAGGAGATCGTCCGCCCCACGAAAAGCCAGACATGGTTCGTCCAGGAGATCGTCCACCACACGAAAGGCCAGACATGGTCCGTCCAGGAGATCGTCCGCCGCACGAAAGGCCAGACATGGTCCGTCCAGGAGACCGTCCGCCCCACGAAAGACCAGACCGTCCAGGAGACCGCCCGCCCCACGAAAAGCCAGACATGGTTCGTCCAGGAGATCGTCCACCACACGAAAGGCCAGACATGGTCCGTCCAGGAGATCGTCCGCCCCACGAAAGGCCAGATATGGTCCGTCCAGGAGACCGCCCGCCCCACGAAAAGCCAGACATGGTTCGTCCAGGAGATCGTCCACCACACGGAAGGTCAGACATGGTCCGTCCAGGAGATCGTCCGCCGCACGAAAGGCCAGACATGGTCCGTCCAGGAGAACGTCCGCCCCACGAAAGGTCAGACCGTCCAGGAGACCGCCCGCCCCACGAAAAGCCAGACGTGGTTGGTCCAGGAGATCGTCCGCCCCACGAAAGGCCAGACCATCCAGGAGACCGCCCGTCCCACGAAAGGACAGACATAGTTCGTCAAGGAGACCGTCCGACGCACGAAAGGCCAGATGTGGTCCGTCCGGGAGATCGTCCATCGCGCGAAAGACCAGATGTGGTCCGTCCGGGAGATCGTCCATCGCGCGAAAGACCAGATGCAGTCCGTCCAAATGATCAAATGTTTCGTAACAGACCAGAAATGAGTCGCCCTGATGACCGGCAGATGCGTAATCGACCAGATGAACGTGGTCCGCAAGGCAGACCACATGACGGTCCCAATCATCGTCCGCCTCGACCTGGAATGGCTGCACGTTTCCCACCGCGTGCAGATCTCCCACCGCCAGATCGAGCTGACTTCGACAAAGGGACGCGTGACCGTGCCGTTCCGGAAAGGTCCGAATCTAAACCGGCAGTTGACGATAAACCTGACCGAGCAGGCCGTCCAGCTAACGCGGGGGAGCAAGGCAAGGTCAAACCTCTGATGGGCATCGTGCCTTCCCGTCCCGGCCAAGAGCCTCCCGAAGTGGAAACCCGGGGGAGAAAACGCTCCATGGAACACGAGTTTGATCGAGCAGCAAAGCGGATGGAGTCTGGTGAGCACAGGGATGGGATTTGGTGAGGAGCTGGGGCGATTTTTTTGGGTAAACGCTGGTGACTTGCTTATTTATTTATTGCATTCGCCATGAAAACGATAGTGACCGTGTGACGTGTGTTGACGAAATTAGTATCCAGACACCGTCATGGCGTCGAGAACCAAGAACCTTTCTAATTTTTTGAAAACTATTATACAAAAGAGCCATTTATAGGCGGAAAAATAAGCCGAGGGTACATACGCCGCGGTTAATATAAGCCGAGGGGTACATATGCCGCGGTTAATATAAGCCGAGGGTTACATATGTCGCGGTTAATATAATCCGAGGGGTACATACGCCGCGGTTAATATAAGCCGAGGGATACATACGCCGCGGTTAATATAAGCCGAGGGATACATACGCCGAGGTTAGTATAAGCCGAGGGGTACATACGCCGCGGTTAATATAAGCCGAGGGATACATATGCCGCGGTTAATATAAGCCGAGGGATACATACGTCGCAGTTTATATAAGCCGAGAGATACATATGCCGCGGTTAATATAAGCCGAGGGGTACATATGCCGCGGTTAATATAAGCCGAGGGGTACATACGCCGCGGTTATTATAAGTCGAGGGGTACATACGTCGCAGTTTATATAAGCCGAGGGATACATATGCCGCGGTTAATATAAGCCGAGGGGTACATATGCCGCGGTTAATATAAGCCGAGGGATACATATGCCGCGGTTAATATAAGCCGAGGGATACATATGCCGCGGTTAATATAAGCCGAGGGATACATACGTCGCAGTTTATATAAACCGAGGGATACATATGCCGCGGTTAATATAAGCCGAGGGGTACATATGCCGCGGTTAATATAAGCCGAGGGGTACATACGCCGTGGTTAATATTCGACTAGGAATAAATAAGAGACAAAGCCCCCTTTTAATATACTGGTGTAAACGAGAAGAAAAACTTTTATAGGACATTGGAAACAAAAAATAAGTAATATTTAGATCAAAGTACGTAACCTAAATAAGAATATAGTAGTTTGAGGTTGTAAAAATACTCGTAACATGTATTCATTTTTGTAGTAAGACCTTTTATGTATATAAACAGATGAACTCTCAAAATGATTAGGAATGGTAATTTAGAGCTTTTTCATATCTCTCGTCGTTCTTGAGATAATAGGGACCTCTTAAGATCTACGACGGCAACCTAGGACGGGGACGTCGTTCAAACAAAAGAATCTTTATGAGAAACAAAAAGAATGAATAATTTTTATTCCCAAGAGTAATCTCAACGCCGTCCTCGTTCTGTTTACAGCGCCACTGAGAACATTTTCACGTCTTTAGGACGACGGTAACTCAGAGAGAGATGAGAACTGTTACTTAAAGTGCCCATAACCTCAAAATGTTTTATTGTCTTGTTTGGAAGAACTTTCAAAATGATAAAGTAACTTCTTTTGAAGATTTTCGTTTCTTCGCTTTCTTTTTGAGATATATCAGTTTGTTTGATATGCAAATGTCTGGAATTTCGTCACACATGCATAATGACTTATTGGAGAAATGTGTATATCTCTTTCATTCTCGAACGAAATCCTTTAAAATCAAGAAGTTTGGTGCTGTGGGAGAAACACACACGCGTGTTATTCACACTTTAGTGTTTTTATTTCATGAACGCAAAGATATATAACATTCTCTGATAACTCATTATACATGTGTGACGAAATTCCAGATATTTGCATATCAAACAAACTGATATGTCTAAAAAAGAAAGCGAAGAAGTGAAAATCTTCAAAAGAAGTTACTTTATCATTTTAAAAGTTCTTCCAAATAAGACAATAAAAAAATTTGAGGTTGGGGGCACTTTAAGACTGACTTAAACACAGACACTACAATCGTTTTGGAAATATGGAAGCGTTTTAAAGATCATAAAACAAGCTTTGAGTGTAAGATACGCTAGTCAATCGACCGTGGTTTCATTCAAATGCTAAAATTTATATTGCTTTCACTGCCGTCGCCGTCCTAGGTTTCTGTCATAGAGCTTAAGTTCCCTATTAAGGAGTTTACGAAAATACAGACGCGGGCAACAAAGCAATTTTTTATCCCGAGCAAAGGCCAAGTTCTCCTGCTAAAGAGGACGTCATGTATATACAGCAGGGTCTTAGCCAGCCAGTTGTCGTTCGGACGACCAGTTTCGATTTAATACGGCCAATTGATAACGACGGCCTTTGGACGGCTATTTATACTTATGTGATATGCAATGGCGTCAAGATTGAGATTGAGATTATTCAACGAAATCACTGGACACTTTGCACATTACGTGACACTGACACCCTAACATCATTACATCAAAATAGTGATGCCAAATTAATTTACTATTTCTAATTTCTTGATTTTCTAAAAATGTGTAAAGCTCTTTACGTCATAGGCTACTTCATTTACATATTACACAAGTCTAAATATCTCAAGAACGACGTGAGATACGAAAGAACTCTAAATTACTACTCCTCGTCATTTTAGGAGTTCAAAAATAACTACGACTTAATTTTGATTTCAATGAAAAGTGTGAAAAGTGATTGCAATGAAAAGTTCCCCTTAAAGGGATATGGCAATATAAATGAACTTTGTCTCATTTGAAAGAACTCGTAAAATGGTATAAGAAGACCTTTTACAATTTTTCTGTATCTTTCTTGGTTTTTGAAATATTTCAGATAATTATGACAAAAGACAGTCTACAATCCGCCATCTTGTTGTAATATTTGACCTAATTAACTAGGAAATTGGTGACGTCACAAGCAGGGTAAACCTGATGAAACTACTCCATAGGTGACCGAATTTCCGCGGAAGGCTTTTTAAAATGTTGTGGGCCAATTGAAAATGGAAATAGTGCAACATAATCGAGTTTCTGGCTCATAATGTCGTAAGGTTGGCAAGATAAAAATTTCACTTTACCCTACTTATGACGTCACATGCATATCGAAAATAATTCCAAGATGGCGGACAGCACGCTGTCTTTCGTCAAATTATTTCGAAAACCAAAAAAGATAAGGGAAAATTGCAACCATTTCACGAGTTCTTTCAAATGAGACAAAGTTAATTTATATTGCCATATCCCTTTAAAAGGTGTTACAACCAAACACTGAGCAATATATGGCTCTACAATAGGTTTTAGTGTTACAAGTAGTTGTAGTTATTCTCTGTGTCCTATGTCCTTTAATAATCAAATAATACAAGCTAGTTACTGATTAACAAATATGTTCACATAAATAACGATTTTGTCGTGGTAGTAAATTCAAAAAAATCATTCATCTGCGCCTCAACAGCTTTTTTACTGTAGTATATTGCTCAACGTTCTTCCTCAGTCATTGGCTCAAGGGGGTGGGTGGGGGGGGGGGGCGTGGTACCACCTATTTGTCATAGTGTTTTTATGTCTGTGTCATATACATGTCATTACTGATATATAGCGATTGCCATCAGTGGCGTAACTATAACCGCCCTGATTGCCAGAATCGACCAACAAATACAGAATATAATTTCCAACGCGGTTCTCGGGTGATCTCGTTCCAATGCCCCAGCTCGGTTAGAATTCAATATGGCGGCCATGGTCGATTTAGCCGCAAGTAGTACTTCCGGTTTCATTTTCTGAACAATATTTGCTCGACCTTGCTTGGAAATGCTTGGAAAATTTAGCCTAAATAATGCCTTAGATATTAATATGAGCAGAAACTAACCTAAATTTAGTCATTTTTGGACATCCAAAAATTTGGCAAAAATGGCCAAAAAATAAAGGGGTTAACCTTAACTTTGTGACGATTCTCGACCATTTTTAACTTGTCGAAATAAGCTTAAAATATGAAAATTGAGCCTAAATAATGCCTTAGATATTAATATGAGCAGAAACTAGCGTAAATTTAGTCATTTTTGGACATCTAAAAATTTGGCAAAAATGGCCAAATTTCGCCAAAAAGTAAAAGGGTTAACCTTAACTTTTTGACGATTTTCGACCACTTTTAACTTGTCGAAATAAGCTTAAAATATGAAAATTTAGCCTAAATAATGCCTTAGGTATTAATATGAGCAGAAACTAGCGTAAATTTAGTCATTTTTTGACATCTAAAAATTTGGCAAAAATGGCCAAATTTGGCCAAAAAGTAAAGGGGGGTTAACCTTAACTTTTTGACGATTTTCGACCGCTTTTAACTTGTCGAAATAAGCTTAAAATATGAAAATTTAGCCTAAATAATGCCTTAGATATTAATATGAGCCGAAACTAGCGTAAATGTAGTCATTTTTTGACATCTAAAAATATGAAAAAAATGGCCAAATTTGGACAAAAAGTAAAGGAGGGGTTAACCTTTTTGACGATTTTCGACCATTCAGTACATTAAATGTGACTTGCAGCTTGGTTATTTTAATATGGTAAATTGTTTGCTGCTCAAGCTGTTAACGCAAACTCAGAAAAAGCTTGAGTAGCAAACAATTTACCATATTAAAATAACCAAGCTGCAAGTCACATTTAGTACGTATGTCGCACGTAGGAACTATTACGCAACGTAGTCTTCGTTCAATGGTTAGAGCGTCTAACTTCCAGAAACTAACCCCAGCGTCCATTGTTCTACAAGCATGGTACAACACTTAATTTCATTATAAGATAAAGCCTACTACATATATTACCATTATGAACAAAAAACTATTAATTTAAAAAAATAAAAGTCTTAAGTGCTGACTTAAAACTGACTTAAAATTGCAATTCCACGGTTATTGATGCGGCAACTGAGAATGTTCTGTCTCCATGAGTCACCGTTTTGGATTTTGGCTCAAGTAGCAGATTTCGGTTAGATGATCTTAAAGCACGAGTGGGTTTATATTTAGTTCTAATTAGTTGATAAATCAGTAATATAAACAGGTGTCTGGCCATGCAAAGCCTTGAAAGTAATTATTAGTATCTTAAAAACAATCCTCTTGAGCTCACTGGCAACCAGTGAAGATTACGAAGCACAGGGGAAATATGTTCTGATTTGTTAACCCTTGCAACAAGTCTAGCAGAAGTTTGAATTCGCTGTAACTTGCTCAATTCAGCTTCTGGTAAGCCATATAGGATGCTATTACAGCTGTCAAGTTTTGATGTTATGAATGCATGCACCAACTTCTCACAGTCCTTTTTACTCAAATATTTCCTGATCTTGCCGATATTTCTGATAGCCAAAGTTGCCGATTTACAAATGTTATTTATATTTTAGAGTATTTAATTTTAGATGTCTATCAACAGCAACACCGAGATCACGTGCAACCGGAGCCGGTTGGATTATCACATCATTGACACATATTTCTGGCATTGGTTCACAATGCATAAAACGTGATGATAGATGGACAATCTCGGTTTAACTTGGATTACATATAAGACCATTCATAGTACACCAGTTGGTGATGTCCTTAATACATAACTCAAGTTTAGCTAGAGCAACAGGTCTACAGCTGTGTGTCGACTCATCAGCGTACATTATGCAATCAAGGCCATGGGCTTTGATCACATCTTCCAATGGCGCAAAGAAGAGTGAAAACAGAAGTGGATCCAGTACAGAACGCTGAGGTGAACCATATTGCAATGGTTTGCTGACTGTACCCGATCAGAAAGGTATGAGTGATACCATGGATAGTAAAAGAACTATTCTTTTACTATCCATGGTGATACCAAGCTAGTTCAGTTCCACTAAACCCATAGAAAGTCTCTCCAATAGAACGGTGTGGTCAGATGTTCCTTTCCCATATATCCTGACATTCTCTAAGAAGTGAGGTACAAGATCCTTCAGCAGGTTGGTTATATGGTCCATGATCCTGGTTTTCAACTTTACTCAACTTCGCCCACAATTTTTTCTTTGATTATTTTTGTCAACAACAAATAAACAAACACTGAAAATTTCACTGAAATCAACTAAACAACGAAAATCGCACAAGTTTTATTATAACGAGGCTTCAACACCAAAAACCTGGAACGAATCCAATCTATAAACTCACAAAAAACACTTTTTCAAGTATGATTTCTAGTGATGTGAATCGAAGAACAAGCAAGCTTGTCGTCGAAGTAAAGGTGTAGAAAGGTGTCTTTTTACTGCAAAAGGATGTTATTATGTTAATACTAAAAGAAGTGTAGGTAATTTGAACACTTTGTCCTTGCTGTGTTCTCATGTTCTGTACTTTTAAAGAATTAAGAAGGAAAACACGCTGTAAGGAGGACACTCACAGCGCGCACTAAGGCGCGGGATTGCAGAATAGACAGAATATACACTTGTATATTCCGACTGTATATTCTGTCTAGTTATACAAGACTGTATATTTAAATAAATAGACACAATATATCAGATTAGACACTATAATTATACACTATATACGTCTAGTAGACGTATAGTGTATATTTCTGTCTATTGTGTCTATTTACACACTTATACATAAACTGTGAGTGTCTATTGTGTATATTGTGTATATTAGCGTCTAATTATACACTATATACGTCTAATAGACGTCTAGTGTATATTTACGTCTGTTGTGTCTATTTATACACTTATACATAAACTGTGAGTGTCTATTGTGTATATTGTGTATATTAGCGTATAATTATACACTATATACGTCTAATACACGTATAGTGTATATTTACGTCTATTCGTGTCTATTTACACACTTATACATAAACTGTGTGTGTCTATTGTGTATATTGTGTATATTAGCGTCTAATTATACACTATATACGTCTAATACACGTATAGTGCATATTTATAGTGTATATACCTCTAATACACGTATAGTGTATAAGTGGTCTATATATATATATATATATATAAATATATTGAATGAAACAATATATGTTATTGCCTCGTTCTATTCCAAAACCACGCCAACTATACTGACTACGCTGCCTCGTTCTATTATAAAACCACGCAACATACATGTATCGCTATATATAATATATATTTTCCTTCACCATAAATCCTGAGAACATGTAGTTTGATCGAGTGAAATGCCAAATATTACTTGTTATATATATATATATATATATATATATATATATATATATATAGTAGAATAATGATGTAATTATATACGCTCGTATCTTTTCGAAACTAAACAACATATATCAACGCCATCTCCGACAAACCCAAGTGCGATTGCCGAACGAAGGATAGCTGTCCCCTAGAAGGAAGCTGCGGTGCCTTACCGCAAATTTGATTTATCAAGCCGAAGTGACCACAGGCGATGACATGACGACCAAAAAATACATTGGCATGACTGCAACCTCTTTTAAGACCTGTTACAACAACCATACCAAATCAATCCGTGATGCTGTATATTTAAAGGAACTTATATATCAAGTTACATTTGGAAATTGAAGATGGAGAAACGCGACTACATTTTGAAACGCGCGAAATCATACAGCAATGGGGATAAACGATGTAATTTGCACGCCTGGAAGAAAAATTGTGTATTATGAAAGCCGACCCAAACCACCTCCGAAACAAAAGATCCGAAATATTTTCAAAATGCCGTCACCGAAACAAACACAGACCACGCAACTTGAAATGGACCGCAATGACGTCGCCACATTCCATTGCCACAACGTAACCACCGTTATAACAGGACAATCAAGACGAATTTTCTTTCAGTTGTCTGAAGATCGTCTACGGGCGTGAAACTATTAGTAACAGCAAACAATCTTTATATATGTATATATATATATATATATATATGTAGCAAAGTGAAAAGGTGGTAAACTGCCGAGAATTTGGTGACGAGATACTGACGTATGTATATTGAATGAAACAATATTATAAGTTGTTGCCTCGTTCTATCCCAAAACCACGCAACATTTCTCTATTGAGTTAAACAATATTATAGCCGTAGTCTATTTCAAAAATACGCAACATATCGCTATTGAATGGAACAGTATCATATGTTGTTGCCTCGTTCTATTTCAAAACTACGTTAACTATATACTGACTACGCTGCTACATTCGCATAGTGTTTGTGACTAGACGTCCATTAGACGTATATAGTGAAAATAATTAGACGCTAATATTAAAAACAATATACACAATAGACACTCACAGTTTATGTATACAAGTGTGTAAATAGACACAATAGACGTTAATATACACTAGACGTCTATTAGACGTATATAGTGTATAATTAGACGCTAATATACACAATGACACAATAGACACTCACAGTTTATGTATAAGTGTGTAAATAGACACAATAGACGTTAATATACACTAGACGTCTATTAGACGTATATAGTGTATAATTAGACGCTAATATACACAATATACACAATAGACACTCACAGTTTATGTATACAAGTGTGTAAATAGACACAATAGACCTTAATATACACTAGACGTCTATTAGACGTATATAGTGTATAATTAGACGCTAATATACACAATATACACAATAGACACTCACAGTTTATGTATAAGTGTGTAAATAGACACAATAGACGTTAATATACACTAGACGTCTATTAGACGTATATAGTGTATAATTAGACGCTAATATACACAATATACACAATAGACACTCACAGTTTATGTATACAAGTGTGTAAATAGACACAATAGACCTTAATATACACTAGACGTCTATTAGACGTATATAGTGTATAATTAGACGCTAATATACACAATATACACAATAGACACTCACAGTTTATGTATACAAGTGTGTAAATAGACACAATAGACGTTAATATACACTAGACGTATATTACACAATAGACACTCACAGTTTATGTATACAAGTGTGTAAATAGACACAATAGACGTTAATATACACTAGACGTCTATTAGACGTATATAGTGTATAATTAGACGCTAATATACACAATATACACAATAGACACTCACAGTTTATGTATACAAGTGTGTAAATAGACACAACAGACCTTAATATACACTAGACGTCTATTAGACGTATATAGTGTATAATTAGACGCTAATATACACAATAGACACTCACAGTTTATGTATACAAGTGTGTAAATAGACACAATAGACCTTAATATACACTAGGACGTCTATTAGACGTATATAGTGTATAATTAGACGCTAATATACACAATATACACAATAGACACTCACAGTTTTATGTATACAAGTGTGTAAATAGACACAATAGACGTTAATATACACTAGACGTCTATTAGACGTATATAGTGTATAATTAGACGCTAATATACACAATATACACAATAGACACTCACAGTTTATGTATAAGTGTGTAAATAGACACAATAGTCGTTAATATACACTAGACGTCTATTAGACGTATATAGTGTATAATAAGCAATGGAGAATTGACAGAATATACGCCACCTGTCTACTCAGTATAACTATACATTATATACGGTATACACTGTATAAATATACACAATATACTTCTTATGTCTAAACTGTCTATTCTGCAATACCGCGCCTTACTCACAGCGCGCCAGGTCCAAATTTTGCACTGCATTTTAAACTATTATTTGTCTATGTTTTTAGGCTTAATTCGTTCGCCAAACTGCGTGAGATAAATGTACGAAATCGTCGACATTGAGAGGGAAGCCTTCGGCTAGTTGGTAGTTGTTTAAAACTTTGGGCGTTGGAGGACTTGGAGACTCGCTTGGAGCGTGCTTGGAGATATACTTGAGTCTGTTTTGTGCTCGAAATGATGTTCAAGCGAAAGGGCTTTAGGTAAGGAGGTTTTTGCTGTTTTGTTATCCTCGACATTCGAAGAAAGAGCGAAATTATTCTTTCCACCAAACCCAACACGAGTACTTTCTGTGTAGAGTTTAACCTACATGTACTTTCTTCCTACCTTATGTTTTTAACTCTTTCTTAGTTGGCTAGCTCTTTCAAGTCTTCTAACTTTTGGAGGGCTTAACGAAAACATTGATATTTCATGCTCAGATTTTGGGTGTTGTTTTTGCCACTAATTTAACAAAATGTTTTTTTATTCATTTAATTTATAGATTGTTACAGTTGCATGTAAATTATTTATGCTAGTTGGTTGGTTTTCTGTTTGTTGCCATCAGTACAAGGAACAGAAGCAAGATCATAGAAAGTTGCTATGAAAAGGTAATGGGTTTATTATAAATACTAATGTTATATTACTTCTTAAAAGTTATGAAAATAATTTAATATTTTGTGATATAGACATCAAATTTTTTATAGAGATGAGCCGATTAATCGGAAACTAATTGGCAAAGCCGATTAATCGGCCAATTAAAATAATCGGTAATCGGCCGATTATTGCATAATAATGGACAAAATAATCGGTGCATTAAAGTTCGCGAACGACATGCCACGAGTCCGTAAATTCATAAGCATGAACACAATAGTCTTTATTTCACACTGAAATTCGACAGTCCAGCTCGTCCCAATCATAAAGGTTGCGATTTTTGAATCCACATACATGTCAATTTTTGTCAGACTGGATGATTTTTCATGTGACATTAAAAATCGTTTAAAAAAAAGTATTTTTCGTGTTACGTTAAAAATCATTTGCAAGCTCCATGTTCTCACAGGATCTTCGATTGACGTAGTCACGACGGAGAAAATCTCCACCCAGAAAAAGAGTCGCAGCGCTGGACCTCATCAAGACCTATGGTCTTGCTTCAATAAGATCGTTTTTATTTTTGTATCACAATTTGCCAAAATTCAACTTTGAGTATTGATCAGTTTAATGATTATGTAATGTGGGTGTTAGAATTGTGTTTGCTGTGTTTAATAAACTAATAACATAACAATTGTTGTATTACAACGACTTCTCTTGTTTTTCTTGCAATTCTTCTGTGATAGCGTAGCGCATAGTTGCTAACCGAAATTGATTCGTAAGGATTCCATATGAACATTTTTCTGTTGTTTGAAGCAAGAATTAATAGCAAATATGGAGAAACATGAATCTTGACGTCGTTTGTGCACAGCGCTATTGCTTTTTCGGGGTATTTCCGATCGTTTAAACAACCAAAACTTGCACAATGATCACCAGAAGCCATTTCTGTTATATTTCGAAAATGTTGTTCGTCCCTAGCAATCCCATAAAACATTGCGATACTGCGTGGAGACTGGTAACCGGAAACATATCGCTAATCGACGGCATATACCGATTAATTGGCCGATTATTTCTATTAATCTGCCTCCAAATAATCGGCTTCAGTAATCGGCTATTTTCGTGATCGGCTCATCTCAAATTTTTTATTGAAAATTTACATTGTCTGGCGACAATGATTTTTCAGTCACAAAACATCACAAAGCTATATAATTATATATAATTATATATTATTATAATTATAATAATAATTATGAATAATTATAATAATAATAATTATTATTATTATTATAATTATTATAATAATTATATATTATTATTATTATATATAATTATATATAATTATATTATTATTATTTTCATGTATTTTTATGATGTATGTTTTCCTACCGTAGGGCTGCGCCTCGCATGGGACTGTCTTGTTCACGCAAACCCTGTTGGGCCCGTCTTTTATTTTTTCTTGTATCTATGTATTGTTATTAGTATGTCACATAGACGTGTCCAATAAAGCTGTTAAACTAATTTAAAAATTAAAAACCTAATTAATGTTGGGTCCATTAAAGTGAGTACTAAACATTAAAATTGAGATTATTAAATGTATTAATTGCCGCATAGGCAGTACATATATCAATTGAACCAGTACATCAGTAACCTTCGCTCTCCATCTGAGTCTCGTTAGCTCAATGGTTAGAGCGTCTCACATGGAAGTATGTCGACGATACGACCATTGCTGAAGTTGTTCATAGAGGAGAAAGATGCTGTTGTCACTGTAGAAGAATGGTCAAATGTTAATAGGCTTCACCTTAATGCCAAGAAATGTAAAGAACTTATAATTGACTTTAAGTCCAGTAACAGAACTTTGATCCTTTGATGGTTAATTGGAAAAATCTACCTGTCGTCAAAACTTACACTTACACTTACACTTACTAATAATATAAGGAAAAGAAGATAATAGTGAAAATAAGTAAATAATAAAAAAAAGTTACATATCAAGTAACTTTATTCTTTGTTTCTTCAAACTATTCTGGCCGCCACATTCTCTAAGGTAATGTCATTGTCTAAGGTAATATTTGCAATTCTTCTTCTTGCTCTGGTTCCTCTAAGGCATAGGAGAGCTGAACGTACTAAGGCGAAAGAGATTTTCGCTCTCAACCAAGACATTGTGCTGGCATAGTCTTCTCCCTTCTTAATATACTTATACTCAGTGGCGTAGCTAGACCAGGGCCTAGAGGGGCCAGGCCCTGGTAAACGTCGTGAAGGCCCTAGTAAAAAGTATTTTGGCAAGTACACATGCATAGCTAAAGCATGATATTTTTATTGACAATCTTGCAAGTGCATAATGCCATGGTATTTCAAGTATGTTTTTATTTATTTGTAATTTATCGGAAAACAACACCATACCCGGCATACCAATCCTGTCTTCCCATACCATCCTCCCTGACTAAAACTATTATTACATATATTAAACAATAACCATCTAGCGTTGTTTGTCTAATGTTCTATATATAACTCCCTCGTTTCCTGCTTTTTGGCAATAATTAAAGAACAAAGTTTGTCCAACCGAAATCAAATATTCTGCTTTCTCAAAATGCTGGAAATGCCATTTCAAAGACTCTAGAGTTTCAAAATTTTCCGGGACGTAATGGTATGCCCTGCCCCCCTAGCTGGTCTCAGGCTTCACTCTTGCACGGCGTGATCAAAGCTTTGGAGTGGTGCTCGGGTAGTGCCCTTGTAATTGAGTGTAATTGAGTACGGCTGGCTACGCCACTGCTTATACAGTACTTATACTTATACTTATACTCAGGAAACATGGCGTCCAGGCGGGCCCTCTCAATATAAGCAAAATAATGGTGTGCAAGAAATTGAATGCCAAAAGGAATTCTAGGCTAGGCATGCGATACTTTCGGTTGCCGTTGCCCCTGTTGGTTTAAGAGATTGGAAAGTTTATGAAATCACTAAAATGTGCGAAAGATATCAAATTCGGCCGCCATTTTGTGCGGGCAGCTCCTGGAAATTGCGCGGGCCTGTGCGGGAAAGTGATTCGTTCCCAGGCCCACTTTAGAGCAGACACGCAAAAATGGCGTCGACGACAATCGTCAATCGATTATGGGCTTATGACTTTTCTTTACAATTTTAATAGCAATTTTTGCGTGGCTGCGGGAAATACACACACTTTTTCCACCTTTGAAAAATAGGGCTGTTAACTTAACTTATAGTTTGTCAGAACTATTTGTTTGTGTTCAATACTGAGTCTATTTTTTCTGCTCATCGTTTTGTAAAGTGATGTGCAACTTTTACTATTTGGGCCAAAACGATGTGCAAATTGCACATTGCACACCGTTAATTCGAACCCTACTTATACGTATACATATACTTATACATATACTTATACATATACTTATACATATACTTATACATATACTTATACGTATATTTATACTTATACATATACTTATACGTATATTTATACTTATACTTATACTTATACGTATATTTATACTTATACTTATACTTATACGTATATTTATACTTATACTTATACGTATATTTATACTTATACGTATACTTATACATATACTTATACATATACTTATACATATACTCTATACTTATACATATACTTATACATATACTTATACGTATAATTTATACTTATACATATACTAATACGTATATTTATACTTAATACTTATACTTATACGTATACTTATACTTATACGTATATTTATACTTATACTTATACGTATATTTATACTTATACATATACTATATACGTATACTTATACATATACTTATACATATACTTATACATATACATATACTTATAACATATACTTATACATATACTTATACGTAAATTTTTATACTTATACATATACTTAATACGTATATTTATACTAATACTTATACTTTTACGTATATTTTATACTTATACTTATACTTATACGTATATTTATACTTATACTTATACGTATATTTATACTTATACATATAACTTAAACATATACTTATACATATACTTATACATATACTTATACTTATACATATACTTATACATAAACTTATACGTATATTTATACTTATACATATACTTATACGTATATTTATACTTATACTTATACTTATATATTTACTTATACTTATACTTATACGTATATTTATACTTATACTTATACTTATACGTATATTTATACTTATACATTATACTTATACGTATACTTATACTTATACTTATCTTATACGTATATTTATACTTATACATATACTTATACGTATATTTTATACTTATACTTTATACTTATACGTATATTTATAACTTATACTTATACTTATACTTATACGTATATTTTATACTTATACATATACTTTAATACGTATATTTATACTTATACATATACTTATACGTATATTTATACTTATACTTATACTTATATTTATACTTATACTTATACTTATACGTATATTTAAACTTATTACGTATACTTATACTAATACTTATACTTATACTTATACTTATACTTATACTTATACTTATACTTATACGTATATTTATACTTATACTTATACGTATATTTATACTTATACATATACTTTTATATAGATATATATAGATATATAGATATTAATAGATATATATATAAAACCTATCATAATACTATTTTTTACCTATACGTATATTTATACTTATACTTATACTTATACGTAATTTTTATACTATACATATACTTATACTTATATTTATACTTATACTTATACTTATACTTATACTTATACTTATACGTATATTTATACTTATACATATACTTATACGTATATTTATATTTATACTTATACTTATACGTATATTTATACTTATCTTAATACTTATACGTATATTTATACTTATACATATACTTATACTTATACTATTACTTATACTTATACTTAAAAATACTTATACGTATATTTATACATATACTTATACTTATACGTAATATTTATACTTATACATATACTTATACGTATATTTATACTTATACTTATACTTATACGTATATTTATACATATACTTATACGTATACTTATATACTTCCAAAGGTTAAAATATGAGTATAAGTGTAAGTGTAAGTTAAAGTATGAGTATGAGCTTGTCTATTAAGTAAGTAAGAGTATGTAAATAAAAAAATAAAATAGAAGTTCCCCCTGTTCAATTTTTTTTTAAAACTAAAAAGACAACCGTTTCCCCTTGTTTCATCCACTGATGCCGTGCAAAGACCCCCCCTTTTTTCTTACTTAGTCTGATCCCCTCTGGGTTTTTTAACTTAATCCTATCCCCGTTTTTTCAAAGGGTATTATAACCCCCAATTATCTCATTCATTAGTTCTTATACCAGATTTACTAATTTTTAGGAACCATCATCTCCGATCTTGGTGGACACTAGCCTTAACCATTCGACCATCCGAACTCGGATGAATAAATACAAAACACTTTAATACATATTTGTAATCTATAAACTATAAGTTAACATGTTGTATAAGTAAAAGTATTAGTACAAACATAAGTGCGATCGGTACACTATAATATACAGTTGGACTTATATAAAGTCTAATATATATACTTTGCCATTCTTTTGCAGGTCGAGTTGGTGATAAAGTATTGAAACTAACTAAATATTTAAAATGCTACATAGGATGTGTAAAAAAGTGAAATTGCAATATATATTCCTGTATTCATCATTATACGTGAACGTATACTATGCACACTTCAAGTGTAAAGTATAAGTAGAAATTAACGTTTAATCATGAATACATGAATATATATTTGTACTCTATAAACTATAACTTACACTCTAAGTATATATTGTACTTATATTAATATACTATATAACTAAAACAACAACAAATTTCAAAAATTTTAATAAAGAGAAAATACCAAAAGGTGTACTGTCCTTCGTTATCCACATACAGACTTTAAGGGTGCGTCAAGAACACCTGGATTTTTAAGGTGCGTTACGCGCATCTGCTCGTATTAATATCTAAGGCATTTAGTAATATCTAAAGCACAATCTAGGCTAAATTTTGCATATTTTAAGCGTATTTCGAAAAGTTAAAAATGGTCGAAAATCGTTACCCTTTACTTTTTGGCCAAATTTGGCCATTTTTGCCAAATTTTTAGATGTCAAAAAAGGACTAAATTTACGCTAGTTTCGGCTTATATTAATACCTAAGGCATTATTTTGGCTCAATTTTCATATTTTAACCTTATTTCGACAAGTTAAAAATGGTCGAAAATCGTCAAAAAGTTAAGGTTAACCCCTTTACTTTTTGGCCAAATTTGGCCATTTTTGCCAAATTTTTAGATGTCAAAAAAGGACCAAATTTACGCTAGTTTCGGCTTATATTAATACCTAAGGCATTATATTGGCTCAATTTTCATATTTTAAGCTTATTTCGACAAGTTAAAAATGGTCGAAAATCGTCAAAAAGTTAAGGTTAACCCCTTTACTTTTTGGGCAAATTTGGCCATTTTTGCCAAATTTTTAGATGTCAAAAAAGGACTAAATTTACGCTAGTTTCGGCTCATATTAATACCTAAGGCATTATTTGGCTCAAATTTCATATTTTAAGCTTATTTCGACAAGTTAAAAATGTCGAAAATCGTCAAAAAGGTTAACCCCTTTACTTTTTGGCCAAATTTGGCCATTTTTGCCAAATTTTTATGATGTCAAAAAACGACTAAATTTACGCTAGTTTCGGCTTAATTAATACCTAAGGCATTATTTTGGCTCAATTTTCAAATTTTAAGCTTATTTCGACAAGTTAAAAATGGTCGAAAATCGTCAAAAAGTTAAGGTTAACCCCTTTACTTTTTGGCCAAATTTGGCCATTTTTGCCAAATTTTTAGATGTCAAAAAAGGACTAAATTTACGCTAGTTTCGGCTTATATTAATACCTAAGGCATTATTTTGGCTCAATTTTCATATTTTAAGCTTATTTCGACAAGTTAAAATGGTCGAAAATCGTCAAAAAGTTAAGGTTAACCCCTTTACTTTTTGGCCAAATTTGGCCCATTTTTGCCAAATTTTTTAGATGTCAAAAAACGACTAAATTTACGCTAGTTTCGGCTTATATTAATACCTAAGGCATTATTTTGGCTCAATTTTCATATTTTAAGCTTATTTCGACAAGTTAAAAATGGTCGAAAATCGTCAAAAAGTTAAGGTTAACCCCTTTACTTTTTGGCCAAATTTTTAGATGTCAAAAAAGGACTAAATTTACGCTAGTTTCGGCTTATATTAATACCTAAGGCATTATATTGGCTCAATTTTCATATTTTAAGCTTATTTCGACAAGTTAAAAATGGTCGAAAATCGTCAAAAAGTTAAGGTTAACCCCTTTACTTTTTTGGCCCAAATTTGGCCATTTTTGCCAAATTTTTAGATGTCAAAAAAGGACTAAATTTACGCTAGTTTCGGCTTATATTAATACCTAAGGCATTATTTTGGCTCAATTTTCATATTTTAAGCTTATTTCGACAAGTTAAAAATGGTCGAAAATCGTCAAAAAGTTAAGGTTAACCCCTTTACTTTTTGGCCAAATTTGGCCATTTTTGCCAAATTTTTAGATGTCAAAAAAGGACTAAATTTACGCTAGTTTTTCGGCATTATATTAAATACCTAAGGCATTATTTTGGCCTCAATTTGTCATATTTTAAGCTTATTTCGACAAGTTAAAAATGGTCGAAAAATCGTCAAAAAAGTTAAGGTTAACCCCTTTACTTTTTGGCCAAATTTGGCCATTTTTGCCAAATTTTTAGATGTCAAAAAACGACTAAATTTACGACTAGTTTCGGCTTATATTAATACCATAAGGCATTATTTTGGCTCAATTTTCATATTTTAAGCTTAATTTCGACAAGTTAAAAATGGTCGAAAATCGTCAAAAAGTTAAGGTTAACCCCTTTACTTTTTGGCCAAATTTGGCCATTTTTGCCAAATTTTTAGATGTCAAAAAAGGACTAAATTTACGCTAGTTTCGGCTTCAAATTAATACCTAAGGCATTATTTTGGCTCAATTTTCATATTTTAAGCTTATTTCGACAAGTTAAAAATGGTCGAAAATCGTCAAAAAGTTAAGGTTAACCCCTTTACTTTTTGGCCAAATTTGGCCATTTTTGCCAAATTTTTAGATGTCAAAAAACGACTAAATTTACGCTAGTTTCGGCTTATATTAATACCTAAGGCATTATTTTGGCTCAATTTTCATATTTTAAGCTTATTTCGACAAGTTAAAAATGGTCGAAAATCGTCAAAAAGTTAAGGTTAACCCCTTTACTTTTTGGCCAAATTTTTAGATGTCAAAAAAGGACTAAATTTACGCTAGTTTCGGCTTATATTAATACCTAAGGCATTATATTGGCTCAATTTTCATATTTTAAGCTTATTTCGACAAGTTAAAAATGGTCGAAAATCGTCAAAAAGTTAAGGTTAACCCCTTTACTTTTTGGCCAAATTTGGCCATTTTTGCCAAATTTTTAGATGTCAAAAAAGGACTAAATTTACGCTAGTTTCGGCTTATATTAATACCTAAGGCATTATTTTGGCTCAATTTTCATATTTTAAGCTTATTTCGACAAGTTAAAAATGGTCGAAAATCGTCAAAAAGTTAAGGTTAACCCCTTTACTTTTTGGCCAAATTTGGCCATTTTTGCCAAATTTTTAGATGTCAAAAAACGACTAAATTTACGCTAGTTTCGGCTTATATTAATACCTAAGGCATTATATTGGCTCAATTTTCATATTTTAAGCTTATTTCGACAAGTTAAAAATGGTCGAAAATCGTCAAAAAGTTAAGGTTAACCCCTTTACTTTTTGGCCAAATTTGGCCATTTTTGCCAAATTTTTAGATGTCAAAAAACGACTAAATTTACGCTAGTTTCGGCTTATATTAATACCTAAGGCATTATTTTGGCTCAATTTTCATATTTTAAGCTTATTTCGACAAGTTAAATTTTAAGCTTATTTCGACAAGTTAAAAATGGTCGAAAATTGTCAAAAAGTTAAGGTTAACCCCTTTACTTTTTGGCCAAATTTGGCCATTTTTGCCAAATTTTTAGATGTCAAAAAAGGACTAAATTTACGCTAGTTTCGGCTCATATTAATACCTAAGGCATTATTTTGGCTCAATTTTCATATTTTAAGCTTATTTCGACAAGTTAAAACTGGTCGAAAATCGTCAAAAAGTTAAGGTTAACCCCTTTACTTTTTGGCCAAATTTGGCCATTTTTGCCAAATTTTTAGATGTCAAAAAACGACTAAATTTACGCTAGTTTCGGCTTATATTAATACCTAAGGCATTATATTGGCTCAATTTTCATATTTTAAGCTTATTTCGACAAGTTAAAAATGGTCGAAAATCGTCAAAAAGTTAAGGTTAACCCCTTTACTTTTTGGCCAAATTTGGCCATTTTTGCCAAATTTTTAGATGTCAAAAAAGGACCAAATTTACGCTAGTTTCGGCTTATATTAATACCTAAGGCATTATTTTGGCTCAATTTTCATATTTTAAGCTTATTTCGACAAGTTAAAAATGGTCGAAAATCGTCAAAAAGTTAAGGTTAACCCCTTTACTTTTTGGCCAAATTTGGCCATTTTTTGCCAAATTTTTAGATGTCAAAAAACGACTAAATTTACGCTAGTTTCGGCTTATATTAATACCTAAGGCATTATATTGGCTCAATTTTCATATTTTAAGCTTATTTCGACAAGTTAAAAATGGTCGAAAATCGTCAAAAAGTTAAGGTTAACCCCTTTACTTTTTGGCCAAATTTGGCCATTTTTTGCCAAATTTTTAGATGTCAAAAAAGGACTAAATTTACGCTAGTTTCGGCTTATATTAATACCTAAGGCATTATATTGGCTCAATTTTCATATTTTAAGCTTATTTCGACAACTTAAAAATGGTCGAAAATCGTCAAAAAGTTAAGGTTAACCCCTTTACTTTTTGGCCAAATTTGGCCATTTTTGCCAAAATTTTAGATGTCAAAAAAGGACTAAATTTACGCTAGTTTCGGCTCATATTAATACCTAAGGCATTATTTTGGCTCAATTTTCATATTTTAAGCTTATTTCGACAAGTTAAAAATGGTCGAAAATCGTCAAAAAGTTAAGGTTAACCCCTTTACTTTTTGGCCAAATTTGGCCATTTTTTGCCAAATTTTTAGATGTCAAAAAACGACTAAATTTACGCTAGTTTCGGCTTATATTAATACCTAAGGCATTATTTTGGCTCAATTTTCATATTTTAAGCTTATTTCGACAAGTTAAAAATGGTCGAAAATCGTCAAAAAGTTAAGGTTAACCCCTTTACTTTTTGGCCAAATTTGGCCATTTTTGCCAAATTTTTAGATGTCAAAAAAGGACCAAATTTACGCTAGTTTCGGCTTATATTAATACCTAAGGCATTATATTGGCTCAATTTTCATATTTTAAGCTTATTTCGACAAGTTAAAAAATGGTCGAAAATCGTCAAAAAGTTAAGGTTAACCCCTTTACTTTTTGGCCAAATTTGGCCATTTTTGCCAAATTTTTAGATGTCAAAAAAGGACTAAATTTACGCTAGTTTCGGCTCATATTAATACCTAAGGCATTATTTTGGCTCAATTTTCATATTTTAAGCTTATTTCGACAAGTTAAAAATGGTCGAAAATCGTCAAAAAGTTAAGGTTAACCCCTTTACTTTTTGGCCAAATTTGGCCATTTTTGCCAAATTTTTAGATGTCAAAAAACGACTAAATTTACGCTAGTTTCGGCTCATATTAATACCTAAGGCATTATATTGGCTCAATTTTCATATTTTAAGCTTATTTCGACAAGTTAAAAATGGTCGAAAATCGTCAAAAAGTTAAGGTTAACCCCTTTACTTTTTGGCCAAATTTGGCCATTTTTGCCAAATTTTTAGATGTCAAAAAAATGACTAAATTTACGCTAGTTTCGGCTTATATTAATACCTAAGGCATTATTTTGGCTCAATTTTCATATTTTAAGCTTATTTCGACAAGTTAAAAATGGTCGAAAATCGTCAAAAAGTTAAGGTTAACCCCTTTACTTTTTGGCCAAATTTGGCCATTTTTGCCAAATTTTTAGATGTCAAAAAAGGACCAAATTTACGCTAGTTTCGGCTTATATTAATACCTAAGGCATTATTTTGGCTCAATTTTCATATTTTAAGCTTATTTCGACAAGTTAAAAATGGTCGAAAATCGTCAAAAAGTTAAGGTTAACCCCTTTACTTTTTGGCCAAATTTGGCCATTTTTGCCAAATTTTTAGATGTCAAAAAACGACTAAATTTACGCTAGTTTCGGCTTATATTAATACCTAAGGCATTATATTGGCTCAATTTTCATATTTTAAGCTTATTTCGACAAGTTAAAAATGGTCGAAAATCGTCAAAAAGTTAAGGTTAACCCCTTTACTTTTTGGCCAAATTTGGCCAATTTTGCCAAATTTTTAGATGTCAAAAAACGACTAAATTTACGCTAGTTTCGGCTTATATTAATACCTAAGGCATTATATTGGCTCAATTTTCATATTTTAAGCTTATTTCGACAAGTTAAAAATGGTCGAAAATCGTCAAAAAGTTAAGGTTAACCCCTTTACTTTTTGGCCAAATTTGGCCATTTTTGCCAAATTTTTAGATGTCAAAAAAACGACTAAATTTACGCTAGTTTCGGCTTATATTAATACCTAAGGCATTATTTTGGCTCAATTTTCATATTTTAAGCTTATTTCGACAAGTTAAAAATGGTCGAAAATCGTCAAAAAGTTAAGGTTAACCCCTTTACTTTTTGGCCAAATTTGGCCATTTTTGCCAAATTTTTTAGATGTCAAAAAACGACTAAATTTACGCTAGTTTCGGCTCATATTAATACCTAAGGCATTATTTTTGGCTCAATTTTCATATTTTAAGCTTATTTCGACAAGTTAAAAATGGTCGAAAATCGTCAAAAAGTTAAGGTTAACCCCTTTACTTTTTGGCCAAATTTGGCCATTTTTGCCAAATTTTTAGATGTCAAAAAAGGACTAAATTTACGCTAGTTTCGGCTTATATTAATACCTAAGGCATTATATTGGCTCAATTTTCATATTTTAAGCTTATTTCGACAAGTTAAAAATGGTCGAAAATCGTCAAAAAGTTAAGGTTAACCCCTTTACTTTTTGGCCAAATTTGGCCATTTTTGCCAAATTTTTAGATGTCAAAAAAGGACTAAATTTACGCTAGTTTCGGCTTATATTAATACCTAAGGCATTATTTGGCTCAATTTTCATATTTTAAGCTTATTTCGACAAGTTAAAAATGGTCGAAAAATCGTCAAAAAGTTAAGGTTAACCCCTTTACTTTTTGGCCAAATTTGGCCATTTTTGCCAAATTTTTAGATGTTAAAAAAACGACTAAATTTACGCTAGTTTTCGGCTTATATTAATACCTAAGGCATTATATTGGCTCAATTTTCATATTTTAAGCTTATTTCGACAAGTTAAAAATGGTCGAAAATCGTCAAAAAGTTAAGGTTAACCCCTTTACTTTTTGGCCAAATTTGGCCATTTTTGCCAAATTTTTAGATGTCAAAAAACGACTAAATTTACGCTAGTTTCGGCTTATATTAATACCTAAGGCATTATTTTGGCTCAATTTTCATATTTTAAGCTTATTTCGACAAGTTAAAAATGGTCGAAAATCGTCAAAAAGTTAAGGTTAACCCCTTTACTTTTTGGCCAAATTTGGCCATTTTTGCCAAATTTTTAGATGTCAAAAAACGACTAAATTTACGCTAGTTTCGGCTTATATTAATACCTAAGGCATTATTTTGGCTCAATTTTCATATTTTAAGCTTATTTCGACAAGTTAAAAATGGTCGAAAATCGTCAAAAAGTTAAGGTTAACCCCTTTACTTTTTGGCCAAATTTGGCCATTTTTGCCAAATTTTTAGATGTCAAAAAAGGACTAAATTTACGCTAGTTTCGGCTTATATTAATACCTAAGGCATTATATTGGCTCAATTTTCATATTTTTAAGCTTATTTCGACAAGTTAAAAATGGTCGAAAATCGTCAAAAAGTTAAGGTTAACCCCTTTACTTTTTGGCCAAATTTGGCCATTTTTGCCAAATTATTTAGATGTCAAAAAACGACTAAGTGTACGCTAGTTTCGGCTTATATTAATACCTAAGGCATTATATTGGCTCAATTTTCATATTTTAAGCTTATTTCGACAAGTTAAAAATGGTCGAAAATCGTCAAAAAGTTAAGGTTAACCCCTTTACTTTTTGGCCAAATTTGGCCATTTTTGCCAAATTTTTAGATGTCAAAAAAGGACTAAATTTACGCTAGTTTCGGCTTATATTAATAACTAAGGCATTATTTTGGCTCAATTTTCATATTTTAAGCTTATTTCGACAAGTTAAAAATGGTCGAAAATCGTCAAAAAGTTAAGGTTAACCCCTTTACTTTTTGGCCAAATTTGGCCATTTTTGCCAAATTTTTAGATGTCAAAAAACGACTAAATTTACGCTAGTTTCGGCTTATATTAATACCTAAGGCATTATTTGGCTCAATTTTCATATTTTAAGCTTATTTCGACAAGTTAAAAATGGTCGAAAATCGTCAAAAAGTTAAGGTTAACCCCTTTACTTTTTGGCCAAATTTGGCCATTTTTGCCAAATTTTTAGATGTCAAAAAAGGACTAAATTTACGCTAGTTTCGGCTTATATTAATACCTAAGGCATTATTTTGGCTCAATTTTCATATTTTAAGCTTATTTCGACAAGTTAAAAATGGTCGAAAATCGTCAAAAAGTTAAGGTTAACCCCTTTACTTTTTGGCCAAATTTGGCCATTTTGCCAAATATTTAGATGTCAAAAAAACGACTAAATTTACGCTAGTTTCGGCTCATATTAATACCTAAGGCATTATTTTGGCTCAATTTTCATATTTTAAGCTTATTTCGACAAGTTAAAAATGGTCGAAAATCGTCAAAAAGTTAAGGTTAACCCCTTTACTTTTTGGCCAAATTTGGCCATTTTTGCCAAATTTTTAGATGTCAAAAAAGGACTAAATTTACGCTAGTTTCGGCTCATATTAATACCTAAGGCATTATTTTGGCTCAATTTTCATATTTTAAGCTTATTTCGACAAGTTAAAAATGGTCGAAAATCGTCAAAAAGTTAAGGTTAACCCCTTTACTTTTTGGCCAAATTTTGGCCATTTTTGCCAAATTTTTAGATGTCAAAAAAGGACTAAATTTACGCTAGTTTCGGCTTATATTAATACCTAAGGCATTATATTGGCTCAATTTTCATATTTTAAGCTTATTTCGACAAGTTAAAAATGGTCGAAAATCGTCAAAAAGTTAAGGTTAACCCCTTTACTTTTTGGCCAAATTTGGCCATTTTTGCCAAATTTTTAGATGTCAAAAAAGGACTAAATTTACGCTAGTTTCGGCTCATATTAATACCTAAGGCATTATTTTGGCTCAATTTTCATATTTTAAGCTTATTTCGACAAGTTAAAAATGGTCGAAAATCGTCAAAAAGTTAAGGTTAACCCCTTTACTTTTTGGCCAAATTTGGCCATTTTTGCCAAATTTTTAGATGTCAAAAAACGACTAAATTTACGCTAGTTTCGGCTTATATTAATACCTAAGGCATTATTTTGGCTCAATTTTCATATTTTAAGCTTATTTCGACAAGTTAAAAATGGTCGAAAATCGTCAAAAAGTTAAGGTTAACCCCTTTACTTTTTGGCCAAATTTGGCCATTTTTGCCAAATTTTTAGATGTCAAAAAACGACTAAATTTACGCTAGTTTCGGCTTATATTAATACCTAAGGCATTATATTGGCTCAATTTTCATATTTTAAGCTTATTTCGACAAGTTAAAAATGGTCGAAAATCGTCAAAAAGTTAAGGTTAACCCCTTTACTTTTTGGCCAAATTTGGCCATTTTTGCCAAATTTTTAGATGTCAAAAAAGGACTAAATTTACGCTAGTTTCGGCTTATATTAATACCTAAGGCATTATATTGGCTCAATTTTCATATTTTAAGCTTATTTCGACAAGTTAAAAATGGTCGAAAATCGTCAAAAAGTTAAGGTTAACCCCTTTACTTTTTGACCAAATTTGGCCATTTTTGCCAAATGTTTAGATGTCCAAAAACGACTAAATTTACGCTAGTTTCGGCTTATATTAATACCTAAGGCATTATATTGGCTCAATTTTCATATTTTAAGCTTATTTCGACAAGTTAAAAATGGTCGAAAATCGTCAAAAAGTTAAGGTTAACCCCTTTACTTTTTGGCCAAATTTGGCCATTTTTGCCAAATTTTTAGATGTCAAAAAAGGACTAAATTTACGCTAGTTTCGGCTTATATTAATACCTAAGGCATTATTTTGGCTCAATTTTCATATTTTAAGCTTATTTCGACAAGTTAAATTTTAAGCTTATTTCGACAAGTTAAAAATGGTCGAAAATTGTCAAAAAGTTAAGGTTAACCCCTTTACTTTTTGGCCAAATTTGGCCATTTTTGCCAAATTTTTAGATGTCAAAAAAAGGACTAAATTTACGCTAGTTTCGGCTTATATTAATACCTAAGGCATTATATTGGCTCAATTTTCATATTGTAAGCTTATTTCGACAAGTTAAAAATGGTCGAAAATCGTCAAAAAGTTAAGGTTAACCCCTTTACTTTTTGGCCAAATTTGGCCATTTTTGCCAAATTTTTAGATGTCAAAAAATGACTAAATTTACGCTAGTTTCGGCTTATATTAATACCTAAGGCATTATTTTGGCTCAATTTTCATATTTTAAGCTTATTTCGACAAGTTAAAAATGGTCGAAAATCGTCAAAAAGTTTAAGGTTAACCCCTTTACTTTTTGGCCAAATTTGGACATTTTTGCCAAATTTTTAGATGTCAAAAAAGGACTAAATTTACGCTAGTTTCGGCTTATATTAATACCTAAGGCATTATTTTGGCTCAATTTTCATATTTTAAGCTTATTTCGACAAGTTAAAAATGGTCGAAAAATCGTCAAAAAGTTAAGGTTAACCCCTTTACTTTTTGGACCAAATTTGGCCATTTTTGCCAAATTTTTAGATGTCAAAAAACGACTAAATTTACGCTAGTTTCGGCTTATATTAATACCTAAGGCATTATATTGGCTCAATTTTCATATTTTAAGCTTATTTCGACAAGTTAAAAATGGTCGAAAATCGTCAAAAAGTTAAGGTTAACCCCTTTACTTTTTGGCCAAATTTGGCCATTTTTGCCAAATTTTTAGATGTCAAAAAAGGACTAAATTTACGCTAGTTTCGGCTTATATTAATACCTAAGGCATTATTTTGGCTCAATTTTCATATTTTAAGCTTATTTCGACAAGTTAAAAATGGTCGAAAATCGTCAAAAAGTTAAGGTTAACCCCTTTACTTTTTGGCCAAATTTGGCCATTTTTGCCAAATTTTTAGATGTCAAAAAAGGACTAAATTTACGCTAGTTTCGGCTCATATTAATACCTAAGGCATTATTTTGGCTCAATTTTCATATTTTAAGCTTATTTCGACAAGTTAAAAATGGTCGAAAATCGTCAAAAAGTTAAGGTTAACCCCTTTACTTTTTGGCCAAATTTGGCCATTTTTGCCAAATTTTTAGATGTCAAAAAAGGACTAAATTTACGCTAGTTTCGGCTTATATTAATACCTAAGGCATTATATTGGCTCAATTTTCATATTTTAAGCTTATTTCGACAAGTTAAAAATGGTCGAAAATCGTCAAAAAGTTAAGGTTAACCCCTTTACTTTTTGGCCAAATTTGGCCATTTTTGCCAAATTTTTAGATGTCAAAAAAGGACTAAATTTACGCTAGTTTCGGCTCATATTAATACCTAAGGCATTATTTTGGCTCAATTTTCATATTTTAAGCTTATTTCGACAAGTTAAAAATGGTCGAAAATCGTCAAAAAGTTAAGGTTAACCCCTTTACTTTTTGGCCAAATTTGGCCATTTTTGCCAAATTTTTAGATGTCAAAAAAGGACTAAATTTACGCTAGTTTCGGCTTATATTAATACCTAAGGCATTATATTGGCTCAATTTTCATATTTTAAGCTTATTTCGACAAGTTAAAAATGGTCGAAAATCGTCAAAAAGTTAAGGTTAACCCCTTTACTTTTTGGCCAAATTTGGCCATTTTTGCCAAATTTTTAGATGTCAAAAAACGACTAAATTTACGCTAGTTTCGGCTTATATTAATACCTAAGGCATTATTTTGGCTCAATTTTCATATTTTAAGCTTATTTCGACAAGTTAAAAATGGTCGAAAAATCGTCAAAAAGTTAAGGTTAACCCCTTTACTTTTTGGCCAAATTTGGCCATTTTTGCCAAATTTTTAGATGTCAAAAAAGGACTAAATTTACGCTAGTTTTCGGCTTATATTAATACCTAAGGCATTATTTTGGCTCAATTTTCATATTTTAAGCTTATTTCGACAAGTTAAAAATGGTCGAAAATCGTCAAAAAGTTAAGGTTAACCCCTTTACTTTTTGGCCAAATTTGGCCATTTTTGCCAAATGTTTAGATGTCAAAAAACGACTAAATTTACGCTAGTTTCGGCTTATATTAATACCTAAGGCATTATATTGGCTCAATTTTCATATTTTAAGCTTATTTCGACAAGTTAAAAATGGTCGAAAATCGTCAAAAAGTTAAGGTTAACCCCTTTACTTTTTGGCCAAATTTGGCCATTTTTGCCAAATTTTTAGATGTCAAAAAAACGACTAAATTTACGCTAGTTTCGGCTTATATTAATACCTAAGGCATTATTTGGCTCAATTTTCATATTTTAAGCTTATTTCGACAAGTTAAAAATGGTCGAAAATCGTCAAAAAGTTAAGGTTAACCCCTTTACTTTTTGGCCAAATTTGGCCATTTTTGCCAAATTTTTAGATGTCAAAAAAACGACTAAATTTACGCTAGTTTTCGGCTTATATTAATACCTAAGGCATTATTTTGGCTCAATTTTCATATTTTAAGCTTATTTTCGACAAGTTAAAAATGGTCGAAAATCGTCAAAAAGTTAAGGTTAACCCCTTTACTTTTTGGCCAAATTTGGCCATTTTTGCCAAATTTTTAGATGTCAAAAAACGACTAAATTTACGCTAGTTTTCGGCTTATATTAATACCTAAGGCATTATTTTGGCTCAATTTTCATATTTTAAGCTTATTTCGACAAGTTAAAAATGGTCGAAAATCGTCAAAAAGTTAAGGTTAACCCCTTTACTTTTTGGCCAAATTTGGCCATTTTTGCCAAATTTTTAGATGTCAAAAAAGGACTAAATTTACGCTAGTTTCGGCTTATATTAATACCTAAGGCATTATTTTGGCTCAATTTTCATATTTTAAGCTTATTTCGACAAGTTAAAAATGGTCGAAAATCGTCAAAAAGTTAAGGTTAACCCCTTTACTTTTTGGCCAAATTTGGCCATTTTTGCCAAATTTTTAGATGTCAAAAAAGGACTAAATTTACGCTAGTTTCGGCTTATATTAATACCTAAGGCATTATTTTGGCTCAATTTTCATATTTTAAGCTTATTTCGACAAGTTAAAAATGGTCGAAAATCGTCAAAAAGTTAAGGTTAACCCCTTTACTTTTTGGCCAAATTTGGCCATTTTTGCCAAATTTTTAGATGTCAAAAAACGACTAAATTTACGCTAGTTTCGGCTTATATTAATACCTAAGGCATTATTTGGCTCAATTTTCATATTTTAAGCTTATTTCGACAAGTTAAAAATGGTCGAAAATCGTCAAAAAGTTAAGGTTAACCCCTTTACTTTTTGGCCAAATTTGGCCATTTTTGCCAAATTTTTAGATGTCAAAAAACGACTAAATTTACGCTAGTTTCGGCTTATATTAATACCTAAGGCATTATTTTGGCTCAATTTTCATATTTTAAGCTTATTTCGACAAGTTAAAAATGGTCGAAAATCGTCAAAAAGTTAAGGTTAACCCCTTTACTTTTTGGCCAAATTTGGCCATTTTTGCCAAATTTTTAGATGTCAAAAAAAGGACTAAATTTACGCTAGTTTCGGCTCTATTAATACCTAAGGCATTATTTTGGCTCAATTTTCATATTTTAAGCTTATTTCGACAAGTTAAAAATGGTCGAAAATCGTCAAAAAGTTAAGGTTAACCCCTTTACTTTTTGGCCAAATTTGGCCATTTTTGCCAAATTTTTAGATGTCAAAAAAGGACCAAATTTACGCTAGTTTCGGCTTATATTAATACCTAAGGCATTATATTGGCTCAATTTTCATATTTTAAGCTTATTTCGACAAGTTAAAAATGGTCGAAAATCGTCAAAAAGTTAAGGTTAACCCCTTTACTTTTTGACCAAATTTGGCCATTTTTGCCAAATGTTTAGATGTCAAAAAACGACTAAATTTACGCTAGTTTCGGCTTATATTAATACCTAAGGCATTATTTGGCTCAATTTTCATATTTTAAGCTTATTTCGACAAGTTAAAAATGGTCGAAAATCGTCAAAAAGTTAAGGTTAACCCCTTTACTTTTTGGCCAAATTTGGCCATTTTTGCCAAATTTTTAGATGTCAAAAAAGGACCAAATTTACGCTAGTTTCGGCTTATATTAATACCTAAGGCATTATTTTGGCTCAATTTTCATATTTTAAGCTTATTTCGACAAGTTAAAAAATGGTCGAAAATCGTCAAAAAGTTAAGGTTAACCCCTTTACTTTTTTGGCCAAATTTGGCCATTTTTGCCAAATTTTTTAGATGTCAAAAAACGACTAAATTTACGCTAGTTTCGGCTTATATTAATACCTAAGGCATTATTTTGGCTCAATTTTCATATTTTAAGCTTATTTCGACAAGTTAAAAATGGTCGAAAATCGTCAAAAAGTTAAGGTTAACCCCTTTACTTTTTGGCCAAATTTGGCCATTTTTGCCAAATTTTTAGATGTCAAAAAAGGACTAAATTTACGCTAGTTTCGGCTCATATTAATACCTAAGGCATTATTTTGGCTCAATTTTCATATTTTAAGCTTATTTCGACAAGTTAAAAATGGTCGAAAATCGTCAAAAAGTTAAGGTTAACCCCTTTACTTTTTGGCCAAATTTGGCATTTTTGCCAAATTTTTAGATGTCAAAAAACGACTAAATTTACGCTAGTTTCGGCTCATATTAATACCTAAGGCATTATTTTTGGCTCAATTTTCATATTTTAAGCTTATTTCGACAAGTTAAAAATGGTCGAAAATCGTCAAAAAGTTAAGGTTAACCCCTTTACTTTTTGGCCAAATTTGGCCATTTTTGCCAAATTTTTAGATGTCAAAAAAGGACTAAATTTACGCTAGTTTCGGCTCATATTAATACCTAAGGCATTATTTTGGCTCAATTTTCATATTTTAAGCTTATTTCGACAAGTTAAAAATGGTCGAAAATCGTCAAAAAGTTAAGGTTAACCCCTTTACTTTTTGGCCAAATTTGGCCATTTTTGCCAAATTTTTAGATGTCAAAAAAGGACTAAATTTACGCTAGTTTCGGCTTTATATTAATACCTAAGGCATTATATTGGCTCAATTTTCATATTTTAAGCTTATTTCGACAAGTTTAAAAATGGTCGAAAATCGTCAAAAAGTTAAGGTTAACCCCTTTACTTTTTGGCCAAATTTGGCCATTTTTGCCAAATTTTTAGATGTCAAAAAAGGACTAAATTTACGCTAGTTTCGGCTCATATTAATACCTAAGGCATTATTTTGGCTCAATTTTCATATTTTAAAGCTTATTTCGACAAGTTAAAAATGGTCGAAAATCGTCAAAAAGTTAAGGTTAACCCCTTTACTTTTTGGCCAAATTTGGCCATTTTTGCCAAATTTTTAGATGTCAAAAAAAGGACTAAATTTACGCTAGTTTCGGCTCATATTAATACCTAAGGCATTATTTTGGCTCAATTTTCATATTTTAAGCTTATTTCGACAAGTTAAAAATGGTCGAAAATCGTCAAAAAGTTAAGGTTAACCCCTTTACTTTTTGGCCAAATTTGGCCATTTTTGCCAAATTTTTAGATGTCAAAAAACGACTAAATTTACGCTAGTTTCGGCTTATTAATACCTAAGGCAATTATTTTGGCTCAATTTTCATATTTTAAGCTTATTTCGACAAGTTAAAAATGGTCGAAAATCGTCAAAAAGTTAAGGTTAACCCTTTACTTTTTGGCCAAATTTGGCCATTTTTGCCAAATTTTTAGATGTCAAAAAAGGACTAAATTTACGCTAGTTTCGGCTTATATTAATACCTAAGGCATTATTTTGGCTCAATTTTCATATTTTAAGCTTATTTCGACAAGTTAAAAATGGTCGAAAATCGTCAAAAAGTTAAGGTTAACCCCTTTACTTTTTGGCCAAATTTGGCCATTTTTGCCAAATTTTTTAGATGTCAAAAAAGGACTAAATTTACGCTAGTTTCGGCTCTTATTAATACCTAAGGCATTATTTTGGCTCAATTTTCATATTTTAAGCTTATTTCGACAAGTTAAAAATGGTCGAAAATCGTCAAAAAGTTAAGGTTAACCCCTTTACTTTTTGGCCAAATTTGGCCATTTTTGCCAAATTTTTAGATGTCAAAAAACGACTAAATTTACGCTAGTTTCGGCTTATATTAATACCTAAGGCATTATTTTGGCTCAATTTTCATATTTTAAGCTTATTTCGACAAGTTAAAAATGGTCGAAAATCGTCAAAAAGTTAAGGTTAACCCCTTTACTTTTTGGCCAAATTTGGCCATTTTTGCCAAATTTTTAGATGTCAAAAAAACGACTAAATTTACGCTAGTTTTCGGCTTATATTAATACCTAAGGCATTATTTTGGCTCAATTTTTCATATTTTAAGCTTATTTCGACAAGTTAAAAATGGTCGAAAATCGTCAAAAAGTTAAGGTTAACCCCTTTACTTTTTGGCCAAATTTGGCCATTTTTGCCAAATTTTTAGATGTCAAAAAAGGACTAAATTTACGCTAGTTTCGGCTCATATTAATACCTAAGGCATTATTTTGGCTCAATTTTCATATTTTAAGCTTATTTCGACAAGTTAAAAATGGTCGAAAATCGTCAAAAAGTTAAGGTTAACCCCTTTACTTTTTGGCCAAATTTGGCCATTTTTGCCAAATTTTTAGATGTCAAAAAACGACTAAATTTACGCTAGTTTCGGCTTATATTAATACCTAAGGCATTATTTTGGCTCAATTTTCATATTTTAAGCTTATTTCGACAAGTTAAAAATGGTCGAAAATCGTCAAAAAGTTAAGGTTAACCCCTTTACTTTTTGGCCAAATTTGGCCATTTTTGCCAAATTTTTAGATGTCAAAAAAGGACTAAATTTACGCTAGTTTCGGCTCATATTAATACCTAAGGCATTATTTTGGCTCAATTTTCATATTTTAAGCTTATTTCGACAAGTTAAAAATGGTTCGAAAATCGTCAAAAAGTTAAGGTTAACCCCTTTACTTTTTGGCCAAATTTGGCCATTTTTGCCAAATTTTTTAGATGTCAAAAAAGGACTAAATTTACGCTAGTTTCGGCTTATATTAATACCTAAGGCATTATATTGGCTCAATTTTCATATTTTAAGCTTATTTCGACAAGTTAAAAATGGTCGAAAATCGTCAAAAAGTTAAGGTTAACCCCTTTACTTTTTGGCCAAATTTGGCCATTTTTGCCAAATTTTTAGATGTCAAAAAACGACTAAATTTACGCTAGTTTCGGCTCATATTAATACCTAAGGCATTATTTTGGCTCAATTTTCATATTTTAAGCTTATTTCGACAAGTTAAAAATGGTCGAAAATCGTCAAAAAGTTAAGGTTAACCCCTTTACTTTTTGGCCAAATTTGGCCATTTTTGCCAAATTTTTAGATGTCAAAAAAGGACTAAATTTACGCTAGTTTCGGCTCATATTAATACCTAAGGCATTATTTTTGGCTCAATTTTCATATTTTTAAGCTTATTTCGACAAGTTAAAAATGGTTCGAAAATCGTCAAAAAGTTAAGGTTAACCCCTTTACTTTTTGGCCAAATTTGGCCATTTTTGCCAAATTTTTAGATGTCAAAAAAACGACTAAATTTACGCTAGTTTCGGCTTATATTAATACCTAAGGCATTATTTTGGCTCAATTTTCATATTTTAAGCTTATTTCGACAAGTTAAAAAATGGTCGAAAAATCGTCAAAAAGTTAAGGTTAACCCCTTTACTTTTTGGCCAAATTTGGCCATTTTTGCCAAATTTTTAGATGTCAAAAAAAGGACTAAATTTACGCTAGTTTCGGCTTATATTAATACCTAAGGCATTATTTTGGCTCAATTTTCATATTTTAAGCTTATTTCGACAAGTTAAAAATGGTCGAAAATCGTCAAAAAGTTAAGGTTAACCCCCTTTACTTTTTGGCCAAATTTGGCCATTTTTGCCAAATTTTTAGATGTCAAAAAAGACTAAATTTACGCTAGTTTCGGCTCATATTAATACCTAAGGCATTATTTTGGCTCAATTTTCATATTTTAAGCTTATTTCGACAAGTTTAAAAATGGTCGAAAATCGTCAAAAAGTTAAGGTTAACCCCTTTACTTTTTGGCCAATTTGGCCATTTTTGCCAAATTTTTAGATGTCAAAAAACGACTAAATTTACGCTAGTTTCGGCTTATATTAATACCTAAGGCATTATTTTGGCTCAATTTTCATATTTTAAGCTTATTTCGACAAGTTAAAAATGGTCGAAAATCGTCAAAAAGTTAAGGTTAACCCCTTTACTTTTTGGCCAAATTTGGCCATTTTTGCCAAATTTTTAGATGTCAAAAAAGGACTAAATTTACGCTAGTTTCGGCTCATATTAATACCTAAGGCATTATTTTGGCTCAATTTTCATATTTTAAGCTTATTTCGACAAGTTAAAAATGGTCGAAAATCGTCAAAAAGTTAAGGTTAACCCCTTTACTTTTTGGCCAAATTTGGCCATTTTTGCCAAATTTTTAGATGTCAAAAAACGACTAAATTTACGCTAGTTTCGGCTTATATTAATACCTAAGGCATTATTTTGGCTCAATTTTCATATTTTAAGCTTATTTCGACAAGTTAAAAATGGTCGAAAATCGTCAAAAAGTTAAGGTTAACCCCTTTACTTTTTGGCCAAATTTGGCCATTTTTGCCAAATTTTTAGATGTCAAAAAACGACTAAATTTACGCTAGTTTCGGCTTATATTAATACCTAAGGCATTATTTTGGCTCAATTTTCATATTTTAAGCTTATTTCGACAAGTTAAAAATGGTCGAAAATCGTCAAAAAGTTAAGGTTAACCCCTTTACTTTTTGGCCAAATTTGGCCATTTTTGCCAAATTTTTAGATGTCAAAAAAGGACTAAATTTACGCTAGTTTCGGCTCATATTAATACCTAAGGCATTATTTTGGCTCAATTTTCATATTTTAAGCTTATTTCGACAAGTTAAAAATGGTCGAAAATCGTCAAAAAGTTAAGGTTAACCCCTTTACTTTTTGGCCAAATTTGGCCATTTTTGCCAAATTTTTAGATGTCAAAAAACGACTAAATTTACGCTAGTTTCGGCTTATATTAATACCTAAGGCATTATTTTGGCTCAATTTTCATATTTTAAGCTTTATTTCGACAAGTTAAAAATGGTCGAAAATCGTCAAAAAGTTAAGGTTAACCCCTTTACTTTTTGGCCAAATTTGGCCATTTTTGCCAAATTTTTAGATGTCAAAAAAAGGACTAAATTTACGCTAGTTTCGGCTTATATTAATACCTAAGGCATTATATTGGCTCAATTTTCATATTTTAAGCTTTATTTCGACAAGTTAAAAATGGTCGAAAATCGTCAAAAAGTTAAGGTTAACCCCTTTACTTTTTGGCCAAATTTGGCCATTTTTGCCAAATTTTTAGATGTCAAAAAACGACTAAATTTACGCTAGTTTCGGCTTATATTAATACCTAAGGCATTATTTTGGCTCAATTTTCATATTTTAAGCTTATTTCGACAAGTTAAAAATGGTCGAAAATCGTCAAAAAGTTAAGGTTAACCCCTTTACTTTTTGGCCAAATTTGGCCATTTTTGCCAAATGTTTAGATGTCAAAAAAACGACTAAATTTACGCTAGTTTCGGCTTATATTAATACCTAAGGCATTATATTGGCTCAATTTTCATATTTTAAGCTTATTTCGACAAGTTAAAAATGGTCGAAAATCGTCAAAAAGTTAAGGTTAACCCCTTTACTTTTTGGCCAAATTTGGCCATTTTTGCCAAATTTTTAGATGTCAAAAAAACGACTAAATTTACGCTAGTTTCGGCTTATATTAATACCTAAGGCATTATTTTGGCTCAATTTTCATATTTTAAGCTTATTTCGACAAGTTAAAAATGGTCGAAAATCGTCAAAAAAGTTAAGGTTAACCCCTTTACTTTTTGGCCAAATTTGGCCATTTTTGCCAAATTTTTAGATGTCAAAAAAAGGACTAAATTTACGCTAGTTTCGGCTTATATTAATACCTAAGGCATTATTTTGGCTCAATTTTCATATTTTAAGCTTATTTCGACAAGTTAAAAATGGTCGAAAATCGTCAAAAAGTTAAGGTTAACCCCTTTACTTTTTGGCCAAATTTGGCCATTTTTGCCAAATTTTTAGATGTCAAAAAAGGACTAAATTTACGCTAGTTTCGGCTTATATTAATACCTAAGGCATTATTTTGGCTCAATTTTCATATTTTAAGCTTATTTCGACAAGTTAAAAATGGTCGAAAATCGTCAAAAAGTTAAGGTTAACCCCTTTACTTTTTGGCCAAATTTGGCCATTTTTGCCAAATTTTTAGATGTCAAAAAAGGACTAAATTTACGCTAGTTTCGGCTTATATTAATACCTAAGGCATTATTTTGGCTCAATTTTCATATTTTAAGCTTATTTCGACAAGTTAAAAATGGTCGAAAATCGTCAAAAGTTAAGGTTAACCCCTTTACTTTTTGGGCAAATTTGGCCATTTTTGCCAAATTTTTTAGATGTCAAAAAAGGACTAAATTTAACGCTAGTTTCGGCTCATATTAATACCTAAGGCATTATTTTGGCTCAATTTTCATATTTTAAGCTTATTTCGACAAGTTAAAAATGGTCGAAAATCGTCAAAAAGTTAAGGTTAACCCCTTTACTTTTTGGCCAAATTTGGCCATTTTTGCCAAATTTTTAGATGTCAAAAAACGACTAAATTTACGCTAGTTTCGGCTTATATTAATACCTAAGGCATTATTTTGGCTCAATTTTCATATTTTAAGCTTATTTCGACAAGTTAAAAATGGTCGAAAATCGTCAAAAAGTTAAGGTTAACCCCTTTACTTTTTGGCCAAATTTGGCCATTTTTGCCAAATTTTTAGATGTCAAAAAAGGACTAAATTTACGCTAGTTTCGGCTCATATTAATACCTAAGGCATTATTTTGGCTCAATTTTCATATTTTAAGCTTATTTCGACAAGTTAAAAATGGTCGAAAATCGTCAAAAAGTTAAGGTTAACCCCTTTACTTTTTGGCCAAATTTGGCCATTTTTGCCAAATTTTTAGATGTCAAAAAAGGACTAAATTTACGCTAGTTTCGGCTCATATTAATAACCTAAGGCATTATTTTGGCTCAATTTTCATATTTTAAGCTTATTTCGACAAGTTAAAAATGGTCGAAAATCGTCAAAAAGTTAAGGTTAACCCCTTTACTTTTTGGCCAAATTTGGCCATTTTTGCCAAATTTTTTAGATGTCAAAAAAGGACTAAATTTACGCTAGTTTCGGCTTATATTAATACCTAAGGCATTATTTTGGCTCAATTTTCATATTTTAAGCTTATTTCGACAAGTTAAAAATGGTCGAAAATCGTCAAAAAGTTAAGGTTAACCCCTTTACTTTTTGGCCAAATTTGGCCATTTTTGCCAAATTTTTAGATGTCAAAAAAAGACTAAATTTACGCTAGTTTCGGCTTATATTAATACCTAAGGCATTATTTTGGCTCAATTTTCATATTTTAAGCTTATTTCGACAAGTTAAAAATGGTCGAAAATCGTCAAAAAGTTAGTTAACCCTTTACTTTTTGGCCAAATTTGGCCATTTTTGCCAAATTTTTAGATGTCAAAAAAGGACTAAATTTACGCTAGTTTCGGCTCATATTAATACCTAAGGCATTATTTTGGCTCAATTTTCATATTTTAAGCTTATTTCGACAAGTTAAAACTGGTCGAAAATCGTCAAAAAGTTAAGGTTAACCCCTTTACTTTTTGGCCAAATTTGGCCATTTTTGCCAAATTTTTAGATGTCAAAAAGGACTAAATTTACGCAAGTTTCGGCTCATATTAATACCTAAGGCATTATTTTGGCTCAATTTTCATATTTTAAGCTTATTTCGACAAGTTAAAACTGGTCGAAAATCGTCAAAAAGTTAAGGTTAACCCCTTTACTTTTTGGCCAAATTTGGCCATTTTTGCCAAATTTTTAGATGTCAAAAAAGGACTAAATTTACGCTAGTTTCGGCTCATATTAATACCTAAGGCATTATTTTGGCTCAATTTTCATATTTTAAGCTTATTTCGACAAGTTAAAAATGGTCGAAAATCGTCAAAAAGTTAAGGTTAACCCCTTTACTTTTTGGCCAAATTTGGCCATTTTTGCCAAATTTTTAGATGTCAAAAAAGGACTAAATTTACGCTAGTTTCGGCTTATATTAATACCTAAGGCATTATTTTGGCTCAATTTTCATATTTTAAGCTTATTTCGACAAGTTTAAAATGGTCGAAAATCGTCAAAAAAGTTAAGGTTAACCCCTTTACTTTTTGGCCAAATTTGGCCATTTTTTGCCAAATTTTTAGATGTCAAAAAAGGACTAAATTTACGCTAGTTTTCGGCTTATATTAATACCTAAGGCATTATTTTGGCTCAATTTTCATATTTTAAGCTTATTTCGACAAGTTAAAAATGGTCGAAAATCGTCAAAAAGTTAAGGTTAACCCCTTTACTTTTTGGCCAAATTTGGCCATTTTTGCCAAATTTTTAGATGTCAAAAAAGGACTAAATTTACGCTAGTTTCGGCTTCATATTAATACCTAAGGCATTATTTTGGCTCAATTTTCATATTTTAAGCTTATTTCGACAAGTTAAAAATGGTTCGAAAATCGTCAAAAAGTTAAGGTTAACCCCTTTACTTTTTGGCCAAATTTGGCCATTTTTGCCAAATTTTTAGATGTCAAAAAACGACTAAAATTTACGCTAGTTTCGGCTTATATTAATACCTAAGGCATTATTTTGGCTCAATTTTCATATTTTAAGCTTATTTCGACAAGTTTAAAAATGGTCGAAAATCGTCAAAAAGTTAAGGTTAAACCCCTTTACTTTTTGGCCAAATTTGGCCATTTTTGCCAAATTTTTAGATGTCAAAAAACGACTAAATTTACGCTAGTTTCGGCTTATATTAATACCTAAGGCATTATATTGGCTCAATTTTCATATTTTAAGCTTATTTCGACAAGTTAAAAATGGTCGAAAATCGTCAAAAAGTTAAGGTTAACCCCTTTACTTTTTGGCCAAATTTGGCCATTTTTGCCAAATTTTTAGATGTCAAAAAACGACTAAATTTACGCTAGTTTCGGCTTATATTAATACCTAAGGCATTATTTTGGCTCAATTTTCATATTTTAAGCTTATTTCGACAAGTTAAAAATGGTCGAAAATCGTCAAAAAGTTAAGGTTAACCCCTTTACTTTTTGGCCAAATTTGGCCATTTTTGCCAAATTTTTAGATGTCAAAAAAGGACTAAATTTACGCTAGTTTCGGCTTATATTAATACCTAAGGCATTATTTTGGCTCAATTTTCATATTTTAAGCTTATTTCGACAAGTTAAAAATGGTCGAAAATCGTCAAAAAGTTAAGGTTAACCCCTTTACTTTTTGGCCAAATTTGGCCATTTTTGCCAAATTTTTAGATGTCAAAAAAGGACTAAATTTACGCTAGTTTCGGCTCATATTAATACCTAAGGCATTATTTTGGCTCAATTTTCATATTTTAAGCTTATTTCGACAAGTTAAAAATGGTCGAAAATCGTCAAAAAGTTAAGGTTAACCCCTTTACTTTTTGGCCAAATTTGGCCATTTTTGCCAAATTTTTAGATGTCAAAAAAGGACTAAATTTACGCTAGTTTCGGCTTATATTAATACCTAAGGCATTATTTTGGCTCAATTTTCATATTTTAAGCTTATTTCGACAAGTTAAAAATGGTCGAAAATCGTCAAAAAGTTAAGGTTAACCCCTTTACTTTTTGGCCAAATTTGGCCATTTTTGCCAAATTTTTAGATGTCAAAAAACGACTAAATTTACGCTAGTTTCGGCTTATATTAATACCTAAGGCATTATTTTGGCTCAATTTTCATATTTTAAGCTTATTTCGACAAGTTAAAAATGGTCGAAAATCGTCAAAAAGTTAAGGTTAACCCCTTTACTTTTTGGCCAAATTTGGCCATTTTTGCCAAATTTTTTAGATGTCAAAAAACGACTAAATTTACGCTAGTTTCGGCTTATATTAATACCTAAGGCATTATTTTGGCTCAATTTTCATATTTTAAGCTTATTTCGACAAGTTAAAAATGGTCGAAAATCGTCAAAAAGTTAAGGTTAACCCCTTTACTTTTTGGCCAAATTTGGCCATTTTTGCCAAATTTTTAGATGTCAAAAAAGGACTAAATTTACGCTAGTTTCGGCTTATATTAATACCTAAGGCATTATTTTGGCTCAATTTTCATATTTTAAGATTATTTCGACAAGTTAAAAATGGTCGAAAATCGTCAAAAAGTTAAGGTTAACCCCTTTACTTTTTGGCCAAATTTGGCCATTTTTGCCAAATTTTTAGATGTCAAAAAAGGACTAAATTTACGCTAGTTTCGGCTCATATTAATACCTAAGGCATTATTTTGGCTCAATTTTCATATTTTAAGCTTATTTCGACAAGTTAAAAATGGTCGAAAATCGTCAAAAAGTTAAGGTTAACCCCTTTACTTTTTGGCCAAATTTGGCCATTTTTGCCAAATTTTTAGATGTCAAAAAAGGACTAAATTTACGCTAGTTTCGGCTCATATTAATACCTAAGGCATTATTTTGGCTCAATTTTCATATTTTAAGCTTATTTCGACAAGTTAAAAATGGTCGAAAATCGTCAAAAAGTTACTTTACCCTTTACTTTTTGGCCAAATTTGGCCATTTTTGCCAAATTTTTAGATGTCAAAAAAGGACCAAATTTACGCTAGTTTCGGCTTATATTAATACCTAAGGCATTATTTTGGCTCAATTTTCATATTTTAAGCTTATTTCGACAAGTTAAAATGGTCGAAAATCGTCAAAAAGTTAAGGTTAACCCCTTTACTTTTTGGCCAAATTTGGCCATTTTTGCCAAATTTTTAGATGTCAAAAAAGGACTAAATTTACGCTAGTTTCGGCTCATATTAATACCTAAGGCATTATTTTGGCTCAATTTTCATATTTTAAGCTTATTTCGACAAGTTAAAAATGGTCGAAAATCGTCAAAAAGTTAAGGTTAACCCCTTTACTTTTTGGCCAAATTTGGCCATTTTTGCCAAATTTTTAGATGTCAAAAAAGGACTAAATTTACGCTAGTTTCGGCTCATATTAATACCTAAGGCATTATTTTGGCTCAATTTTCATATTTTAAGCTTATTTCGACAAGTTAAAAATGGTCGAAAATCGTCAAAAAGTTAAGGTTAACCCCTTTACTTTTTGGCCAAATTTGGCCATTTTTGCCAAATTTTTAGATGTCAAAAAAGGACTAAATTTACGCTAGTTTCGGCTCATATTAATACCTAAGGCATTATTTTGGCTCAATTTTCATATTTTAAGCTTATTTCGACAAGTTAAAAATGGTCGAAAATCGTCAAAAAGTTAAGGTTAACCCCTTTACTTTTTGGCCAAATTTGGCCATTTTTGCCAAATTTTTAGATGTCAAAAAAGGACTAAATTTACGCTAGTTTCGGCTTATATTAATACCTAAGGCATTATTTTGGCTCAATTTTCATATTTTAAGCTTATTTCGACAAGTTAAAAATGGTCGAAAATCGTCAAAAAGTTAAGGTTAACCCCTTTACTTTTTGGCCAAATTTGGCCATTTTTGCCAAATTTTTAGATGTCAAAAAAGGACTAAATTTACGCTAGTTTCGGCTCATATTAATACCTAAGGCATTATTTTGGCTCAATTTTCATATTTTAAGCTTATTTTCGACAAGTTAAAAATGGTCGAAAATCGTCAAAAAGTTAAGGTTAACCCCTTTACTTTTTGGCCAAATTTGGCCATTTTTGCCAAATTTTTAGATGTCAAAAAAAGGACTAAATTTACGCTAGTTTCGGCTTATATTAATACCTAAGGCATTATTTTGGCTCAATTTTCATATTTTAAGCTTATTTCGACAAGTTAAAAATGGTCGAAAATCGTCAAAAAGTTAAGGTTAACCCCTTTACTTTTTGGCCAAATTTGGCCATTTTTGCCAAATTTTTAGATGTCAAAAAAGGACTAAATTTACGCTAGTTTCGGCTTATATTAATACCTAAGGCATTATTTTGGCTCAATTTTCATATTTTAAGCTTATTTCGACAAGTTAAAAATGGTCGAAAATCGTCAAAAAGTTAAGGTTAACCCCTTTACTTTTTGGCCAAATTTGGCCATTTTTGCCAAATTTTTAGATGTCAAAAAAGGACTAAATTTACGCTAGTTTCGGCTTATATTAATACCTAAGGCATTATTTTGGCTCAATTTTCATATTTTAAGCTTATTTCGACAAGTTAAAAATGGTCGAAAATCGTCAAAAAGTTAAGGTTAACCCCTTTACTTTTTGGCCAAATTTGGCCATTTTTGCCAAATTTTTAGATGTCAAAAAAGGACTAAATTTACGCTAGTTTCGGCTTATATTAATACCTAAGGCATTATTTTGGCTCAATTTTCATATTTTAAGCTTATTTCGACAAGTTAAAAATGGTCGAAAATCGTCAAAAAGTTAAGGTTAACCCCTTTACTTTTTGGCCAAATTTGGCCATTTTTGCCAAATTTTTAGATGTCAAAAAAGGACTAAATTTACGCTAGTTTCGGCTCATATTAATACCTAAGGCATTATTTTGGCTCAATTTTCATATTTTAAGCTTATTTCGACAAGTTAAAAATGGTCGAAAATCGTCAAAAAGTTAAGGTTAACCCCTTTACTTTTTGGCCAAATTTGGCCATTTTTGCCAAATTTTTAGATGTCAAAAAAACGACTAAATTTACGCTAGTTTCGGCTTATATTAATACCTAAGGCATTATTTTGGCTCAATTTTCATATTTTAAGCTTATTTCGACAAGTTAAAAATGGTCGAAAATCGTCAAAAAGTTAAGGTTAACCCCTTTACTTTTTGGCCAAATTTGGCCATTTTTGCCAAATTTTTAGATGTCAAAAAACGACTAAATTTACGCTAGTTTCGGCTTATATTAATACCTAAGGCATTATTTTGGCTCAATTTTCATATTTTAAGCTTATTTCGACAAGTTAAAAATGGTCGAAAATCGTCAAAAAGTTAAGGTTAACCCCTTTACTTTTTGGCCAAATTTGGCCATTTTTGCCAAATGTTTAGATGTTAAAAAAGGACTAAATTTACGCTAGTTTCGGCTTATATTAATACCTAAGGCATTATTTTGGCTCAATTTTCATATTTTAAGCTTATTTCGACAAGTTAAAAATGGTCGAAAATCGTCAAAAAGTTAAGGTTAACCCCTTTACTTTTTGGCCAAATTTGGGCATTTTTGCCAAATTTGTAGATGTCAAAAAAGGACTAAATTTACGCAAGTTTCGGCTCATTAATACCTAAGGCATTATTTTGGCTCAATTTTCATATTTTAAGCTTATTTCGACAAGTTAAAAATGGTCGAAAATCGTCAAAAAGTTAAGGTTAACCCCTTTACTTTTTGGCCAAATTTGGCCATTTTTGCCAAATTTTTAGATGTCAAAAAAGGACTAAATTTACGCTAGTTTCGGCTCATATTAATACCTAAGGCATTATTTTGGCTCAATTTTCATATTTTAAGCTTATTTCGACAAGTTGAAAATGGTCGAAAATCGTCAAAAAGTTAAGGTTAACCCCTTTACTTTTTGGCCAAATTTGGCCATTTTTGCCAAATTTTTAGATGTCAAAAAAGGACTAAATTTACGCTAGTTTCGGCTTATATTAATACCTAAGGCATTATTTTGGCTCAATTTTCATATTTTAAGCTTATTTCGACAAGTTTAAAAATGGTCGAAAATCGTCAAAAAGTTAAGGTTAACCCCTTTACTTTTTGGCCAAATTTGGCCATTTTTGCCAAATTTTTAGATGTCAAAAAACGACTAAATTTACGCTAGTTTCGGCTTATATTAATACCTAAGGCATTATTTTGGCTCAATTTTCATATTTTAAAGCTTATTTCGACAAGTTAAAAATGGTTCGAAAATCGTCAAAAAGTTAAGGTTAACCCCTTTACTTTTTGGCCAAATTTGGCCATTTTTGCCAAATTTTTAGATGTCAAAAAACGACTAAATTTACGCTAGTTTCGGCTTATATTAATACCTAAGGCATTATTTTGGCTCAATTTTCATATTTTAAGCTTATTTCGACAAGTTAAAAATGGTCGAAAATCGTCAAAAAGTTACTTTACCCTTTACTTTTTGGCCAAATTTGGCCATTTTTGCCAAATTTTTAGATGTCAAAAAAGGACCAAATTTACGCTAGTTTCGGCTTATATTAATACCTAAGGCATTATTTTGGCTCAATTTTCATATTTTAAGCTTATTTCGACAAGTTAAAAATGGTCGAAAATCGTCAAAAAGTTAAGGTTAACCCCTTTACTTTTTGGCCAAATTTGGCCATTTTTGCCAAATTTTTAGATGTCAAAAAACGACTAAATTTACGCTAGTTTCGGCTTATATTAATACCTAAGGCATTATTTTGGCTCAATTTTCATATTTTAAGCTTATTTCGACAAGTTAAAAATGGTCGAAAATCGTCAAAAAGTTAAGGTTAACCCCTTTACTTTTTGGCCAAATTTGGCCATTTTTGCCAAATTTTTAGATGTCAAAAAAGGACTAAATTTACGCTAGTTTCGGCTCATATTAATACCTAAGGCATTATTTTGGCTCAATTTTCATATTTTAAGCTTATTTCGACAAGTTAAAAATGGTCGAAAATCGTCAAAAAGTTACTTTACCCTTTACTTTTTGGCCAAATTTGGCCATTTTTGCCAAATTTTTAGATGTCAAAAAACGACTAAATTTACGCTAGTTTCGGCTTATATTAATACCTAAGGCATTATTTTGGCTCAATTTTCATATTTTAAGCTTATTTCGACAAGTTAAAAATGGTCGAAAATCGTCAAAAAGTTAAGGTTAACCCCTTTACTTTTTGGCCAAATTTGGCCATTTTTGCCAAATTTTTAGATGTCAAAAAACGACTAAATTTACGCTAGTTTCGGCTCATATTAATACCTAAGGCATTATTTTGGCTCAATTTTCATATTTTAAGCTTATTTCGACAAGTTAAAAATGGTCGAAAATCGTCAAAAAGTTAAGGTTAACCCCTTTACTTTTTGGCCAAATTTGGCCATTTTTGCCAAATTTTTAGATGTCAAAAAAGGACTAAATTTACGCTAGTTTCGGCTCATATTAATACCTAAGGCATTATTTTGGCTCAATTTTCATATTTTAAGCTTATTTCGACAAGTTAAAAATGGTCGAAAATCGTCAAAAAGTTAAGGTTAACCCCTTTACTTTTTGGCCAAATTTGGCCATTTTTGCCAAATTTTTAGATGTCAAAAAACGACTAAATTTACGCTAGTTTCGGCTTATTAATACCTAAGGCATTATTTTGGCTCAATTTTCATATTTTAAGCTTATTTCGACAAGTTAAAAATGGTCGAAAATCGTCAAAAAGTTAAGGTTAACCCCTTTACTTTTTGGCCAAATTTGGCCATTTTTGCCAAATTTTTAGATGTCAAAAAAGGACTAAATTTACGCTAGTTTCGGCTCATATTAATACCTAAGGCATTATTTTGGCTCAATGTTCATATTTTAAGCTTATTTCGACAAGTTAAAAATGGTCGAAAATCGTCAAAAAGTTAAGGTTAACCCCTTTACTTTTTGGCCAAATTTGGCCATTTTTGCCAAATTTTTAGATGTCAAAAAACGACTAAATTTACGCTAGTTTCGGCTTATATTAATACCTAAGGCATTATTTTGGCTCAATTTTCATATTTTAAGCTTATTTCGACAAGTTAAAAATGGTCGAAAATCGTCAAAAAGTTAAGGTTAACCCCTTTACTTTTTGGCCAAATTTGGCCATTTTTGCCAAATTTTTAGATGTCAAAAAACGACTAAATTTACGCTAGTTTCGGCTTATATTAATACCTAAGGCATTATTTTGGCTCAATTTTCATATTTTAAGCTTATTTCGACAAGTTAAAAATGGTCGAAAATCGTCAAAAAGTTAAGGTTAACCCCTTTACTTTTTGGCCAAATTTGGCCATTTTTGCCAAATTTTTAGATGTCAAAAAAGGACTAAATTTACGCTAGTTTCGGCTCATATTAATACCTAAGGCATTATTTTGGCTCAATTTTCATATTTTAAGCTTATTTCGACAAGTTAAAAATGGTCGAAAATCGTCAAAAAGTTAAGGTTAACCCCTTTACTTTTTGGCCAAATTTGGCCATTTTTGCCAAATTTTTAGATGTCAAAAAACGACTAAATTTACGCTAGTTTCGGCTTATATTAATACCTAAGGCATTATTTTGGCTCAATTTTCATATTTTAAGCTTATTTCGACAAGTTAAAAATGGTCGAAAATCGTCAAAAAGTTAAGGTTAACCCCTTTACTTTTTGGCCAAATTTGGCCATTTTTGCCAAATTTTTAGATGTCAAAAAACGACTAAATTTACGCTAGTTTCGGCTTATATTAATACCTAAGGCATTATTTTGGCTCAATTTTCATATTTTAAGCTTATTTCGACAAGTTAAAAATGGTCGAAAATCGTCAAAAAGTTAAGGTTAACCCCTTTACTTTTTGGCCAAATTTGGCCATTTTTGCCAAATTTTTAGATGTCAAAAAACGACTAAATTTACGCTAGTTTCGGCTTATATTAATACCTAAGGCATTATTTTGGCTCAATTTTCATATTTTAAGCTTATTTCGACAAGTTAAAAATGGTCGAAAATCGTCAAAAAGTTAAGGTTAACCCCTTTACTTTTTGGCCAAATTTGGCCATTTTTGCCAAATTTTTAGATGTCAAAAAAGGACTAAATTTACGCTAGTTTCGGCTCATATTAATACCTAAGGCATTATTTTGGCTCAATTTTCATATTTTAAGCTTATTTCGACAAGTTAAAAATGGTCGAAAATCGTCAAAAAGTTAAGGTTAACCCCTTTACTTTTTGGCCAAATTTGGCCATTTTTGCCAAATTTTTAGATGTCAAAAAACGACTAAATTTACGCTAGTTTCGGCTCATATTAATACCTAAGGCATTATTTTGGCTCAATTTTCATATTTTAAGCTTATTTCGACAAGTTAAAAATGGTCGAAAATCGTCAAAAAGTTAAGGTTAACCCCTTTACTTTTTGGCCAAATTTGGCCATTTTTGCCAAATTTTTAGATGTCAAAAAAGGACTAAATTTACGCTAGTTTCGGCTCATATTAATACCTAAGGCATTATTTTGGCTCAATTTTCATATTTTAAGCTTATTTCGACAAGTTAAAAATGGTCGAAAATCGTCAAAAAGTTAAGGTTAACCCCTTTACTTTTTGGCCAAATTTGGCCATTTTTGCCAAATTTTTAGATGTCAAAAAACGACTAAATTTACGCCAGTTTCGGCTTATATTAATACCTAAGGCATTATTTTGGCTCAATTTTCATATTTTAAGCTTATTTCGACAAGTTAAAAATGGTCGAAAATCGTCAAAAAGTTAAGGTTAACCCCTTTACTTTTTGGCCAAATTTGGCCATTTTTGCCAAATTTTTAGATGTCAAAAAAGGACTAAATTTACGCTAGTTTCGGCTCATATTAATACCTAAGGCATTATTTTGGCTCAATTTTCATATTTTAAGCTTATTTCGACAAGTTAAAAATGGTCGAAAATCGTCAAAAAGTTAAGGTTAACCCCTTTACTTTTTGGCCAAATTTGGCCATTTTTGCCAAATTTTTAGATGTCAAAAAACGACTAAATTTACGCTAGTTTCGGCTTATATTAATACCTAAGGCATTATTTTGGCTCAATTTTCATATTTTAAGCTTATTTCGACAAGTTAAAAATGGTCGAAAATCGTCAAAAAGTTAAGGTTAACCCCTTTACTTTTTGGCCAAATTTGGCCATTTTTGCCAAATTTTTAGATGTCAAAAAAGGACTAAATTTACGCTAGTTTCGGCTTATATTAATACCTAAGGCATTATATTGGCTCAATTTTCATATTTTAAGCTTATTTCGACAAGTTAAAAATGGTCGAAAATCGTCAAAAAGTTAAGGTTAACCCCTTTACTTTTTGGCCAAATTTGGCCATTTTTGCCAAATTTTTAGATGTCAAAAAAGGACTAAATTTACGCTAGTTTCGGCTTATATTAATACCTAAGGCATTATTTTGGCTCAATTTTCATATTTTAAGCTTATTTCGACAAGTTAAAAATGGTCGAAAATCGTCAAAAAGTTAAGGTTAACCCCTTTACTTTTTGGCCAAATTTGGCCATTTTTGCCAAATTTTTAGATGTCAAAAAAGGACTAAATTTACGCTAGTTTCGGCTTATATTAATACCTAAGGCATTATATTGGCTCAATTTTCATATTTTTAAGCTTATTTCGACAAGTTAAAAATGGTCGAAAATCGTCAAAAAGTTAAGGTTAACCCCTTTACTTTTTGGCCAAATTTGGCCATTTTTGCCAAATTTTTAGATGTCAAAAAAGGACTAAATTTACGCTAGTTTCGGCTTATATTAATACCTAAGGCATTATATTGGCTCAATTTTCATATTTTAAGCTTATTTCGACAAGTTAAAAATGGTCGAAAATCGTCAAAAAGTTAAGGTTAACCCCTTTACTTTTTGGCCAAATTTGGCCATTTTTGCCAAATTTTTAGATGTCAAAAAAGGACTAAATTTACGCTAGTTTCGGCTTATATTAATACCTAAGGCATTATTTTGGCTCAATTTTCATATTTTAAGCTTATTTCGACAAGTTAAAAATGGTCGAAAATCGTCAAAAAGTTAAGGTTAACCCCTTTACTTTTTGGCCAAATTTGGCCATTTTTGCCAAATTTTTAGATGTCAAAAAACGACTAAATTTACGCTAGTTTCGGCTTATATTAATACCTAAGGCATTATATTGGCTCAATTTTCATATTTTAAGCTTATTTCGACAAGTTAAAAATGGTCGAAAATCGTCAAAAAGTTAAGGTTAACCCCTTTACTTTTTGGCCAAATTTGGCCATTTTTGCCAAATTTTTAGATGTCAAAAAAGGACTAAATTTACGCTAGTTTCGGCTTATATTAATACCTAAGGCATTATATTGGCTCAATTTTCATATTTTAAGCTTATTTCGACAAGTTAAAAATGGTCGAAAATCGTCAAAAAGTTAAGGTTAACCCCTTTACTTTTTGGCCAAATTTGGCCATTTTTGCCAAATTTTTAGATGTCAAAAAACGACTAAATTTACGCTAGTTTCGGCTTATATTAATACCTAAGGCATTATTTTGGCTCAATTTTCATATTTTAAGCTTATTTCGACAAGTTAAAAATGGTCGAAAATCGTCAAAAAGTTAAGGTTAACCCCTTTACTTTTTGGCCAAATTTGGCCATTTTTGCCAAATGTTTAGATGTCAAAAAACGACTAAATTTACGCTAGTTTCGGCTTATATTAATACCTAAGGCATTATTTTGGCTCAATTTTCATATTTTAAGCTTATTTCGACAAGTTAAAAATGGTCGAAAATCGTCAAAAAAGTTAAGGTTAACCCCTTTACTTTTTGGCCAAATTTGGCCATTTTTGCCAAATTTTTAGATGTCAAAAAAGGACTAAATTTACGCTAGTTTCGGCTTATATTAATACCTAAGGCATTATTTTGGCTCAATTTTCATATTTTAAGCTTATTTCGACAAGTTAAAAATGGTCGAAAATCGTCAAAAAGTTAAGGTTAACCCCTTTACTTTTTGGCCAAATTTGGCCATTTTTGCCAAATTTTTAGATGTCAAAAAAGGACTAAATTTACGCTAGTTTCGGCTTATATTAATACCTAAGGCATTATATTGGCTCAATTTTCATATTTTAAGCTTATTTCGACAAGTTAAAAATGGTCGAAAATCGTCAAAAAGTTAAGGTTAACCCCTTTACTTTTTGGCCAAATTTGGCCATTTTTGCCAAATTTTTAGATGTCAAAAAAGGACTAAATTTACGCTAGTTTCGGCTTATATTAATACCTAAGGCATTATTTTGGCTCAATTTTCATATTTTAAGCTTATTTCGACAAGTTAAAAAATGGTCGAAAATCGTCAAAAAGTTAAGGTTAACCCCTTTACTTTTTGGCCAAATTTGGCCATTTTTGCCAAATTTTTAGATGTCAAAAAACGACTAAATTTACGCTAGTTTCGGCTTATATTAATACCTAAGGCATTATATTGGCTCAATTTTCATATTTTAAGCTTATTTCGACAAGTTAAAAATGGTCGAAAATCGTCAAAAAGTTAAGGTTAACCCCTTTACTTTTTGGCCAAATTTGGCCATTTTTGCCAAATTTTTAGATGTCAAAAAAGGACTAAATTTACGCTAGTTTCGGCTTATATTAATACCTAAGGCATTATATTGGCTCAATTTTCATATTTTAAGCTTATTTCGACAAGTTAAAAATGGTCGAAAATCGTCAAAAAGTTAAGGTTAACCCCTTTACTTTTTGGCCAAATTTGGCCATTTTTGCCAAATTTTTAGATGTCAAAAAACGACTAAATTTACGCTAGTTTCGGCTTATATTAATACCTAAGGCATTATTTTGGCTCAATTTTCATATTTTAAGCTTATTTCGACAAGTTAAAAATGGTCGAAAATCGTCAAAAAGTTAAGGTTAACCCCTTTACTTTTTGGCCAAATTTGGCCATTTTTGCCAAATGTTTAGATGTTAAAAAACGACTAAATTTACGCTAGTTTCGGCTTATATTAATACCTAAGGCATTATATTGGCTCAATTTTCATATTTTAAGCTTATTTCGACAAGTTAAAAATGGTCGAAAATCGTCAAAAAGTTAAGGTTAACCCCTTTACTTTTTGGCCAAATTTGGCCATTTTTGCCAAATTTTTAGATGTCAAAAAACGACTAAATTTACGCTAGTTTCGGCTTATATTAATACCTAAGGCATTATTTTGGCTCAATTTTCATATTTTAAGCTTATTTCGACAAGTTAAAAATGGTCGAAAATCGTCAAAAAGTTAAGGTTAACCCCTTTACTTTTTGGCCAAATTTGGCCATTTTTGCCAAATTTTTAGATGTCAAAAAAGGACTAAATTTACGCTAGTTTCGGCTTATATTAATACCTAAGGCATTATATTGGCTCAATTTTCATATTTTAAGCTTATTTCGACAAGTTAAAAATGGTCGAAAATCGTCAAAAAGTTAAGGTTAACCCCTTTACTTTTTGGCCAAATTTGGCCATTTTTGCCAAATTTTTAGATGTCAAAAAACGACTAAATTTACGCTAGTTTCGGCTTATATTAATACCTAAGGCATTATATTGGCTCAATTTTCATATTTTAAGCTTATTTCGACAAGTTAAAAATGGTCGAAAATCGTCAAAAAGTTAAGGTTAACCCCTTTACTTTTTGGCCAAATTTGGCCATTTTTGCCAAATTTTTAGATGTCAAAAAACGACTAAATTTACGCTAGTTTCGGCTTATATTAATACCTAAGGCATTATTTTGGCTCAATTTTCATATTTTAAGCTTATTTCGACAAGTTAAAAATGGTCGAAAATCGTCAAAAAGTTAAGGTTAACCCCTTTACTTTTTGGCCAAATTTGGCCATTTTTGCCAAATTTTTAGATGTCAAAAAACGACTAAATTTACGCTAGTTTCGGCTTATATTAATACCTAAGGCATTATATTGGCTCAATTTTCATATTTTAAGCTTATTTCGACAAGTTAAAAATGGTCGAAAATCGTCAAAAAGTTAAGGTTAACCCCTTTACTTTTTGGCCAAATTTGGCCATTTTTGCCAAATTTTTAGATGTCAAAAAACGACTAAATTTACGCTAGTTTCGGCTTATATTAATACCTAAGGCATTATTTTGGCTCAATTTTCATATTTTAAGCTTATTTCGACAAGTTAAAAATGGTCGAAAATCGTCAAAAAGTTAAGGTTAACCCCTTTACTTTTTGGCCAAATTTGGCCATTTTTGCCAAATGTTTAGATGTCAAAAAACGACTAAATTTACGCTAGTTTCGGCTTATATTAATACCTAAGGCATTATATTGGCTCAATTTTCATATTTTAAGCTTATTTCGACAAGTTAAAAATGGTCGAAAATCGTCAAAAAGTTAAGGTTAACCCCTTTACTTTTTGGCCAAATTTGGCCATTTTTGCCAAATTTTTAGATGTCAAAAAACGACTAAATTTACGCTAGTTTCGGCTTATATTAATACCTAAGGCATTATTTTGGCTCAATTTTCATATTTTAAGCTTATTTCGACAAGTTAAAAATGGTCGAAAATCGTCAAAAAGTTAAGGTTAACCCCTTTACTTTTTGGCCAAATTTGGCCATTTTTGCCAAATGTTTAGATGTCAAAAAACGACTAAATTTACGCTAGTTTCGGCTTATATTAATACCTAAGGCATTATATTGGCTCAATTTTCATATTTTAAGCTTATTTCGACAAGTTAAAAATGGTCGAAAATCGTCAAAAAGTTAAGGTTAACCCCTTTACTTTTTGGCCAAATTTGGCCATTTTTGCCAAATTTTTAGATGTCAAAAAAGGACCAAATTTACGCTAGTTTCGGCTTATATTAATACCTAAGGCATTATATTGGCTCAATTTTCATATTTTAAGCTTATTTCGACAAGTTAAAAATGGTCGAAAATCGTCAAAAAGTTAAGGTTAACCCCTTTACTTTTTGACCAAATTTGGCCATTTTTGCCAAATGTTTAGATGTTAAAAAACGACTAAATTTACGCTAGTTTCGGCTTATATTAATACCTAAGGCATTATATTGGCTCAATTTTCATATTTTAAGCTTATTTCGACAAGTTAAAAATGGTCGAAAATCGTCAAAAAGTTAAGGTTAACCCCTTTACTTTTTGGCCAAATTTGGCCATTTTTGCCAAATTTTTAGATGTCAAAAAAGGACTAAATTTACGCTAGTTTCGGCTTATATTAATACCTAAGGCATTATATTGGCTCAATTTTCATATTTTAAGCTTATTTCGACAAGTTAAAAATGGTCGAAAATCGTCAAAAAGTTAAGGTTAACCCCTTTACTTTTTGGCCAAATTTGGCCATTTTTGCCAAATTTTTAGATGTCAAAAAACGACTAAATTTACGCTAGTTTCGGCTTATATTAATACCTAAGGCATTATATTGGCTCAATTTTCATATTTTAAGCTTATTTCGACAAGTTAAAAATGGTCGAAAATCGTCAAAAAGTTAAGGTTAACCCCTTTACTTTTTGGCCAAATTTGGCCATTTTTGCCAAATTTTTAGATGTCAAAAAAGGACTAAATTTACGCTAGTTTCGGCTTATATTAATACCTAAGGCATTATTTTGGCTCAATTTTCATATTTTAAGCTTATTTCGACAAGTTAAAAATGGTCGAAAATCGTCAAAAAGTTAAGGTTAACCCCTTTACTTTTTGGCCAAATTTGGCCATTTTTGCCAAATTTTTAGATGTCAAAAAACGACTAAATTTACGCTAGTTTCGGCTTATATTAATACCTAAGGCATTATTTTGGCTCAATTTTCATATTTTAAGCTTATTTCGACAAGTTAAAAATGGTCGAAAATCGTCAAAAAGTTAAGGTTAACCCCTTTACTTTTTGGCCAAATTTGGCCATTTTTGCCAAATTTTTAGATGTCAAAAAAGGACTAAATTTACGCTAGTTTCGGCTTATATTAATACCTAAGGCATTATATTGGCTCAATTTTCATATTTTAAGCTTATTTCGACAAGTTAAAAATGGTCGAAAATCGTCAAAAAGTTAAGGTTAACCCCTTTACTTTTTGGCCAAATTTGGCCATTTTTGCCAAATGTTTAGATGTTAAAAAAGGACTAAATTTACGCTAGTTTCGGCTTATATTAATACCTAAGGCATTATATTGGCTCAATTTTCATATTTTAAGCTTATTTCGACAAGTTAAAAATGGTCGAAAATCGTCAAAAAGTTAAGGTTAACCCCTTTACTTTTTGGCCATTTTTGCCAAATTTTTAGATGTCAAAAAAGGACTAAATTTACGCTAGTTTCGGCTTATATTAATACCTAAGGCATTATATTGGCTCAATTTTCATATTTTAAGCTTATTTCGACAAGTTAAAAATGGTCGAAAATCGTCAAAAAGTTAAGGTTAACCCCTTTACTTTTTGGCCAAATTTGGCCATTTTTGCCAAATGTTTAGATGTTAAAAAACGACTAAATTTACGCTAGTTTCGGCTTATATTAATACCTAAGGCATTATATTGGCTCAATTTTCATATTTTAAGCTTATTTCGACAAGTTAAAAATGGTCGAAAATCGTCAAAAAGTTAAGGTTAACCCCTTTACTTTTTGGCCAAATTTGGCCATTTTTGCCAAATTTTTAGATGTCAAAAAAGGACTAAATTTACGCTAGTTTCGGCTCATATTAATACCTAAGGCATTATTTTGGCTCAATTTTCATATTTTAAGCTTATTTCGACAAGTTAAAACTGGTCGAAAATCGTCAAAAAGTTACTTTTTGGCCAAATTTGGCCATTTTTGCCAAATTTTTAGATGTCAAAAAAGGACTAAATTTACGCTAATTTCGGCTCATATTAATACCTAAAGCATTATTTAGGCTATATTTTCATATTTTAAGCTTATTTTGACAAGTTAGGCTCAATTGTCATTCCCGCTTTTAGTATTGTTTTTTTGAGTCGAGTTCAGTGGCGTAGCCAGGGTTGACCAATTGGGCGGGCAGTGATGACACGTTTCTAGGATTTTGAAATCTAGAGTCTCTGGAATGCCATTTCTGCATTTTTGGGGAAGAATTTATAGAATTATGAAGGTTATAAAACGGCTGCAAGAGTTTTGGTGCTTGCAACAGTAGGCTCTGACACTACAGTATGTTCAGTATTCGTGCTAGTACTTGCGGACGTTGCGGTTGACAAAGTTGACGAACTAATGGACTCTAAGACAGCGCTGGTTTGATATATCCTATCGGTAGAACTGCGCAACTACTAATCACTTTGTGTGCGTCGTTTGCTAGGAGCTCCAAAATAGTCTAACACGATTTCTTGTTGTCTATCATTGGGGCTCGCTGGCTGCACCAGCCTGCACGCAATTGATTTTGCGTACACGCATCACGCATGGGAAATGCGTGGGAGATTAGTGGAATAATGAATGACGTCATTGACATGCGAGATTGGCTTGGCCCGCCCTTGGCTACGCCACTGGTCGAGTTACCCGTCGTACACAAACTAAAAATCATTTCCTCTTTTATCCACTGTCATCAGCAAGGCAGCACTCACCTCTCAGATCTATGGCACTCATTACCTGGCCTAGTCTGCCTAGTAATACGAAATTACATGCCGCATTGCGTACGCATGTACACGAGTTAAGCCGCTGACAACTGTGAAATCGTATAACTGGCTCAACAGGATATTTGGCATTTGTGGGAACGGTTGAACTCCTGATTTGCCCAATTTCTGTATAATTTTGCATTCCGTTGTTTCCAGAAGGCCACTACTCATTTCGTATTCCTGCTCAATTACCGCGTCACTGCGTAACACGTTAAGTAGAGTTTGCGCACTACCGACATGGTTGATATAGAGTCAAGACAGCTTCAGACGATGGACGTACTAGACGAAAGCAAGACATTCAGAATGGAAGAGTCACCATCGAGATCTCGAACAGCTTCCATGTTGTTCTTCAAGTTCATTCGGCCTTGCGTGGCTGAGCTGGTCGCTACGATGTTGTTCGTTTTCGTTGACGTGTGTAGCATACCAGACAAAAGTCCGGCTCCTGGGTTCACTCATGGGTTCATCTTGTTTGTGCTCGTCGCCGCAACGGCTGGTGTAAGGTATATATTGTCCTTGTTCCTCGATACTAGCTTGGTGGATATTTTGAATACTAAGTGCACATATTACATGCATGCATATACAAATTATATTTACTTTCCTTTTACAATCTCTGACCTCTTACAATAATTATATATATATATATATATATATATATATATATATTATATATATATATATATATATATATATATATATATATATATATATATATATATATATATATATATATATATATATATATCGACTCTCTCGCGCGCTATTGCTTGCTGGCTGGCGTATAAACAATTATGTTTGTATATACAACACGATTCCTACTTATTATGATTCGCTTTCATGAGAGTCGTGAATGGGGAATTATTATTATATATATATATATATATAGAGAGAGAGAGAGAGACTCAGTGACAATCGAAAGAAAAGCCATATATACGTCGCTTGCGAAGTGTTTACAAGAATACGTCAAGCTACTAGACTCTTTGCAGATGTGTATCTATCTAATTAACGGGAATATTTGCCTCCAAAATGTGTTTCAAACTTCGCTGTTCGTGTCGTGATCGTTTCCGCAAGCAAGCGATACCGCAGTAAATTGATATGGGTAAATATGATCAACAGTCCTACCATGACTCTGGCGACCGACAAACCGCGAGGTACTTGTCTCGATTAATTTTCCGCCCAATATATATCACCGCGTCATCATTACAGCCAGATTATCATGCGCTACAGAAACACCGAAATAATATTTACCATTCGACAATTCCAAGCTCAGGAAACTCTCTGACTTCCAAGCTCAGTATAAAACTCTCTGACGAGCCAAAGGTCAGTAAACTCTCTGACAAGCCCAAGGTATAAAGTAAACTCTCTGACGGTAGACTTTACGTAGCGATTGCAGTACTGAAGTCTGCGATAGCGAAAAAAACTGGGGGCTTCTTCGTATTTCATTATTTCAGACTAGAGTTCGTTCTTGTAAAGCTTCTGGAAAACAACCTTAATCTGTCGGTGTAGCATCATGTACAGACATGGTCTAGGCTCCATGTGTTTGGTCAGTAAAGGCTAGTTTGCACTCAGGAAAATCTTCCGCAGGACCAGAACGGACATGAGGGAAGCTTTCTTTGTCGTGCGAGCTCTCGGTTGGAACTAACGACCGTAACACAAAAAGGAAACTTTCCTGTCCGTTCCTGTCCTGCGGAAGATTTCCTGAGTGGAAACTAGCCTAGCAGTACGCGCTAAGCTGTGTTAGCGCAACCTTCGCAAAGCAGTTCATTTTTGCAAGCTATGAGCTGGAACGAATAGATGGAGATTCTATACAATGCCAATACCTGCTGTTGGAAACATTCCTGGTGACGTGTTGTTTAATTTCGGTGTGTTGTTTGAACAGACTAGCTCAACTAGATTCGATTTGATATACAAGAACAAACACCCGCATTGTTGACGTGTTAAATATAACACATCATATCGACGTATTCCAAAATGATACGTGGCAACACACTTGGGTTTCTAGTGTAGTCTTTAGGTTGTGGCTGAATAATGACTAACGATATTTTGACAAGCTACGAGCTGGAATCACGAATATAGTGTTTTTAGATATGTATTTTATAGCCAAAGTTGTACATAACAATGATTTTCGACCGATATTAACGCTACCATGCAGCACAATACACCGTCACACCGCTACAGTCTACAACAATACAGAACAAATGGATGTTCTTGTTCATTGTCAAAACATTGTATGCTTGATGGATTACGCTCCATGGCAATGCTGTGTTGAAATCTGCCACGCGGCTCGGTTCAATATTAAATATTAAATTATCCGGCTAGAGTGTAATGTCAACAACATTATGCGGATAAACTGAACGGAGCAATAATCGACGTGAAAACTAAATAGTTGCAAATCAGCAGATATAGCAACATTGAGCGAATGAATCAACAGGCTAAATGACAAAGACACAAAGTATATAATTAACATACGCTAAAATGTTTAGATTCCTTCTGTTCAATATCGTAAACAATTTGAAATTTGAATTTTAGATTTAAAAACGTTCAGCGACGAAGCATTAGTCGAAGTTAGTCTTATAAAGCCGCAAGATGTTTCCATTTTTCATTGCGGTTAGCATTTCCACAAAACAAACCTTTGTAGAATATCACGCAAAGCTCAAATCATGAAATATTTTGGTATTCAACTATTCACTTCATGTAGAATCTGAGTGTGAGGATCATTCCTCATTTCGGATACAATATTCTGGTGCTAGAGAAATTTGACTCAATTGAAACGTTGACGATGTACTTGAACGCTATCGTAGAGATCTTATCATCCATTTCACTCAAATCCTTAACCACTAACCAGTTTATAATAATAATAATAATAATAACGTATTAGGAGCATTATACACTCAATGCTCTTACAACAATATATTCTTAAATTTACTTATAAAACGTATTTTCATTATAAGATAAAGCCTACTACATATTAAGACATTAAGACATTATACATTATACATTATACATTATACATTATACATTATAAGATAAAGCCTACTACGTATTTTCATTATAAGATAAAGCCTACTACATATTTTCGCACCATGAACAAAAAAACCCAAAAAAAATTTTAAAAATATTAATTTAAAAAAAGAAAAGTCTTAACTGCTGACTTAAAATTACCCAACATATCAAAGCTTCTAATTTCCTGTGGTAATGAATTCCACAGTTTTGGTGCCGAAACCGAGAACGCTCTGTCTCCATGAGTCCCCGTTTTGGATTTTGGCTCAAGTAGCAGATTACGGTCAGATGATCTCAAAGCACGAGTAGGTTTATATTTATTTAGCAAATCAGTAGTATAAACAGGCGCCTGGCCATGCAAAGCCTTGAAAGTAATTATTAGTATCTTAAATACAATCCTTGATCTCACTGGCAACCAGTGAAGATTACGAAGCACAGGGGAGATATGCTCCGATTTTTTAACCCCTGTTACAAGTCTTGCAGCTGTATTTTGAATTCGCTGTATCTTGCTCAATTCAGCTTCTGGTAAACCATATCAGGATGCAAAGAAAAATGCGTGTTTATCACACGACAAGGAGCAAAGAAAGCCAAATTCGTGACACTCGTAAACATTTCTCCAAAACAAACCTTTATAAATCGAACAGTCAACGCGAAGTTCAAATAATAAAACATTTTAGCATTTAGGCTATTCACTACATGTTGAATATATATTAGTAATATCGTAGGCACTTTATTGAATAGAACAATATTTAAGATGGAGATTAGACTAATTTATGTACCCAACCCCCGGGACTATGCGGGGGATTTAAAAAAAACCAGCTCAAAAATGCCGTTCAGTTGTTAAAATACCCGGCTACCCGCGAATAAAGATTTAGTTTTCCCTGATTTTCACAGTTTTCAATAAGAAAACATTTATAAGTTTAATATTCTTACAAGAAACAGAACACAGAAAATGTTAAGGCTTTCTATTTGTTTTGCTCATTTCGTCTTTTAATAACTGTTCTTTCAAAACTGTAAAGTTTTTGCGCATAGGCTTGCACTTCGGGCAGAACCACGAATCCTTTGGTGGTTCTTTCAAACCGACACATCGAATCTGAAACCAACAGTAATAGTCTAATAGTATAAAAATCATAACAAAAGTTTGAATTCGTCGGCTTTTTCGTCTGAAGCGTCTGATCATGATATGCTAAATCGATTAGTTCCCAGACTCTACGAGTGTTAATTCCCGGCTACACGGTTAGTGTTAAAATCCATGCTTCCAAAAGATCGATGTTTGTTAAAACCTTGTCTATCTCCCCGGCAAAGTCTCGTTAAAACTTGTGAAGTTGCATTGGTTACCTATTACATTTCGTATTAATTTTAAAATACTTTTAAGGCGATTCATGGACTATGCACCATCGTATATCATTAACTTAATTTCTATTAAGTCTAGTGTGAGGTACACCCTCAGATCTAATAAAAGATTGTTACTAGACACCATCCTAAATGCAAAACCTATATCACACTTGGGCGTGCATTTATGGTCGCAGCGCCGAAATTGTGGAACACTTTACCTTTAGAAATCAGGAGTGCAAAGACTTTGGCTAGTTTTAAGAGTTATCTTAAGTCGCATCTTTTTAAATTAGCTTTCTTAAATTAAACCTTTTATTGTTAAATTTTTATTATTAAGTTATTCATTATTTTTTTAGTATATTTAATAATAACAATGTAATATAATTTTAAGATAGGCGGTCTGTGGTTTCAATTGACTATACAGTCTCAAGATGCAGACTAACCTCAAGTGACAACTGAATGTCTGAACTTTATGACTAGTAATTAGCCGTGCTGATTAAGTTCTTGTAATGGCTAAAGTTTGGCTATAAGAAGAGCATAACGTTATTCAAATGATCTTGTTGGGTCGAGCAAACTAGATTTTCGTGACACAATTCTTGGCGAAACAGTACGTAAACTGTAGGACGTTTTTGGGGAGTCCTTTTTACTCTCTGACGAAGGACCTTCGCTCGAAACGTTAAAGCTCCTCCACAAGAACGATCTCCACAAGAACGATCTCAACACTGCCTACACAGCACAACACTAATAGATTACATATCATATACGATTCATATGAACTAGGGGTTAAATTATTCACGAATGGCTAACTGGTAATGTAGAGCAGCTGTATATTCATAGACATGCGACTAGAAAGCTGTACTGACAATGGTTTACCCTAGAGTTGGGGCTATACTGTTGATTAGACGACGAACATCGGAACATGATTCAGCGAGTAAGGGATGGTCGGGGTTGGGTAAGCCAAATTTGTGGCATTAAAAGGTTGGCTAAAACGTGTTTTTTTTCATTATAAATATTTTAACACAAACGTAAGAAAGAGAATAAGATAAATAGCGGTGTTTAATGTCTATAGTTTGACAACTGGCAACTTCAACATTTACTTTAATAGTGTCTATGACACGAAAATTAAGTTTGCCTTATTTGAAAGAACACTTTAATTGACGGAGGGACATCTTTTGTAGTTTTTCGTTTCCTTTCTTCGTTCTTGAGATATTTCAGTTTGTAAGATAATATGCAAATGACAATGGTGTGACGTACGTGCATTAATGACTTATCGGAGAAGGTTATTTATCTTTGCTATTATAAAACCAAATTTAATTTGAATGAAGCATGTGCGTGAGTATTTCCAAAAACATGGAACTTGTAGAATTTCATGTGATTTTGTGCGATAATAACAAAGATATATAACCTTCTCCGATAAGTCATTATGACATTATGCACGTGTACGTCACACCATTGTCATTTGCAGCAAGGAAACGAAAAACTACAGAAGATGTTACTCTGTCATTTGAAGCGTTCTTTCAAATAAGGCAAACTTAATTTTCGTGTCATAAAACAATTATGGGTGTAGAAGAAAAATTCAGTGTCTGAAAGGTTGGGTAAAGCTTTTGTTTTGGTTTCTTCGGTAGCAGCCCCTGCCATAAATAATGGACGCGCCCCACTTATATTTTAATTTAAAAGCTGTACCCATACTCTTTCGTGTAAACTGCAAGATGGCGATAGGGGTATCTAGTACGTATTCCTTATAAGGAAGCGCAAATAGAAGGCATTGACGAGCAAATAGAGTGAATTAACGAGCAAATAGCTGAGCCTCCTAGTTAATTGGATTGTAACCGACCCCAAAACAACAAAGGTCCTAACCCTTTGGCAAACGTTTTCTTGAGAAATAAACCACCCCCAAAGCTATAGAATATATCAAATGAAAGTTAAATGATCTATTTACAACATACGTACAGTTTTATCCCGATAGCTAACTTAGTTCTCTTTAAAAGCGCGGATAATCGAACATGCCCAAAATTATAATTTTCGCAATACGGATACCATCTTGTAAACAAAAACACGAACTTTCGGCTGTCTTCGACGAACGTTTTCTTGAGAAATAATCAACTCCCAAAGCGACAATATATATTAAAACAAAGATAAATTATCTGTTTACAATATGCGTACAACTTATCAGGCTAGCGAATGTAGTTTTCTTAAAAAGAGCGGATAATCGAACATATCGTAACGTGTTAACAATCCCACATCCAGTGGGCTGGTACGAGTGCCATGTATTTGTTCGTTAATGCCTTCTATTTGCTCGTCGGCCACTTCCTTATATGGAATACGTACTAGAAGTACATATGAAGATGGCAGATCGAACGATTCATTATAACTGTTAGCAAAACTAAAAGTATTATCCAACGTATAATGGCATACGAAGAATCAGAGCTACTTTGCAATATGTCATGCATATAGAAGACATACTGAGTTTTAAGTCGGTGTTACTATGCAATTTTTCGTGCCGAACTTGTCTCACAATGCTTGATTCGCTTTGAATGCAACAATGACTCGTGAGAGGCGTCTAAATCGGAGTCTGCTGTGTAGCATATAATGCATGCGACAGCCTCTGTCGAACTTTATGTTCGTGTCGCATCTAATCTAACTTGTTGAACTAAACTGCATGTGTAACCTTCGCTCTACCATCTAAGTCCGCGCCGTGTAGCTCAATGGTTAGAGCGTCTCAGTAACTGGTTAAATATCAGAAGCTCACAGGTTGTATACATATACATTCCTTCGCTCTATACCATCCGAGGCCATGTAGCTCGATGTATTTTGTTACAAATCTCACAGTATCCGCACAGTTGTTCGTTTTTTGTTCGTATCTCGACTTGGAGCCACGTTGTCTCGCCCACTGAAGTGCTTCCACAGGTCTCTATTATTCAATACAGTGATGCGTATAATTTTATATACCATAGTTTCCACTCAGGAGGGTTATAGACCTCGACGGGGTATCCCGAAGGGCCAACATCAACAAGTTCCGACATACAACAGACCAAGTATAATATTGGGCATTCCTTTGATTATAAAATTTGCCCTCCAACAAGTCTATTGTTCAATCACAAGGACATTTCTGCTTAGTTTATTTTTTTAGTTTATTAGATTTATCACTCTTTTAGGTGAACGGAATACCCCAACAGGCTAGAAGCCCAATTCGTTATCCGAGAAGACCTGAAAGTCTTACCATTTGCTGATATTATTGCAAAGGCAGTACTTTCTCCTCAATTATTTTTAAGACCTTGAGTGGTGGTCCGACCCAGGATTTGAACCTGTGTCTCCCAGCTCATAGACATGTGTGGTAACAACTAGACCACAACAGCTGGTCAGTTTGAAGGTTTAAGCCTTAAAGGGATATGGCAATATAAATTAACTTTGTCTCATTTGAAAGAACTCGTAAAATGGTATAAGAAGACCTTTAACAATTACTTTCTGTATCTTTTTTGGTTTTTGAAATATTTCAGATAATTATGACAAAAGACAATCCGCCATCTTGTTGTAATATTTGACCTAATTAACTAGGAAATTGGTGACGTCACAAGCAGGGTAAACCTGATGAAACTACTCCATAGGTGACCGAATTTCCGCAGAAGGCTTTTTAAAATGTTGTGGGCCAATTGAAAATGGAAATAGTGCAACATAATCGAGTTTCTGGCTCATAATGTTAGGTTGGCAAGAGACAAATTTCACTTTACCCTACTTATGACGTCACATGCATATCGAAAATAATTCCAAGATGGGGGGCAGCACGCTGTCACAACGCTGTCTTTCGTCAAATTATTTCGAAAACCAAAAAAAAAAATATGGGAAAATTGTAAAAGGTCTTGTTATACCATTTCACGAGTTCTTTCAAATGAGACAAAGTTAATTTATATTGCCATATCCCTTTAAGGAACGTGCGCTTTCATGGGATAAGAACACTCATTTTTTCTTCTATCTGCGCAAACACTGCCTTCGCGCACTTTGATCTCATTATTGCTCTTTTTCTAGTGGTGGCCACATCAATCCAGCTGTCACATTAGCGATGACAATTTGTGGTGGTGTAGAAGTAATACTTGCCCCGTTCTATATTATTTCCCAATTGCTTGGCGCAATAATTGGCGCTGCACTGGCAAAGGTACGTGCGATTATAATGGTAACTTTATTTAAATATTTTGTTATATGTACAATTATAAATCTCGCTCAATGAGACTACTTGAACCACTATAAACTATCAATTAAAGACTAAAAATGAAAATATGAATATATACCGATACGTCTATTTTAAAAGTTCATTAATCAGGATTTGTCCATTCTGTTTCTACAGCAGAAAATATAATATGTTGTTCTAATGGCGATAGATGTTATTTTTTTAATGCAGTAGTTTTGGTGTTTCTTATCAAGACCTACATCACTTAACATCTTTAGAAAAGTAGAGTATTCTTTTGAGAAAATACCGAGAGAACTAATCGAGAAATAATAATAATAGTAATAATAATAATAATTTGTATTTATATTGCACATATTCATATAATGTTCAATGCGCATAACATTGAATAAGATTAAAAGATAATAATACATAAATAGGTTATAAAAATATAATGTACGATGTAAAATATATAATATAATGAATTGGAGTTAAGATAAGTTTTTAGTTTTGATTTAAAATTAGAAAGACACTGAACATTATGACTTTAAATTAATTTGTTTCTTTGTAAAGTGCGTTTTTGGGCCACTGTGCCACACGAACACGAGACAGTGTCTTTTTGTTTTTTGCTTTGTTTGTCTTGTTTAATATGTGATGATAAATCTTCGAAAACGTTATTTTTAAATTGATCCACGACATGTTCAGGCATTTGTGAACACTATCTATGTTTCGGATATCAGCAGGAAGATTATTACATAATTGTGGTGCGGCAAACACATTCATGTTTTGTGCAAACATATTCATTGCAAACATATCATGAACGGTCAGCGAGAGTTTTCTTTGATCTAATGCGAGGATAGGAAAGAAGGATGCCATCATTAGAACTGCGGAGGTTATAGCGGACAGGCAGAGTAATTGAAATAAGATCAGACAGATAGGAAGGAGTCATTTGAATGAAGAACTTGATATATGAAATATGAGGAGCAATATTTTAAAGGTAATCCTTAGTCTGACAGGTAACCAGTGTAGTTCCTTAAAATGTGGGGTGATATTTAGGTGCACAAAAGACCAAACGAGCACACGCGTTCTGTACACGCTGAAGCTTGGAAATAAGGGTGTCAGGCACGCCATATAGAGAAGACTGTTACAGTAGTCGAGTCTATTTGTAATGAAAGCATGTATGTTTGATGTTATCAGTAGAACATCTTGTCGCGGAACTCTAGTACGGAAGATCACTGTAGAACATTTTATCGCAGACTCTACCCCGTGTTAGTAATAACTAGAATATTTTTATGTCCTGTAGGCCGTCATGCTCAGTGCCGACTACGATAGCATCAACGGCGGTGCACATATGGTGGGACGCGGGATTGAGCCAGGACAGGCTATTCTTGCCGAGATTTTGGCTACATCAATTTTGGTTCTCGCTGTTCTTATGGTTGCCTTTGATGAGAGAAATAAAAGCGTTCTTGGTCCGTTGGCAATCGGACTTTCTGTTGCTGGTGGCATCTTTGCAATGTAAGTTTTATTTGTGCAACATTATCATCATATGATGGTGATCAGTACCACCACCTTTCACCATCGCCACCAACCATCTTAACTTGTTTCACGACTGTGCATCATCACCAACCATCTTTACCTTCACTATCCACCATCTTTAATTCACCATCATCACCAATCACAATTCATCTTTCCTTTCACCATCACCAACCATCGTTATACTTTCACTATCACCATCATCCACCGCATTTCATCAATCACCAATCATCCTTACTTTCACCGTCATCACCACCTTTCCTTTCACCATCATTAATTTAGCGTCACGTTTTCTTACTCTGTAGTGGAAGTATCTCAGGAGCGTCATTGAATCCAGCAAGAAGCTTTGGTCCTGCCGTCGTTGGCGGTTACTGGCACTTGCATTACGTGTATTGGATTGGTCCAGTGATGGGAAGTATAATCGCTGCTTTGCTTTACGGCCTGGTGTTGGCAGCGCCCAACAAATTATGGCTTCCTTTCTACGAGCCAATCAATTGAGCAAAACAAACACTTCGTCCCTGGCTAGCTATTTTTTTAGACAAACTGTGGAACTTGGTTCGCGACTTGAAGAGCGAGTGTCCACCATCATGCATTGCGCATTTGTGTTTGTTTTCATACGATAATGAAGTGTTTGTGATTCGTTGCCAAGTTTGGTAAATACTCAGCAAATAATAATAATAAAAACATTCAAGGAGCATTATACTATTGTATTTATTTATTTGGTTTCGCCACAAATATTAGAATGCGCGAATACAGCACAAGGAAATGACGTCAAAGCAGGGACACGCGAAGTCATTGAACACTAATTCAACAGTGAAATACAAAGAAAGTTTGGCTCTGAACTTTAAACACACCTGTTTAGACAAAATTCGCTCAATTTCGAAACCTTCGTTGCATTTCACTGATGAATCAATGTGCAATGTTTTTGCCTGTCTGTGAATAGTAAATCACTTTAGCAGGGGGGAAAGGTATGAAGATGAAATTTTCGCACGACAAGATATTTACAATTCTTCTCAAGAGATTCCAAGGATCACAATTATGTAAAATTCCCAAACCCGGATAGGAACATGAAGTGATGACTTTAAAGTGCATATAACGTCTGTGGGAATTTAACATATATGTAATCTATCGATTCTCCTGAGAAAAATTTGTAATATATCTTGTCAGCTGAAAATTTCATCTCCATAGACTTTTTGCTGTTAAAGTTGACGGAAATGACGTCATAGCGGGAATCTGTAAAGAGGTTTTCATATAGACAGATGCCCGCTATGACATCATTTCCGTCAACTTTAACAGCAAAAAAGTCTATGAAGATGAAATTTTCAGCTGACAAGATATATTACAATTTATCTCCGGAGAATCCATAGATTACAAATATGTTAAATTCCCACAGACGTTATACTCAAAGGTTTCATTAATATTTGTCATAGACGTGTTTCCAGAAAATTACAGTAGACAGGCTTCGGGTTATATCGAGTCAGTAAATCACCTGTGTCTGGCCATGTAAAGTGCTTGGCCATGTAAAGCTTTGCAAACAATCGTGCAAGTGCAACAGTTCTTGATCTTACCGGTAACCAGTGAAGATTACTTAGCACAACTTACTACAAAATTCGTTACGAAATCTGTCAACCATCCAAATCCTCTCTGAACCTGTTTTTTTATAATCTTGTTCCTTGGACTTCCACTTTTCGTGCCAGTCGAGGCGGACATAATTCGAAACGAAATTCAACAAAACCTCGAGTTTTGTCATGAAGAATACAAAAAATAATTACTTTCTAAGGTACCAAAATACAAAGTAAATAATTTATATCAAGGATTGACAAGATATTTACGAATGAGATCACCAAGGGAATTTCGTGCTTCGAAAAATGGCCGACTGAACGCGCAATGCATTATGGTAATGCATCTCACTATTGTGCCAAAATGTTTTATGATTTGAGAAACCACTGCATAATAACTTATTGAAAACGCTTATATATCCTTGAGATTATGTAATGAAATCACTTGAAATGCAGGTGCATGTGCGTGGATGTATCCAATGATATCAAATATGCAAATCATCAAACGATGCCATGTGATAATGTGGTAAAGTTATGCAGAATTTTTCAATAAGTCATTAATGCATTGTGATGTCATAAGTATGATCATTTACATATTAAACAAATCTTAATATCTCAAGAGTGAAGTGAGATACGAAAAAGTTGTGAATGATTAGTCTTTATAGTTTCAAGAGTTCTTTCAAACAAAAGAGTTATTTTGCAACTGAATTTTTCATTGCAATAGGCACTATAAATATTAAAGTTTAAAGTGCCCCTAACCTCAAAATATTTTATTGTCTTATTTGGAAGAACTTTTAAAATGATAAAGTAACTTCTTTTGAAGATTTTCACTTCTTCGCTTTCTTTGTGAGATATATCAGTTTGTTTGATATGCAAATATCTGGAATTTCGTCACACATGCGTAATGAGTTATCAGAGAATGTTATATATCTTTGCGTTCATCAAATAAAAACACTAAAGTGTGAATAACACGTGTGCGTATCTCCCACAACACCAAACTTCTTGATTTTAAAGGATTTCGTTCGAGAATGAAAGAGATACACACATTTCTCCAATAAGTCATTATGCATGTGTGACGAAATTCCAGACATTTGCATATCAAACAAACTGATATATCTCAAAAAGAAAGCAAAGAAACGAAAATCTTCAAAAGAAGTTACTTTATCATTTTAAAAGTTCTTCCAAACAAGACAATAAATTTTTTTGAGGTTATGGGCACTTTAAAACACACAGCAGAAACAAAACGATTGCACTTCTTTTAGTAAGAATTCTATCGCATAATTATTTTAATCAGTCACTGGGCAATAAAAACACATACATAAGAGAGAGACAACGCAATGGGCGATATGTACTTCACGTAGCAGTAGTACGCCAGACAAAGTTCAAAGTTCACTAAATTCCTCACAAGATTCATTCCCGATAGACCCCATTAAAACGGGTCATAGACATACGCCAAAAATATCCATAAGTTGCAACTGTTCAGTTTACAGGACTATAAGACTGCTGCCGAGTCTCATCTATATATACATCCGTTGATTCCAACCGCTGGTCAGCAAAGCCATCGTTTTTATATCTTCATTCTGTTTCGTTTCCGCATATGAGGGGTCGACTATGTCAAAAATGCAGGGCCGTAGTGCCGGCCGGTTCAATCTTCCCCAAAGGTGGTCTTTTTACCCTGGTACTCTTGTATCGTGCCTTTGTTTCTCCCGCCATCAGGTGACTTTCCAAATCCCCCTCTACCACCGCGGCCACCTCTACCCCCTCCTCCTCGGAATCCACGGCCACCTACGAGTAGACAAACAGCTCTGGTTTAAATAACTGTAAGTGTTCCTGCTCTGAAACAGCAGAGTTTGGCAGACACAACGTTAAAGAGGACTTGCTCTTCCCACTGAAAACCGTCGAAGTATTTGTTACTGGCCTACCACTAGGCAGCGTGGACGATCACCTCACATTCTCCACGCACTTCGTGTTTCCCACGCACATTTTTCAACTTGCTGCGCACTTCGCGAACGCGATAAGTTTAGACCAGCGGAAGTACGTATGAAAGTATGTCCGACTACTTGACGTGCAAGTGTACTATTAATGTCCGGTACACCGCACCAGTCCCTTTGATTCACCCTCAATTATGATTACCCCTGCACCCATCATGCAATGCGTAGTTGCTAACAGGGGCACCGGAAGCAACTCATTACACAACCTATACTTCGTAAATCGTCGACCACGACGACCAGGTAAATTAAGATGTTAAATTTAGATGTTTTTGCTTTCCGAATTTTGGCAGTATAAATTTTAACTTAGAGTGATGAAATAAATTCAAAAAAGTATAAGATATTGTAATGGTATCACCAAAGGGCACATGGTACAGCATGCCCCCATAAGCAAAGGGCAGCGGCCCCAGCTGCCCCTGTGGCTCAGGCACCCCTGGTAGCTAACTATAAGTTAGTTACTTAGAAACGTTCCTTAGGAACGCGGGCTCACACGACTCAATCGAGCCTGCACACAACCCGGATTAAAAATTATAATCTTACCTCCTCCACGACCACCTCCTCCACGACCACCTCCTCCACGACCACCCCCACCACGTCCTCCTCCTCCTCCACCACCAGGAGAGTCTCGAGGTGCAGCATAGTCCAAGAAAACACGACGACCATTCACCTCCTGGCCATCAAGTTCCTCCTTCGCTTTCTTTGCGGAATCTTCATCACCGTAATCAACGTAACCAAAACTGAAAAGAAAAACAGGTGTTGTTGTATTTTTACGAGATATATACTCGACCTTGGAGCGTCGTTCGCGGGTGCCGCTCACTACCTATAACAATTAGGTTACAAGATTGAAATTTCTGATAGTCGAGTGTGAATAACATAAGTTAGACATAGTTTGACGCTACTCTGGCTTTAAAAATTTCTTTGAACATAACTTTAAAAGTTACTGTCCATGACCCAACGTTTCGACGCTCCAATCTAGTGTCTTCAACAGGGGTGATTGTTGCAAAGTTAGGATCCCTATTTATACCCTCATAGAACCGATGATGACGTTATCTATTAACAAGATGCAAATATAAATATACTTATACAAATAAACCACCGTCATCGCAATTCAATGGGGCGTGGGCGCTATTGATATGCCAAGCCTCCAGACAATGGTGCCGCAGATTAGTGGTAATAATTTTGGAATTTTCTTACCAGAAGCTTATTTACATCTTGTTAATAGATAACGTCATCATCGGTTCTATGAGGGTATAAATAGGGATCCTAACTTTACAACGATCACCTCATGATCGAAGACACTAGATTGGAGTATCGAAACGTTGGGTCATGGACAGTAACTTTTAAGTTAGGTTCAAAAAACTTTTCAAAGCCAGAGTAGCGTCAAACTATGTCTCATGATTTATCACCTGGTTGCATTGGGAAATTATTTTATGTCCATTAATTCTTCATAATTACTTCGAAAAACAATACATATAAAGATTGGACAAATCTTTATCACATATAAACACGATAGATGATACGGTCATGATTTTGAAGTTCTTGGGTTGTTCATCTTCGGACTCTTGTCTTCATCACCTAAACTCGCTGCCGCGGCGACTGTTGAAACACCACTAGCTCCCTCTTCATTAACTCTCTGCCCCTCTGCTGGTGGACACAAGTACGACATCTTTCGACGCCGCTTTCTTTCAAGAGAAATCTTGACGGCACTATCTAAAATCTCCGCTCTTCTTCTACCAAGGCGTCGTTTATGGTGTTGTGGCACGTTGAAAGACACTTATTGGACAGGATATTGGTAACTAACACTGAATGTTAGTTCAACGGAAGAATTCAAGCCTGAAATGCTGATGATAAGGCACACTAATTTGTAGAGATTCGGCAGCTCAGCGAACACACAAAAGAATCGCGCCATTATCCTTGAAATTCAAACTTTGCACGTGCGGTTAATCCCGCATCCAAATTCAAAGCCCTGGTTAGAACAACTCACTGGTCAAAAGAAGAGCACAGGCTGTACAGTGTGTACACATATGTAACTTTTAGAAGGTTATAAATATGAATAAATATGAATAAACGCTTACCCTCTAGACTCGCCACTCTCTCTATCAGTAATAACCCTTGCACTGGCGCAACCTTCAAAGTGCTCGTACAGTGTATCCTCAGTCGTACTATAGGACAAGTTCTTCACAAACAACGTAGTTGATACGGGGTTCCCCTGACCACCCCCTCGGCCACCACCTCGTCCTCCTCCACCACCACCACCGCCACCTCGTCCTCCTCCTCCCGTCGAATTTGCTGTGTTGATGGTCAAATCTCGTCCAAACAACTCTGTCCCAGTCATCTTCATGGCACCCTTGGCATCCTTCTCTGTCACAAAGTCCACATAGCCAAAACTTAGAAGAAAGACAAATAAAAAAACAATAAGTTTATAAAAACCAATAAACAATAATTTGCAATATGGCGCTATTTGACTTCGACAACCACAATAACAAAGTTAATATTTGGTTAAAAGGTCGGTGAATTTGATAAAGTAGACGATGAAGAATGATCCTCGGGATCAGTACAACATATTTTCGATAGGGGGTACCGTATGGGGGCATTCCCCCCTGAATTCTTGAGGTCATGCTTAAAGTGGCAATCTCACGTTTGGGGATTTTACATATTCGTAATATTTGGGTCTTCCTGAGCAAAATCATAATACCGGTATATCTTGTCAGCCGAAAATTTCATCTTCAGGGTTTCCGATAGAAGCCGGCAGGTGGTGGAAAAGCCGGTGGAAAAGCCGGTGGAAACCACCAGCTGTACACCACTCACCACCATCTATGTTGAGGAATTTCTCAAAGAATACTAGTTTTATATATTGTTATGGCCGCATTGTGCTGCCTGTAATAATGTCAAACACCTCCTGAAGGAAATTCTATTGGAAACACTGCATCTTCACAGAGTTTTTCGCTGTTAAAGTTATCGGATGTGATATCACAAGAGGCATTTTTGTGGCAAGTAACAAAAGAAAACTGGTTTGGAACATCAAATTCATTCAAAACACATTCTTGTGACATCACATCCAGTAACTTTGACAGTGAAAAACTCCATGAAGATGAAATTTTTGGCTGACAATATATATTATGATTTTGCTTGGTAAAATTCCCAGGGAAAAAATAGAGCCAATCCATAGATTAAGTACATTAGGTTACGACAGATCTCATGCAGGAATAAAAAATTTGAAAACTAATTTACCCCTTGGATCTGCCATTGTTTGACATTATTCTGACACCAGATGGGGAAAAACCACTTTGCTCGAAGAGATTCTTCAGGTCATCCTCACCAGCATCAAAAGAAATGTTGCCAACAAATACAGTGTGTTTTTCTGTAAATTAATAATAATACTAATGTTAATAGACACATGGTTGTCAAGCTCAAATCTTCAGAAATTTTTTTGAATCCTGGACAGGGTTTGAACCTGACCTTTTGATTGACAGTGAGATGCTCTAACCATTGAGCTATTGAGACTCAAATGGAGAGTGAAGGTTACAATGATGCACTGGTTCGATTGATGTGTACTGCCTATGTGGCAGTCACTATATGTGTTCTTTATAGTCACTACCATATATCAGTAATGCTTAATGATTGACAGTGAGACACATTCTCACCATTGAGCCACTAGAACTCAGATCGAGAGTGAAGGTTACAACAATATACTGGTTCGATTGATATGTCTACTGGTTATGTGGCAGTCACTATATATAAGTAATGCTTGGGTTCGACTGACAGTGAGACGTTCTAACCATTTAGCCACTAGAACTCAGATCGAGAGTGAAGGTTAAAATGATGCACTGGTTTGGTTGTATATGTTCTTTATAGTCTGACACTATATATGTATATATATATAATGTGGGTACAATACTAATGTTAATAAAATGTACTGAACTTTTACAGTTTTCAATGAACCATTTGGAATGGAAATAGTAAGAAATAATAACTTCAAGATTTTTACAATGGACTACGTTTGACTAATTTATAACTACTAATTTTAACATGATGTTCTGTGTGCAATTAGCATCATTATTTTACCTTCACTTTCATCTTGAGGTTTTGCCTTCTTTGCTGAGTTGTTGTTATCATCATCACCTGCCTTTCGTTTATTCTGCTTCTGAAAATATTGAAAATGACTGTCACTCCATGCAGGGCTTTGCAATAAAGAAATTGCTATAAAACACTTGTCCACTGACTCTCATCAACTCTCGTCTTTGTCTGACCTGGAGCAATGAGAGTCGAGATAACTCTCACACAAACTCTTGTCTACCAACTCTCGTCTTTGTCTGACCTGGAGCAATGAGAGTCGAGATAACTCTCACACAAACTCTTGTCTACCAACTCTCGTCTTTGTCTGACCTGGAGCTATGAGAGTCGAGGTAACTCTCATACAAACTCTTGTCTACAAACTCTCGTCTTTGTCTGACCTGGAGCAATGAGAGTCGAGGTAACTCTCATACAAACTCTTGTCTACAAACTCTCGTCTTTGTCTGACCTGGAGCAATGAGAGTCGAGGTAACTCTCATACAAACTCTTGTCTACAAACTCTCGTCTACAAACTCTCGTCTTTGTCTGACCTGGAGCAATGAGAGTCGAGGTAACTCTCATACAAACTCTTGTTTATCAACTCTCATCAATCTCGTCTTCATCTGACTTGGAGCAATGAGAGTCAAGATAACTCTCATACAAACTCTTGTCTACAAACTTTCGTCTTTGTCTGACCTGGAGCAATGAGAGTCGAGGTAACTCTCATACAAACTCTTGTTTATCAACTCTCATCAATCTCGTCTTCATCTGACTTGGAGCAATGAGAGTCAAAACAACTCTCATACAAACACTTGTCTACCAACTTTCATCAGGAGCAATGAGAGTCGAGATAACTTTCATACAAACATTTGTCTACTAACTTTCATCAACTCTCATCTTTGTCTGACCAGGAGCAACGAGAGTCAAGATAACTCTCATCATACAAATTACAAACACTTGTCTACAATGGTTATATTTAATCACCTTTGCTTTCTTTGCTGGTTCTTCTTCAGAATCCTCATCTGAATCACTTCCAGAATCACTCTCGTCATCTTTCTTTTTCGATTTCTCTTCCTCCTCGTCGGAACTGGAATCTTCTTCAGAGTCCTCCTCATCCGACACACCCTCATCCTTCGCAACAGGGGTCTTCTTCTCTGGCACTGATTTTGTTTGCGGCTTTATTGGCGTTTTTGCCTCCTCTTCCTCTGAGCTACTTTCGTCTGACGATTCTTTCGTTTTGGTTTTATCTAATATGAAAATAAGCAATGACATTTTAAATCTTTATGCCCCATGGGTGATCACCATCTAACTTCTCCTAATAATATCAATGGTTAACCAAGTATAGAGGTAATGAGAATAAAGGAAATGATCACCAAAGGTGAACTCAGACTTGTTTTTAAAACAACTTCTCCCAAGTAGTACTATAAGAAATGTTTGGAGACCAATAAGGAGAATTTCTATGTTGATACTAACCACACTTTTTGGGATAATTGGATGCAGCCCACATTGGGAGAAAGTATTAATTTATATAATATTATATTCGCATGTTTGTGCGTGCGTTAATATTTTGGAAGTTCTAGGCGTCCCATTTGTGTTAACAGACATTACAGACTAGGGCGATATATTGTGCTGTGGTTGCAGATTTACTGTTCACTTCAGATTTATTTTTATTTACCGACCTGCCGGGTCACTGCTACAGCAGAAAAATCCGAGAAACCAGTCACCTTAGTTATTCTAGCATTTTTGCTAGTGATGCGAATAAGCATACACAGGTAGTCACTAAAAGAAAGAATGAATTTTCCTCACCCACCTCCCTTCTAACTTCAGCCTGGTAATAATTAATAACTCTCCTTTTTGTACATATCTCGATAGTTTTTTAGAAATTACTTGTAGTAGCACTAGAGAAAACATTTTGTAATATTTGTGAAAACGTTTAAATAAAAATTTAATAGCAGGCCACACTTCACCCATGGGTGAAGCCCAGGCCAGGACATGAGGGCAAGGTCCTTTCCAAAAGGAGTGAGGACCCTTACCCTCACTCCGACCTTGTTCTCCCGTTTTCTGAGGACCCAGACACTCAGAACTGCACATTTGCCACACGATTTGAATAGAATCATTAATAAATTATATGAGGGCCGGCCAGACACAATATCTAAAAACAAACATTATCTTTACCTATCACAAAAGAAACAGGTGGCTTTTTCTCTTCATCTTCTGAATCAGAGCTACTTTCACTCGATTCTTTCTTGGCTTTTTTCCCAGCTTGTTGCTTGTTCGCTGGAGCAGGGAGTGTCTTTGTCGGTTTCTTCTTCTTCGCCTTCTCCTCTTCATCCGATGATTCACCACTGCTACCACTGGAGGACTCGTTCTTGACGACCTCTTTCTTAGCTTCAACTGCTTTTGGGGTAGCAGCCTTCACCTTCGTTGCAGCAGGAGATTTCTTTGTCAGTTTCTTCTTCTTCGTCTTCTCCTCCTCGTCCGATTCACCACTGCTACCATTGGAGGACTCTTTCTTGACGACCTCTTTCTTAGCTTCAACTGCTTTTGGGGTAGCAGCCTTCACCTTTGCTGCGGCAGGAGATTTTTTCACGTCCTTCTTCTCCTCTACCTCTTCATCAGATTCGTCACTGCTGTCACTCGAAGATTTTATCTTGACTGGCTTTACCAGTTTTGCCTCTTCATCTGAATCCGAGCTGTTGCTTGATTCTTTTTTGGCAACATTTCCCTTCGGTTTCGACTTTTCATCTTCGGACTCAGAACTATCAGAAGAATCTGCTTTCACCCCCTTCAATTTGGCAACACTTTGCTTGGCAGCATTTGAAGCACTGTTTGTTTGTGCAGTAACCTTCTTTGTGGGTTCCTCATCCTCGGAGGAAGAACCGGATTTGGATGGCTGTTTGTCAACCTCCATCGGCATCTCAACAGCTTTTTGTTTCTTCTTTCCTTTTCCATTCACAATTTCTTTTTCCTTAAAAAATAAGTTGGTTTCATATAATGTCACGCCTCACATGTTTTGGATTTTGTGTTTACAAATTTTTTTCTGTAGAAAAGTTGATTAATATTATCAGCGCTCAAAATAACGGGGTCACTGACCGCTGACTTTAATCAATCACAACAGGTCAGCGTGACCGGTCAAATTGTTTCTACCAGTCACTGAACTCATTTTCTTTCACCTTGTAAATGTTGTTTATATCATTAATTTATGCACTAAAGTCAGTAAATGGTTTTAACAGAGGTTTTAAAAGGCTGCTTAGTTTTATTGGTTAAACAAGGAAATAAGAACTTGAAAATTATATTTCATTTGAGGCCAAGTTGTCGCACCGGAGGTTGACTTCAACTTTAAACAAAAGCCTTGGGATGGAAGTTGCTGTCAAAATGGCAGCACCAGAAGCAGGCCTGAATATTACCGCCGGACACCGGACATTGTCCGGCGTTAATTCGTCTTGTGACCGGCAGCTTGGAGCTGCTGCCGGACATCAATGTCCGGCCGACTCGACCACTTATAGACCAAATTTTTTCTCCCAGTAAGTTAAGCGTTTATATGACAATCCAGGTACTTTGATATTTATCGACCAACGTACACATGACATGTGGCTCAAAATGATTTTTCCCACGTATCACGCATTGTGTGAATTCCATGCGCAGTCAACACAGTCATGACCTGTAACCGCTTTATGATCGTTAATCACACAAAGATGGCGATTCAAAGTGAGATCTAACAGCGTTGTTCGCTGTATTGGCGACAAGGCTATTAATGTACAACATTTATCACACTGCATTACATAACGGCAAAATTATTTGGTGTCATGCTAAAACGATTCGGGGATAAAATTAACAAACCATGTCCGACAGAAAAGTGGTCTTGTCCGGACTATTTACTCTGTGGCCGGACATCGTGTCCGGCGAGCTCCAAAAAATTATATTCAGGCCTGACCAGAAGTGACGAACGAACGTTCATGGCCTTGTGTATGATACAAAGTTATAGAAGGAAAGAAGATTTTTGTTTTTAATGCACAAATTAAAGAAAAATAGTTGACCATCCAAATTTTAGATCTGACCACCTGAATTCACATCTGACCATTCATGCTGACTGCCAACTTTGCCAAAATTATTTTGAGTGCTGTAAATCTCTTTCAGGCTTGGAAATAATATGCAGGATGTATCAACCCAACTCACCACTTCTTTCTTTGACTTTTTCTTGCTCTTTTCCTTTTTCTCTGGGACAATCTCCTTCTCCACTCTCTCCTTTTTTTTCTCAACAACAACAACAACTGCACTTTTCTCCTACAACAAAGTGGATTGATTTTTAGATCGCAAACAGGAAAGCTCTCCAAATACATATTCTTGGCTACAGTTATTATATTTATTATCTACATAACAGCAAATAATTTTTTGTAATCCGCCGGTCGTGATGATCAGAAGAAATCTAATTCCGGCAGTCAAATGGCAAATCCTGCTGCTCATTTATTTTCAATGCTGTTCAGACATTTGACAATTCTTCATTCATCTTTCCTTTTGAATCACTTTTACATTATAAAGATTTCACTTCACCGCTGATTTCACTTCACTTGGTGAGCGGTCCATACTGTAGAATTTCACAGGAATTACCAGTAAACAAAAAACCAAGTGTAAAATATATTTGACCGGTCACGAGATGATCCTGAACATCATATTTTCGGGGGGAAATGCACATCGTTTTTTCTCAACTAATTCAAATCCTGGTTGACATACACATCCAAACACCATCATTTCAAATGCCAAAAAATAAACAATATTTTACCTTTTTTGACTTTTTGGAAATAACTGGAGCTTCCTCTTCAGTCAATTTCCTTTTGTTGGTTTCTTCAACAACATTATCAGCACTTTTGCTCTTCTGTCAATGAAATAAGAATTGTGTTATGTACATATTGCTGTAATGAATGTGGGAGAGCTTGGAGTAAACAGATGATACATGGACGATCATCAAGCTCATATCCTCAGAAATCAAACCTATAACTTTCTGATTGCTGGAAATTAGGTTACAGGTTCGATTCGTATCTGGAACTCAGAATCACTTTTCTAAGGATATGAGCTTGAAGATCATCCATGTATTGAAATAAGAATTGTTGAAAAGAACATTGAGAATTAGTTTAGTAGATTTATCACTCTTATTAGGTGAACAGAGTACCCCAACAGGCTAGAAGCCCAATCGATAGGGGTTCCGAGGGCCTACGATTTAAAGTGCCTATATTTGTAATCTATGGATTCTCCTGAGATAAATTGTAATATATCTTGTCAGCTGAAAATCTCATCTTCATACACTTTTTTGCTGTTAAAGTTGACGGAAATGACGTCAAATCGGGCATCTGTAAAGAGGTTTTCATGTAGACAGATTCCCGATTTGACGTCATTTCCGTCAACTTTAACAGCAAAAAAAGTGTATGAAGATGACATTTTCAGCTGACAAGATATATTACAATTTATCTCAGGATAATCCATAGATTACAAATATGTTAAATTCCCAGAGACGTTATAGGCACTTTAAGGTCGTTATCCAAGATCAATATGAACTTTTTAACTCTTTACTCCCCATTATCAACATATAAATTCTCCTTGTTGGTCTCCAAGCATTTCTTATAGTACTAGTTGGGAGAAGTTGTTTTAAAACAAGTCTAAGTTCATTTTTGGTGATCATTTCCTTTATTCTCATTACCTCTATACTTGGTTAACCATTGATACAATTGGGAGAAGTTACATGCTGATCACTCTTGAAGTATAAGGAGGACTGGTGCAATAGATAGGAGAAGATGGAAGCAGAAGCGTGGCAAGGGCAAACCTACATGTAAGCATGGCATTACAATTTGATATCCAAATTCGACAATATTTTTTGCCAAAATCTGTTATTAGACTAGGGCACCGGAGTTATGCCGGAGCTCCGGCGTTTTCCAGTCCGACAAGCCGGAGTTGAGATTTGGGCTCTGGTTATCTCCGGCAGTGATTTATATTTAGTGAAGTGTGAGCTTGGCATCAGAATGACCAAAAATACATCTATGACAATTTCAAAAAACTATGGTATTTTGCGAGTTACTGGAGTATTGGTATCACCACAAAAATGAATGGCCTGCTGTGACAAGTCTTGCTCTATCATATCTTAGTTGCCCACCATCCTTCGGTCACGTTGTGCACTTCTTCCTGGCAACATTGCTTGTCTCGCATTCATAAAATTTAACAATACAAAATTTTGAAGAATACCTAGCACTTTGTATTCTGTATTTCGAGAATCGGAGTAGCTTTTATTCGGTTGTTCTATAAACTTATAAACATTTTCATTGCACTGATATTTCCAGTTGTCAAATAGACATGAGACACCCCACGGTTGCTCGCTGTTTTTACGTGGAGAAGAGCCTGGGACCTAGGTTGATCCGGACAAAGGGCTGGATGTAAGAACTGTAAACCAGCCGGAAAAAACCGGAGTTCCTTACCGTATATCATGGCGTATAAGTCGACCCCCTAATTTTGGGGCAAAAATTTGTGATTTTTAGGATACCCTGTGTATAAGTAGAGTCCAAAACTAAATAGTTACTGGCAGCAGACACTTTTTAATAGCGTAATACAACAAATCTTTAAAAAGAAAACGTAACTATTTTACGGAAACAAATAACTAGTCTTACAACATAAAGAAATAGATATTACAAACAAAGATTAAATAATATATACATGGTATCCACTTGGCTAGCTGTTCTTCGAGTTTCGGCCAGTGGCAATTTGATCCACGATCAGCGTATTTTGTCCTTGATAACTTCTGGATTTTCTCTTGTTGTTTCCGCCATTCTCGAACGAGCTTTACGTTAACGCCATACTTACGTCCAGCAGCAGAGTTGTTTGAGTTTTTGGCAAAGTCTATAACCTTTAATTTGAAACTTGTTTCGCACTTTCTTCATTTTACCGGCATGTCGATGTTGTATTTACTATTTACGCTAGCAGGAGTTAGCGTAAAACACGTGCATTTACACTTGTCGATTTTACCCATTTCCTGACGCATCGAGAGGACTGGGTACTAGCTTACTCGTTCTATGATTTCATGACCCTTCGTATGAGTCGAGGTCGGGTTTTTTATATCAATTTTTGGTTCTAGAAAATCGACTTATACACCGTGATATACAGTAGACCTACTGGATAAGTAATTTTTGGGCCAAATCCAACAGCCTATTCAACCCCAAGCTAGTAAAACTGCCTTAAACAAAAATGAAGGTGACCCTGTCTATAGAACTTTATATAATCATGTGACTTATATACACATTTTCATTGGTTCTTGCCCATGATATACATGGCTTAGAGGGCAGTAACGAGAACATGTGGAATTGAACATCCTACCAGGATGGTATCAAATCATGTCAGCAACTTCATGCCCCAACAGCTTTGATAAACCTTTAGGGTTGTTTTTGATTGTATAAAACAAATAGATTCCATTTTTGTTGTCTGTTCAGTTATAGATACACAGAGGACATCAGAACATGGTAACTGAACATCAGTGACCCACTCGACTCCGTCTCGTGGGCCACTTTTTTGTTCTTACCACCTTCTGACGTCATCTGTGCATCTATAACTGAACAGACAATGGCAAAATGGCATCTATTTGTTAAATAGTATATACAAAAATGCTGTCCCTTGCATATTTAGATTTTGTAATTTTATAAGTGGGTTGTGCTGTGTAGATAGTGTAGAAATATAAATCAAATACTCTAAAAGGTTGGTGTACTACCGAAATAGTGTGAAGGAGGGCTATCGTTTAGCGCGAAGGCCCTTCATCACAGAGTCAGAGAGTTAGTGAGTTACTCTCCTTGACTCCGATGAAGCCTAATAGCTTTAGTTTCACTCGAAACATCAATGACCTTCTACACACTATATTGTTTAATATGTTAGCAGGCTAAGGGAAGACTATTTCCTCTAACACTATCTTTATGAAACTCACAAAACAACCAATAGTTCAGGCTAAACGAAAGCAAGCAACGTTATTTCGAAAATTATCAATTTCGCAAACACAATACCTCGTGGTCCCGAGGTCTCCCAATTTCGGCAAGTTTTAACAGATTTCGCTACTTCGGAGTTATAATAGTATCTTCATCAATACCCTTACCTTTTTACTGCTCTTATCTTTGCCCATCTTGGTTAAAAATGTTAAAAACGATGAATTTTACACAGCCCCACGTGCTGCGTGTCCAACAATGTCGGGTACGTGAAGTAAAAGATCGAACAAACTTAGCCCGCGTGTGTTTCGTCCAGCGGTGCTCACGAAAACACCAAGGGCGGACCATCAGATATTTGAGGGGGCGTGGTTGCAGCTTTTTGGACGCACAGGTTGTGCACGCTTTTTTTTTCGTTAGTCAAACGCTTGCAGGAAACGCTTTTTTTTAATAGGGGCGGGTTACACTATCTATCAAAGAAAATTTGATAGTGTAAACCGGCCATTTTTAGGAAGCATGTTGAATATATATATATATTCCATACATTATAATATATTTAAATTTTACATTCAAGCAAACAGTTCTAAATTTCAAAGGCATTATTAATAATAATATTATACAATAATATTAACAGTATGTTAATATATGCATTAATTGTGATAATATTTAATGGCAATATTTATTTATTATGATAATATTTTGTCTATTGACTATTAATTTGAAAAAGATACAAAGGAACAAAAAGAATATGTAATTTATATGGGGATTGTTTTTAAAGTTTTTCATGTTATATATTAATCTCATTTTTAATGTTATGGAGAACAAATATTTGTTTGTTGTTATATGCAATATAATAGAATAAATTGTCGATGTTGTAAAGCGCATTTGATCATATACACATGCTAATAAAAATATATATTGCGCTATATAAATAGTAAACATTATTCATTATTATTATTAATTTACCTAATCCTTTATAAAGAAGGAAGCTTTTTCAAAATAATTCATGTCATGGCCTCATAGGTATGCTGTATACTGTACAGGGTGTATAAAAAAAAGTTCCCAAGAAATCCACTTTGTTTTTATTAGCACAAAAGATTTTAGGCCTCTGGGAATTTAACTGTTGTTGATACTTGTAAACTAAACAACTTACCATTAAATAAATGCATCAATTTCGATTCAATTCTGCTTTACGTGCTCGAGTTTGTAGTAATACAAGCTATTTTAAATTCCCAGGGGCGAAAATCTTTTGTGTTTAGGTTGCGCTTTTTTTTATAGCGAAATCCGCGCTCTCAGACCACCGACTCAGCGGTTGTCGAACAACCTCTGGTATGTACTTCATGTCTTGCAGCTATAATCAATCTATGGGTAATTTTTCAAACGCCTGTGGAGGAGGTACGTAGCTTGTGGAATATTATATATATTAAAAGATTTTAGTCTTCACAAATTTGGAAGCCTTCGCATCATGGGTTCATCTAGCCTGCGTTCCAGACCACTCCCCCCCGTTGTGAGGGGGGAGTGGTCTGGAACGCAGGCTAGGGTTCATCGGGATTGTCACAGCATTCTATGTATTCTTCAGATTTTATATCCAGAAGTTCCAAATAGGGGTCCAGGAAGTGGAGTTTACTCTCATAGGATGGAAGCTTGCTCGAATTTCTTTTTTGATTTCTCCAACCACCCCCTCAAATATCTAATGGTCCGTCCCTTATAAAGTTTAGTGAAATAACACGCACACGAGACCACTCCACTGCATTGACAGCGGGGATTACGCTTATCTTACAGTAAGTCCTTCATGTCATTAAAACATAATGGTTCGTTCTCACACACCTGAGATGGTTAAAAAACGCGCGCCAAACATGGAGATAATTAGAAACAGTGATAATTAGAAACATGTGATACCAGACGATAGTACATTTCCAAGTGATTAATTATGGCCGGTCATTATTTATGGCCGGGGGCCGAAGAGAAAATGGTTGCGTAACTGAAAATTCTAAGAACTAAATGGTTGGGTAAAAAAATCACTTCTCTGAAGGGTTGGGTAGCAAAATTTTCATGATTATTTACATAAAAAAATTAAGAGTTCATCATTTAAAATTAGAATCTCACCATCCGTTCTCCTTAGTCATCATTGCACATTAGCTTTTGTTATTGTATTCGTCTGCTTGATTTCCTTGGATTCCTGTACATTAGACCGGTGAGACATTCCGACCGGTGAGACATTCCGACCGGTGATACATTCCGACCGGTGATACATTCCGACCTTTTGTTATTGTATTCGTCTGCTTGTTTTCCTTGGATTCCTGTACATTAGACCGGTGATACATTCCGACCGGTGAGACATTCCGACCGGTGATACAGTCGGACCGGTGATACATTCGGACCGGTGATACATTCGGACCGGTGATACATTCCGACCGGTGATACATTCCGACCGGTGATACATTCCGACCGGTGATACATTCCGACCGGTGATACATTCCGACCGGTGATACATTCTGAACGGTGATACATTCCGACCGGTGGTACATTCCGACCGGTGGTACATTCCGACCGGTGATACATGCCGACCGGTGATACATTCCGACCGGTGATACATTCCGACCGGTGATACATTCCGACCGGTGATACATTCCGACCGGTGATACATTCCGACCGGTGATACATTCCGACCGGTGATACATTCCGACCGGTGATACACTCTGACCGGTGATACACTCCGACCGGTGATACACTCTGACCGGTGATACACTCTGACCGGTGATACATTCCGACCGGTGATACATTCCGACCGGTGATACATTCCGACCGGTGATACATTCCGACCGGTGATACATTCCGACCGGTGATACATTCCGACCGGTGCTACATTCCGACCGGTGCTACATTCCGACCGGTGATACATTCCGACCGGTGATACATTCCGACCGGTGATACATTCGGACCGGTGATACATTCGGACCGGTGATACATTCTGACCGGTGATACATTCCGACCGGTGATACATTCCGACCGGTGATACATTCCGACCGGTGATACATTCCGACCGGTGATACATTCCGACCGGTGATACATTCCGACCGGTGATACATTCCGACCGGTGATACATTCTGACCGGTGATACATTCTGACCGGTGATACATTCCGACCGGTGATACATTCCGACCGGTGATACATTCCGACCGGTGATACATTCCGACCGGTGATACATTCGGACCGGTGATACATTCCGACCGGTGATACATTCCGACCGGTGATACATTCCGACCGGTGATACATTCCGACCGGTGATACATTCCGACCGGTGATACATTCCGACCGGTGATACATTCTGACCGGTGATACATTCTGACCGGTGATACATTCCGACCGGTGATACATTCTGACCGGTGATACATTCTGACCGGTGATACATTCCGACCGGTGATACATTCGGACCGGTGATACATTCCGACCGGTGATACATTCGGACCGGTGATACATTCGGACCGGTGATACATTCCGACCGGTGATACATTCCGACCGGTGATACATTCCGACCGGTGATACATTCCGACCGGTGATACATTCTGACCGGTGATACATTCTGACCGGTGATACATTCCGACCGGTGATACATTCTGACCGGTGATACATTCTGACCGGTGATACATTCCGACCGGTGATACATTCGGACCGGTGATACATTCCGACCGGTGATACATTCGGACCGGTGATACATTCGGACCGGTGATACATTCCGACCGGTGATACATTCCGACCGGTGATACATTCCGACCGGTGATACATTCCGACCGGTGATACATTCTGACCGGTGATACATTCCTACCGGTGGTACATTCCGACCGGTGGTACATTCCGACCGGTGATACATGCCGACCGGTGATACATTCCGACCGGTGATACATTTCGACCGGTGATACATTCCGACCGGTGATACATTCCGACCGGTGATACATTCCGACCGGTGATACATTCCGACCGGTGATACATTCCGACCGGTGATACATTCCGACCGGTGATACACTCTGACCGGTGATACACTCCGACCGGTGATACACTCTGACCGGTGATACACTCGGACCGGTGATACATTCCGACCGGTGATACATTCCGACCGGTGATACATTCCGACCGGTGATACATTCCGACCGGTGATACATTCCGACCGGTGGTACATTCCGACCGGTGGTACATTCCGACCGGTGATACATTCCGACCGGTGATACATTCCGACCGGTGATACATTCTGACCGGTGATACATTCTGACCGGTGATACATTCTGACCGGTGATACATTCTGACCGGTGATACATTCTGACCGGTGATACATTCCGACCGGTGATACATTCCGACCGGTGATACATTCCGACCGGTGATACATTCCGACCGGTGATACATTCTGACCGGTGATACATTCTGACCGGTGATACATTCTGACCGGTGATACATTCCGACCGGTGATACATTCCGACCGGTGATACACTCCGACCGGTGATACATTCTGACCGGTGATACATTCTGACCGGTGATACATTCTGACCGGTGATACATTCGGACCGGTGATACATTCCGACCGGTGATACATTCCGACCGGTGATACATTCTGACCGGTGATACATTCTGACCGGTGATACATTCTGACCGGTGATACATTCTGACCGGTGATACATTCTGACCGGTGATACATTCTGACCGGTGATACATTCTGACCGGTGATACATTCTGACCGGTGATACATTCGGACCGGTGATACATTCCGACCGGTGATACATTCCGACCGGTGATACATTCCGACCGGTGATACATTCCTACCGGTGATACATTCTGACCGGTGATACATTCTGACCGGTGATACATTCTGACCGGTGATACATTCGGACCGGTGATACATTCCGACCGGTGGTGCATTCCGACCGGTGATACATTCCGACCGGTGATACATTTCGACCGGTGATACACTCTGACCGGTGATACATTCCGACCGGTGATACATTCCGACCGGTGATACATTCCGACCGGTGATACATTCCGACCGGTGATACATTCCGACCGGTGATACATTCCGACCGGTGATACATTCCGACCGGTGATACATTCCGACCGGTGATACATTCCGACCGGTGATACATTCCGACCGGTGATACACTCTGACCGGTGATACACTCCGACCGGTGATACACTCTGACCGGTGATACACTCTGACCGGTGATACATTCCGACCGGTGATACATTCCGACCGGTGATACATTCCGACCGGTGATACATTCGGACCCGCGGTGATACATTCGGACCGGTGATACATTCCGACCTTTTGTTATTGTATTCGTCTGCTTGTTTTCCTTGGATTCCTGTACATTAGACCGGTGAGACATTCCGACCGGTGAGACATTCCGACCGGTGAGACATTCCGACCGGTGATACATTCCGACCGGTGATACATTCCGACCGGTGATACATTCCGACCGGTGATACATTCCGACCGGTGATACATTCCGACCGGTGATGCATTCCGACCGGTGATACATTCCGACCGGTGATACATTCCGACCGGTGATACATTCCGACCGGTGATACATTCCGACCGGTGATACATTCCGACCGGTGATACACTCTGACCGGTGATACACTCCGACCGGTGATACACTCTGACCGGTGATACACTCTGACCGGTGATACATTCCGACCGGTGATACATTCCGACCGGTGATACATTCCGACCGGTGATACATTCGGACCGGTGATACATTCGGACCGGTGATACATTCCGACCTTTTGTTATTGTATTCGTCTGCTTGTTTTCCTTGGATTCCTGTACATTAGACCGGTGAGACATTCCGACCGGTGAGACATTCCGACCGGTGATACATTCCGACCGGTGATACATTCCGACCGGTGATACATTCCGACCGGTGATACATTCCGACCGGTGATACATTCCGACCGGTGATACATTCTGACCGGTGATACATTCTGACCGGTGATACATTCTGACCGGTGATACATTCTGACCGGTGATACATTCTGACCGGTGATACATTCTGACCGGTGATACATTCTGACCGGTGATACATTCTGACCGGTGATACATTCAGACCGGTGATACATTCTGACCGGTGATACATTCTGACCGGTGATACATTCTGACCGGTGGTACATTCCGACCGGTGATACATTCTGACCGGTGATACATTCCGACCGGTGATACATTCCGACCGGTGATACACTCCGACCGGTGATACATTCTGACCGGTGATACATTCTGACCGGTGATACATTCTGACCGGTGATACATTCGGACCGGTGATACATTCCGACCGGTGATACATTCCGACCGGTGATACATTCTGACCGGTGATACATTCTGACCGGTGATACATTCTGACCGGTGATACATTCTGACCGGTGATACATTCTGACCGGTGATACATTCTGACCGGTGATACATTCTGACCGGTGATACATTCTGACCGGTGATACATTCTGACCGGTGATACATTCTGACCGGTGATACATTCTGACCGGTGATACATTCTGACCGGTGATACATTCTGACCGGTGATACATTCTGACCGGTGATACATTCAGACCGGTGATACATTCTGACCGGTGATACATTCTGACCGGTGATACATTCTGACCGGTGGTACATTCCGACCGGTGATACATTCTGACCGGTGATACATTCCGACCGGTGATACATTCCGACCGGTGATACACTCCGACCGGTGATACATTCTGACCGGTGATACATTCTGACCGGTGATACATTCTGACCGGTGATACATTCGGACCGGTGATACATTCCGACCGGTGATACATTCCGACCGGTGATACATTCTGACCGGTGATACATTCTGACCGGTGATACATTCTGACCGGTGATACATTCTGACCGGTGATACATTCTGACCGGTGATACATTCTGACCGGTGATACATTCTGACCGGTGATACATTCAGACCGGTGATACATTCTGACCGGTGATACATTCTGACCGGTGATACATTCTGACCGGTGATACATTCGGACCGGTGATACATTCCGACCGGTGATACATTCCGACCGGTGATACATTCCGACCGGTGATACATTCCTACCGGTGATACATTCTGACCGGTGATACATTCTGACCGGTGATACATTCTGACCGGTGATACATTCGGACCGGTGATACATTCCGACCGGTGGTGCATTCCGACCGGTGATACATTCCGACCGGTGATACATTTCGACCGGTGATACACTCTGACCGGTGATACATTCCGACCGGTGATACATTCCGACCGGTGATACATTCCGACCGGTGATACATTCCGACCGGTGATACATTCCGACCGGTGATACATTCCGACCGGTGATACATTCCGACCGGTGATACATTCCGACCGGTGATACATTCCGACCGGTGATACATTCCGACCGGTGATACATTCCGACCGGTGATACATTCCGACCGGTGATACATTCCGACCGGTGATACATTCCGACCGGTGATACATTCCGACCGGTGATACATTCTGACCGGTGATACATTCTGACCGGTGATACATTCCGACCGGTGATACATTCTGACCGGTGATACATTCTGACCGGTGATACATTCCGACCGGTGATACATTCCGACCGGTGATACATTCCGACCGGTGATACATTCGGACCGGTGATACATTCGGACCGGTGATACATTCCGACCGGTGATACATTCCGACCGGTGATACATTCCGACCGGTGATACATTCCGACCGGTGATACATTCTGACCGGTGATACATTCCTACCGGTGATACATTCCGACCGGTGTTACATTCCGACCGGTGATACATGCCGACCGGTGATACATTCCGACCGGTGATACATTTCGACCGGTGATACATTCCGACCGGTGATACATTCCGACCGGTGATACATTCCGACCGGTGATACATTCCGACCGGTGATACATTCCGACCGGTGATACATTCCGACCGGTGATACACTCTGACCGGTGATACATTCCGACCGGTGATACACTATGACCGGTGATACACTAGGACCGGTGATACATTCCGACCGGTGATACATTCCGACCGGTGATACATTCCGACCGGTGATACATTCCGACCGGTGATACATTCCGACCGGTGGTACATTCCGACCGGTGGTACATTCCGACCGGTGATACATTCCGACCGGTGATACATTCCGACCGGTGATACATTCTGACCGGTGATACATTCTGACCGGTGATACATTCGGACCGGTGATACATTCTGACCGGTGATACATTCTGACCGGTGATACATTCCGACCGGTGATACATTCCGACCGGTGATACATTCCGACCGGTGATACATTCCGACCGGTGATACATTCTGACCGGTGATACATTCTGACCGGTGATACATTCTGACCGGTGATACATTCCGACCGGTGATACATTCCGACCGGTGATACACTCCGACCGGTGATACATTCTGACCGGTGATACATTCTGACCGGTGATACATTCTGACCGGTGATACATTCGGACCGGTGATACATTCCGACCGGTGATACATTCCGACCGGTGATACATTCCGACCGGTGATACATTCTGACCGGTGATACATTCTGACCGGTGATACATTCTGACCGGTGATACATTCTGACCGGTGATACATTCTGACCGGTGATACATTCTGACCGGTGATACATTCGGACCGGTGATACATTCCGACCGGTGATACATTCCGACCGGTGATACATTCCGACCGGTGATACATTCCTACCGGTGATACATTCTGACCGGTGATACATTCTGACCGGTGATACATTCTGACCGGTGATACATTCGGACCGGTGATACATTCCGACCGGTGGTGCATTCCGACCGGTGATACATTCCGACCGGTGATACATTTCGACCGGTGATACACTCTGACCGGTGATACATTCCGACCGGTGATACATTCCGACCGGTGATACATTCCGACCGGTGATACATTCCGACCGGTGATACATTCCGACCGGTGATACATTCCGACCGGTGATACATTCCGACCGGTGATACATTCCGACCGGTGATACATTCCGACCGGTGATACATTCCGACCGGTGATACACTCTGACCGGTGATACACTCCGACCGGTGATACACTCTGACCGGTGATACACTCTGACCGGTGATACATTCCGACCGGTGATACATTCCGACCGGTGATACATTCCGACCGGTGATACATTCGGACCCGCGGTGATACATTCGGACCGGTGATACATTCCGACCTTTTGTTATTGTATTCGTCTGCTTGTTTTCCTTGGATTCCTGTACATTAGACCGGTGAGACATTCCGACCGGTGAGACATTCCGACCGGTGAGACATTCCGACCGGTGATACATTCCGACCGGTGATACATTCCGACCGGTGATACATTCCGACCGGTGATACATTCCGACCGGTGATACATTCCGACCGGTGATGCATTCCGACCGGTGATACATTCCGACCGGTGATACATTCCGACCGGTGATACATTCCGACCGGTGATACATTCCGACCGGTGATACATTCCGACCGGTGATACACTCTGACCGGTGATACACTCCGACCGGTGATACACTCTGACCGGTGATACACTCTGACCGGTGATACATTCCGACCGGTGATACATTCCGACCGGTGATACATTCCGACCGGTGATACATTCGGACCGGTGATACATTCGGACCGGTGATACATTCCGACCTTTTGTTATTGTATTCGTCTGCTTGTTTTCCTTGGATTCCTGTACATTAGACCGGTGAGACATTCCGACCGGTGAGACATTCCGACCGGTGATACATTCCGACCGGTGATACATTCCGACCGGTGATACATTCCGACCGGTGATACATTCCGACCGGTGATACATTCCGACCGGTGATACATTCCGACCGGTGATACATTCCGACCGGTGATACATTCCGACCGGTGATACATTCTGACCGGTGATACATTCTGACCGGTGATACATTCTGACCGGTGATACATTCTGACCGGTGATACATTCTGACCGGTGATACATTCTGACCGGTGATACATTCTGACCGGTGATACATTCTGACCGGTGATACATTCTGACCGGTGATACATTCCGACCGGTGATACATTCTGACCGGTGATACATTCGACCGGTGATACATTCCGACCGGTGATACATTCTGACCGGTGATACATTCCGACCGGTGATACATTCTGACCGGTGATACATTCCGACCGGTGATACATTCTGACCGGTGATACATTCCGACCGGTGATACATTCTGACCGGTGATACATTCTGACCGGTGATACATTCTGACCGGTGATACATTCTGACCGGTGATACATTCTGACCGGTGATACATTCTGACCGGTGATACATTCCGACCGGTGATACATTCCGACCGGTGATACATTCTGACCGGTGATACATTCTGACCGGTGATACATTCTGACCGGTGATACATTCTGACCGGTGATACATTCCGACCGGTGATACATTCTGACCGGTGATACATTCTGACCGGTGATACATTCTGACCGGTGATACATTCTGACCGGTGATACATTCTGACCGGTGATACATTCTGACCGGTGATACATTCCGACCGGTGATACATTCCGACCGGTGATACATTCCGACCGGTGATACATTCTGACCGGTGATACATTCTGACCGGTGATACATTCTGACCGGTGATACATTCTGACCGGTGATACATTCTGACCGGTGATACATTCTGACCGGTGATACATTCTGACCGGTGATACATTCTGACCGGTGATACATTCTGACCGGTGATACATTCTGACCGGTGATACATTCTGACCGGTGATACATTCTGACCGGTGATACATTCTGACCGGTGATACATTCTGACCGGTGATACATTCCGACCGGTGATACATTCTGACCGGTGATACATTCTGACCGGTGATACATTCTGACCGGTGATACATTCCGACCGGTGATACATTCTGACCGGTGATACATTCCGACCGGTGATACATTCCGACCGGTGATACATTCCGACCGGTGATACATTCTGACCGGTGATACATTCTGACCGGTGATACATTCTGACCGGTGATACATTCTGACCGGTGATACATTCCGACCGGTGATACATTCCGACCGGTGATACATTCTGACCGGTGATACATTCTGACCGGTGATACATTCTGACCGGTGATACATTCTGACCGGTGATACATTCTGACCGGTGATACATTCTGACCGGTGATACATTCTGACCGGTGATACATTCAGACCGGTGATACATTCTGACCGGTGATACATTCTGACCGGTGATACATTCTGACCGGTGATACATTCTGACCGGTGATACATTCCGACCGGTGATACATTCCGACCGGTGATACATTCCGACCGGTGATACATTCCTACCGGTGATACATTCTGACCGGTGATTTCTGTGATACATTCTTGGTGATACATTCTGACCGGTGATACATTCGACCGGTGATACATTCCGACCGGTGACGGTGTGTACATTCCGACCGGTGATACATTCCGACCGGTGATACATTCCGACCGGTGATACACGACCGGTGATACATTCCGACCGGTGATACATTCCGACCGGTGATACATTGACGGTGATACATTCCGACCGGTGATACATTCCGACCGGTGATACATTCCGACCGGTGATACATTCTGACCGGTGATACATTCCGACCGGTGATACATTCCGACCGGTGATACATCTGACCGGTGATACATTCTGACCGGTGATACATTCTGACCGGTGATACATGATACATTCCGACCGGTGATACATTCCGACCGGTGATACATTCTGACCGGTGATACATTCTGACCGGTGATACATTCCGACCGGTGATACATTCGACCGGTGATACATTCCGGTGATACATTCCGACCGGTGATACATTCCGACCGGTGATACATTCCGACCGGTGATACATTCCGGTGATACATTCCGGTGATACATTCTGACCGGTGATACACATTCTGACGGTGATACATTCTGACCGGTGATACATCGACCGGTGATACATTCCGACCGGTGATTGTGATACATTCTGACCGGTGATACATTCCTGACCGGTGATACATTCTGACCGGTGATACATTCTGACCGGTGATACATTCTGACCGGTGATACATTCCGACCGGTGATACATTCCGACCGGTGATACATTCCGACCGGTGATACATTCGACCGGTGATACATTCCGACCGGTGATTACATTCTCCGACCGGTGATACATTCCTTGGACCGGTGATACATTCCTGACCGGTGATACATTCCGACCGGTGATACATTCCGACCGGTGATACATTCTGACCGGTGATACATTCGACCGGTGATACATTCGACCGGTGATACATTCTGACCGGTGATACATTCGGTGATACATTCGACCGGTGATACATTCCGACCGGTGATACATTCCGACCGGTGATACATTCTGACCGGTGATACATTCTGACCGGTGATACATTCCGACCGGTGATACATTCCGACCGGTGATACATTCTGACCGACCGGTGATACATCCGGTGATACATTCTGACCGGTGATACATTCCGACCGGTGATACATTCTGACCGGTGAACATTCCGACCGGTGATTCTGACCGGTGATACATTCTGACCGGTGATACATTCCGACCGGTGATACATTCCGACCGGTGATACATTCCGACCGGTGATACATTCCGACCGGTGATACATTCCGACCGGTGATACATTCCGACCGGTGATACATTCCTACATTCCCGGTGATACATTCTGACCGGTGATACATTCCGACCGGTGATACATTCCGACCGGTGATACATTCGACCGGTGATACATTCTGACCGGTGATACATTCCGAACGGTGATACATTCGACCGGTGATACATTCCGACCGGTGATACATTCGGACCGGTGATACATTCCGACCGGTGACCGGTGATACCATTCTGAACCGGTGATACATTCTGACCGGTGATACATTCCGGTGATTTCCGACCGGTGATACATTCCGACCGGTGATACATTCCGACCGGTGATACATTCCGACCGGTGATACATTCCGACCGGTGATACATTCCGACCGGTGATACATTCTGACCGGTGATACATTCCGACCGGTGATACATTCCGACCGGTGATACATTCCGACCGGTGATACATTCCGACCGGTGATACATTCTGACCGGTGATACATTCTGACCGGTGATACATTCTGACCGGTGATACATTTCCACCGGTGATACATTCTGACCGGTGATACATTCCGACCGGTGATACATTCCGACCGGTGATACATTCCGACCGGTGATACATTCCGACCGGTGATACATTCCTGACCGGTGATACATTCCGACCGGTGATACATTCCGACCGGTGATACATTCTGACCGGTGATACATTCTGACCGGTGATACATTCTGACCGGTGATACATTCCGACCGGTGATACATTCTGACCGGTGATACATTCCGACCGGTGATACATTCCGACCGGTGATACATTCTGACCGGTGATACATTCTGACCGGTGATACATTCCGACCGGTGATACATTCCGACCGGTGATACATTCCGACCGGTGATACATTCCGACCGGTGATACATTCCGACCGGTGATACATTCCGACCGGTGATACATTCTGACCGGTGATACATTCTGACCGGTGATACATTCTGACCGGTGATACATTCCGACCGGTGATACATTCCGACCGGTGATACATTCCGACCGGTGATACATTCCGACCGGTGATACATTCTGACCGGTGATACATTCCGACCGGTGATACATTCTGACCGGTGATACATTCCGACCGGTGATACATTCCGACCGGTGATACATTCTGACCGGTGATACATTCCGACCGGTGATACATTCCGACCGGTGATACATTCTGACCGGTGATACATTCTGACCGGTGATACATTCCGACCGGTGATACATTCCGACCGGTGATACATTCCGACCGGTGATACATTCCGACCGGTGATACATTCTGACCGGTGATACATTCTGACCGGTGATACATTCTGACCGGTGATACATTCCGACCGGTGATACATTCTGACCGGTGATACATTCCGACCGGTGATACATTCCGACCGGTGATACATTCGACCGGTGATACATTCCGACCGGTGATACATTCCGACCGGTGATACATTCCGACCGGTGATACATTCTGACCGGTGATACATTCCGACCGGTGATACATTCCGACCGGTGATACATTCCGACCGGTGATACATTCCGACCGGTGATACATTCCGACCGGTGATACATTCCGACCGGTGATACATTCTGACCGGTGATACATTCCGACCGGTGATACATTCCGACCGGTGATACATTCCGACCGGTGATACATTCCGACCGGTGATACATTCCGACCGGTGATACATTCCGACCGGTGATACATTCCGACCGGTGATACATTCCGACCGGTGATACATTCCGACCGGTGATACATTCCGACCGGTGATACATTCCGACCGGTGATACATTCCGACCGGTGATACATTCCGACCGGTGATACATTCGACCGGTGATACGGTGATACATTCCGACCGGTGATACATTCCGACCGGTGATACATTCGGACCGGTGATACATTCCGACCGGTGATACATTCCGACCGGTGATACATTCCGACCGGTGATACATTCCGACCGGTGATACATTCCGACCGGTGATACATTCTGACCGGTGATACATTCCGACCGGTGATACATTCCGACCGGTGATACATTCCGACCGGTGATACATTCCGACCGGTGATACATTCCGACCGGTGATACATTCCGACCGGTGATACATTCCGACCGGTGATACATTCCGACCGGTGATACATTCCGACCGGTGATACATTCCGACCGGTGATACATTCCGACCGGTGATACATTCCGACCGGTGATACATTCTGACCGGTGATACATTCCGACCGGTGATACATTCCGACCGGTGATACATTCCGACCGGTGATACATTCTGACCGGTGATACATTCCGACCGGTGATACATTCCGACCGGTGATACATTGACCGTGATACATTCCGACCGGTGATACATTCTGACCGGTGATACATTCCGACCGGTGATACATTCTGACCGGTGATACATTCCGACCGGTGATACATTCCGACCGGTGATACATTCCGACCGGTGATACATTCCGACCGGTGATACATTCCGACCGGTGATACATTCTGACCGGTGATACATTCTGACCGGTGATACATTCCGACCGGTGATACATTCCGACCGGTGATACATTCCGACCGGTGATACATTCCGACCGGTGATACATTCCGACCGGTGATACATTCTGACCGGTGATACATTCTGACCGGTGATACATTCTGACCGGTGATACATTCCGACCGGTGATACATTCCGACCGGTGATACATTCCGACCGGTGATACATTCCGACCGGTGATACATTCCGACCGGTGATACATTCCGACCGGTGATACATTCCGACCGGTGATACATTCCGACCGGTGATACATTCCGACCGGTGATACATTCCGACCGGTGATACATTCCGACCGGTGATACATTCCGACCGGTGATACATTCTGACCGGTGATACATTCTGACCGGTGATACATTCCGACCGGTGATACATTCTGACCGGTGATACATTCCGACCGGTGATACATTCCGACCGGTGATACATTCCGACCGGTGATACATTCCGACCGGTGATACATTCTGACCGGTGATACATTCCGACCGGTGATACATTCCGACCGGTGATACATTCCGACCGGTGATACATTCCGACCGGTGATACATTCCGACCGGTGATACATTCCGACCGGTGATACATTCCGACCGGTGATACATTCCGACCGGTGATACATTCCGACCGGTGATACATTCCGACCGGTGATACATTCCGACCGGTGATACATTCTGACCGGTGATACATTCCGACCGGTGATACATTCCGACCGGTGATACATTCTGACCGGTGATACATTCTGACCGGTGATACATTCCGACCGGTGATACATTCCGACCGGTGATACATTCCGACCGGTGATACATTCCGACCGGTGATACATTCCGACCGGTGATACATTCTGACCGGTGATACATTCCGACCGGTGATACATTCCGACCGGTGATACATTCTGACCGGTGATACTACATTCCGACCGGTGATACATTCCGACCGGTGATACATTCCGACCGGTGATACATTCCGACCGGTGATACATTCCGACCGGTGATACATTCCGACCGGTGATACATTCCGACCGGTGATACATTCCGACCGGTGATACATTCCGACCGGTGATACATTCCGACCGGTGATACATTCCGACCGGTGATACATTCTGACCGGTGATACATTCTGACCGGTGATACATTCTGACCGGTGATACATTCCGACCGGTGATACATTCCGACCGGTGATACATTCCGACCGGTGATACATTCCGACCGGTGATACATTCGGACCGGTGATACATTCCGACCGGTGATACATTCCGACCGGTGATACATTCCGACCGGTGATACATTCCGACCGGTGATACATTCCGACCGGTGATACATTCCGACCGGTGATACATTCCGACCGGTGATACATTCCGACCGGTGATACATTCCGACCGGTGATACATTCCGACCGGTGATACATTCCGACCGGTGATACATTCCGACCGGTGATACATTCCGACCGGTGATACATTCCGACCGGTGATACATTCCGACCGGTGATACATTCCGACCGGTGATACATTCCGACCGGTGATACATTCCGACCGGTGATACATTCCGACCGGTGATACATTCCGACCGGTGATACATTCCGACCGGTGATACATTCTGACCGGTGATACATTCTGACCGGTGATACATTCCGACCGGTGATACATTCCGACCGGTGATACATTCCGACCGGTGATACATTCGACCGGTGATACATTCCGACCGGTGATACATTCCGACCGGTGATACATCGACCGGTGATACAATTCCGACCGGTGATACATTCCGACCGGTGATACATTCCGACCGGTGATACATTCCGACCGGTGATACATTCCGACCGGTGATACATTCCGACCGGTGATACATTCCGACCGGTGATACATTCCGACCGGTGATACATTCTGACCGGTGATACATTCTGACCGGTGATACATTCTGACCGGTGATACATTCTGACCGGTGATACATTCTGACCGGTGATACATTCTGACCGGTGATACATTCCGACCGGTGATACATTCCGACCGGTGATACATTCCGACCGGTGATACATTCCGACCGGTGATACATTCCGACCGGTGATACATTCCGACCGGTGATACATTCCGACCGGTGATACATTCCGACCGGTGATACATTCCGACCGGTGATACATTCCGACCGGTGATACATTCCGACCGGTGATACATTCTGACCGGTGATACATTCTGACCGGTGATACATTCCGACCGGTGATACATTCCGACCGGTGATACATTCCGACCGGTGATACATTCCGACCGGTGATACATTCTGACCGGTGATACATTCCGACCGGTGATACATTCCGACCGGTGATACATTCCGACCGGTGATACATTCTGACCGGTGATACATTCTGACCGGTGATACATTCCGACCGGTGATACATTCCGACCGGTGATACATTCTGACCGGTGATACATTCTGACCGGTGATACATTCCGACCGGTGATACATTCCGACCGGTGATACATTCCGACCGGTGATACATTCTGACCGGTGATACATTCCGACCGGTGATACATTCCGACCGGTGATACATTCTGACCGGTGATACATTCTGACCGGTGATACATTCCGACCGGTGATACATTCCGACCGGTGATACATTCGACCGGTGATACATTCCGACCGGTGATACATTCCGACCGGTGATACATTCCGACCGGTGATACATTCCGACCGGTGATACATTCCGACCGGTGATACATTCCGACCGGTGATACATTCGACCGGTGATACATTCTGACCGGTGATACATTCTGACCGGTGATACATTCCGACCGGTGATACATTCCGACCGGTGATACATTCCGACCGGTGATACATTCCGACCGGTGATACATTCCGACCGGTGATACATTCCGACCGGTGATACATTCCGACCGGTGATACATTCTGACCGGTGATACATTCTGACCGGTGATACATTCCGACCGGTGATACATTCCGACCGGTGATACATTCCGACCGGTGATACATTCCGACCGGTGATACATTCCGACCGGTGATACATTCCGACCGGTGATACATTCCGACCGGTGATACATTCCGACCGGTGATACATTCCGACCGGTGATACATTCCGACCGGTGATACATTCCGACCGGTGATACATTCCGACCGGTGATACATTCCGACCGGTGATACATTCTGACCGGTGATACATTCTGACCGGTGATACATTCCGACCGGTGATACATTCCGACCGGTGATACATTCCGACCGGTGATACATTCCGACCGGTGATACATTCCGACCGGTGATACATTCTGACCGGTGATACATTCTGACCGGTGATACATTCCGACCGGTGATACATTCCGACCGGTGATACATTCCGACCGGTGATACATTCCGACCGGTGATACATTCCGACCGGTGATACATTCTGACCGGTGATACATTCTGACCGGTGATACATTCCGACCGGTGATACATTCCGACCGGTGATACATTCCGACCGGTGATACATTGATACATTCTGACCGGTGATACATTCCGACCGGTGATACATTCCGACCGGTGATACATTCCGACCGGTGATACATTCCGACCGGTGATACATTCCGACCGGTGATACATTCTGACCGGTGATACATTCCGACCGGTGATACACTCTGACCGGTGATACATTCTGACCGGTGATACATTCGACCGGTGATACATTCCGACCGGTGATACATTCCGACCGGTGATACATTCCGACCGGTGATACATTCCGACCGGTGATACATTCTGACCGGTGATACATTCTGACCGGTGATACATTCTGACCGGTGATACATTCCGACCGGTGATACATTCCGACCGGTGATACATTCCGACCGGTGATACATTCTGACCGGTGATACATTCTGACCGGTGATACATTCTGACCGGTGATACATTCTGACCGGTGATACATTCTGACCGGTGATACATTCTGACCGGTGATACATTCCGACCGGTGATACATTCCGACCGGTGATACATTCCGACCGGTGATACATTCGACCGGTGATACATTCCGACCGGTGATACATTCCGACCGGTGATACATTCCGACCGGTGATACATTCCGACCGGTGATACATTCCGACCGGTGATACATTCCGACCGGTGATACATTCCGACCGGTGATACATTCCGACCGGTGATACATTCCGACCGGTGATACATTCCGACCGGTGATACATTCCGACCGGTGATACATTCTGACCGGTGATACATTCTGACCGGTGATACATTCCGACCGGTGATACATTCCGACCGGTGATACATTCCGACCGGTGATACATTCTGACCGGTGATACATTCCGACCGGTGATACATTCCGACCGGTGATACATTCCGACCGGTGATACATTCCGACCGGTGATACATTCCGACCGGTGATACATTCCGACCGGTGATACATTCCGACCGGTGATACATTCCGACCGGTGATACATTCCGACCGGTGATACATTCTGACCGGTGATACATTCCGACCGGTGATACATTCCGACCGGTGATACATTCCGACCGGTGATACATTCTGACCGGTGATACATTCCGACCGGTGATACATTCTGACCGGTGATACATTCTGACCGGTGATACATTCGGACCGGTGATACATTCCGACCGGTGATACATTCGGACCGGTGATACATTCCGACCGGTGATACATTCCGACCGGTGATACATTCCGACCGGTGATACATTCCGACCGGTGATACATTCCGACCGGTGATACATTCCGACCGGTGATACATTCCGACCGGTGATACATTCCGACCGGTGATACATTCCGACCGGTGATACATTCCGACCGGTGATACATTCCGACCGGTGATACATTCCGACCGGTGATACATTCCGACCGGTGATACATTCCGACCGGTGATACATTCCGACCGGTGATACATTCCGACCGGTGATACATTCTGACCGGTGATACATTCTGACCGGTGATACATTCCGACCGGTGATACATTCCGACCGGTGATACATTCCGACCGGTGATACATTCCGACCGGTGATACATTCGGACCGGTGATACATTCCGACCGGTGATACATTCCGACCGGTGATACATTCTGACCGGTGATACATTCTGACCGGTGATACATTCGGACCGGTGATACATTCGGACCGGTGATACATTCTGACCGGTGATACATTCTGACCGGTGATACATTCCGACCGGTGATACATTCCGACCGGTGATACATTCGACCGGTGATACATTCCGACCGGTGATACATTCCGACCGGTGATACATTCCGACCGGTGATACATTCCGACCGGTGATACATTCCGACCGGTGATACATTCCGACCGGTGATACATTCTGACCGGTGATACATTCTGACCGGTGATACATTCTGACCGGTGATACATTCGGACCGGTGATACATTCTGACCGGTGATACATTCCGACCGGTGATACATTCGACCGGTGATACATTCCGACCGGTGATACATTCCGACCGGTGATACATTCCGACCGGTGATACATTCCGACCGGTGATACATTCCGACCGGTGATACATTCCGACCGGTGATACATTCCGACCGGTGATACATTCCGACCGGTGATACATTCCGACCGGTGATACATTCCGACCGGTGATACATTCCGACCGGTGATACATTCGACCGGTGATACATTCCGACCGGTGATACATTCCGACCGGTGATACATTCTGACCGGTGATACATTCTGACCGGTGATACATTCCGACCGGTGATACATTCCGACCGGTGATACATTCCGACCGGTGATACATTCCGACCGGTGATACATTCTGACCGGTGATACATTCTGACCGGTGATACATTCCGACCGGTGATACATTCCGACCGGTGATACATTCTGACCGGTGATACATTCGACCGGTGATACATTCCGACCGGTGATACATTCGACCGGTGATACATTCCGACCGGTGATACATTCCGACCGGTGATACATTCCGACCGGTGATACATTCCGACCGGTGATACATTCCGACCGGTGATACATTCCGACCGGTGATACATTCCGACCGGTGATACATTCCGACCGGTGATACATTCTGACCGGTGATACAACCGGTGATACATTCCGACCGGTGATACATTCCGACCGGTGATACATTCCGACCGGTGATACATTCCGACCGGTGATACATTCTGACCGGTGATACATTCCGACCGGTGATACATTCCGACCGGTGATACATTCCGACCGGTGATACATTCCGACCGGTGATACATTCCGACCGGTGATACATTCCGACCGGTGATACATTCCGACCGGTGATACATTCCGACCGGTGATACATTCCGACCGGTGATACATTCCGACCGGTGATACATTCCGACCGGTGATACATCCGACCGGTGATACATTCCGACCGGTGATACATTCTGACCGGTGATACATTCTGACCGGTGATACATTCTGACCGGTGATACATTCCGACCGGTGATACATTCCGACCGGTGATACATTCCGACCGGTGATACATTCCGACCGGTGATACATTCTGACCGGTGATACATTCTGACCGGTGATACATTCCGACCGGTGATACATTCCGACCGGTGATACATTCCGACCGGTGATACATTCCGACCGGTGATACATTCTGACCGGTGATACATTCCGACCGGTGATACATTCTGACCGGTGATACATTCCGACCGGTGATACATTCCGACCGGTGATACATTCCGACCGGTGATACATTCCGACCGGTGATACATTCCGACCGGTGATACATTCCGACCGGTGATACATTCCGACCGGTGATACATTCCGACCGGTGATACATTCTGACCGGTGATACATTCCGACCGGTGATACATTCCGACCGGTGATACATTCCGACCGGTGATACATTCCGACCGGTGATACATTCCGACCGGTGATACATTCGACCGGTGATACATTCCGACCGGTGATACATTCGACCGGTGATACATTCCGACCGGTGATACATGACCGGTGATACATTCCGACCGGTGATACATTCCGACCGGTGATACATTCCGACCGGTGATACATTCCGACCGGTGATACATTCCGACCGGTGATACATTCCGACCGGTGATACATTCCGACCGGTGATACATTCCGACCGGTGATACATTCCGACCGGTGATACATTCCGACCGGTGATACATTCCGACCGGTGATACATTCCGACCGGTGATACATTCTGACCGGTGATACATTCCGACCGGTGATACATTCTGACCGGTGATACATTCTGACCGGTGATACATTCCGACCGGTGATACATTCCGACCGGTGATACATTCCGACCGGTGATACATTCCGACCGGTGATACATTCCGACCGGTGATACATTTCCGACCGTTGATACATTCCGACCGGTGATACATTCCGACCGGTGATACATTCCGACCGGTGATACATTCCGACCGGTGATACATTCCGACCGGTGATACATTCCGACCGGTGATACATTCCGACCGGTGATACATTCCGACCGGTGATACATTCCGACCGGTGATACATTCTGACCGGTGATACATTCCGACCGGTGATACATTCCGACCGGTGATACATTCCGACCGGTGATACATTCTGACCGGTGATACATTCTGACCGGTGATACATTCCGACCGGTGATACATTCCGACCGGTGATACATTCCGACCGGTGATACATTCTGACCGGTGATACATTCCGACCGGTGATACATTCCGACCGGTGATACATTCCGACCGGTGATACATTCCGACCGGTGATACATTCCGACCGGTGATACATTCCGACCGGTGATACATTCCGACCGGTGATACATTCCGACCGGTGATACATTCCGACCGGTGATACATTCCGACCGGTGATACATTCCGACCGGTGATACATTCTGACCGGTGATACATTCTGACCGGTGATACATTCTGACCGGTGATACATTCTGACCGGTGATACATTCTGACCGGTGATACATTCCGACCGGTGATACATTCCGACCGGTGATACATTCCGACCGGTGATACATTCCGACCGGTGATACATTCTGACCGGTGATACATTCCGACCGGTGATACATTCCGACCGGTGATACATTCCGACCGGTGATACATTCCGACCGGTGATACATTCCGACCGGTGATACATTCCGACCGGTGATACATTCCGACCGGTGATACATTCCGACCGGTGATACATTCCGACCGGTGATACATTCCGACCGGTGATACATTCTGACCGGTGATACATTCGGACCGGTGATACATTCCGACCGGTGATACATTCCGACCGGTGATACATTCGGACCGGTGATACATTCCGACCGGTGATACATTCGACCGGTGATACATCCGACCGGTGATACATTCCGACCGGTGATACATTCCGACCGGTGATACATTCCGACCGGTGATACATTCCGACCGGTGATACATTCTGACCGGTGATACATTCCGACCGGTGATACATTCCGACCGGTGATACATTCCGACCGGTGATACATTCCGACCGGTGATACATTCCGACCGGTGATACATTCCGACCGGTGATACATTCCGACCGGTGATACATTCCGACCGGTGATACATTCCGACCGGTGATACATTCCGACCGGTGATACATTCCGACCGGTGATACATTCCGACCGGTGATACATTCTGACCGGTGATACATTCCGACCGGTGATACATTCCGACCGGTGATACATTCCGACCGGTGATACATTCCGACCGGTGATACATTCCGACCGGTGATACATTCCGACCGGTGATACATTCCGACCGGTGATACATTCCGACCGGTGATACATTCCGACCGGTGATACATTCCGACCGGTGATACATTCTGACCGGTGATACATTCCGACCGGTGATACATTCCGACCGGTGATACATTCCGACCGGTGATACATTCCGACCGGTGATACATTCTGACCGGTGATACATTCCGACCGGTGATACATTCTGACCGGTGATACATTCTGACCGGTGATACATTCGACCGGTGATACATTCCGACCGGTGATACATTCCGACCGGTGATACATTCTGACCGGTGATACATTCTGACCGGTGATACATTCTGACCGGTGATACATTCTGACCGGTGATACATTCCGACCGGTGATACATTCCGACCGGTGATACATTCCGACCGGTGATACATTCCGACCGGTGATACATTCCGACCGGTGATACATTCCGACCGGTGATACATTCCGACCGGTGATACATTCCGACCGGTGATACATTCTGACCGGTGATACATTCTGACCGGTGATACATTCTGACCGGTGATACATTCTGACCGGTGATACATTCCGACCGGTGATACATTCCGACCGGTGATACATTCCGACCGGTGATACATTCCGACCGGTGATACATTCCGACCGGTGATACATTCCGACCGGTGATACATTCCGACCGGTGATACATTCCGACCGGTGATACATTCCGACCGGTGATACATTCCGACCGGTGATACATTCCGACCGGTGATACATTCCGACCGGTGATACATTCTGACCGGTGATACATTCCGACCGGTGATACATTCTGACCGGTGATACATTCTGACCGGTGATACATTCCGACCGGTGATACATTCCGACCGGTGATACATTCCGACCGGTGATACATTCCGACCGGTGATACATTCCGACCGGTGATACATTCCGACCGGTGATACATTCCGACCGGTGATACATTCTGACCGGTGATACATTCTGACCGGTGATACATTCGACCGGTGATACATTCTGACCGGTGATACATTCCGACCGGTGATACATTCCGACCGGTGATACATTCCGACCGGTGATACATTCCGACCGGTGATACATTCCGACCGGTGATACATTCCGACCGGTGATACATTCTGACCGGTGATACATTCCGACCGGTGATACATTCCGACAGGTGATACATTCCGACCGGTGATACATTCCGACCGGTGATACATTCTGACCGGTGATACATTCCGACCGGTGATACATTCCGACCGGTGATACATTCTGACCGGTGATACATTCTGACCGGTGATACATTCCGACCGGTGATACATTCCGACCGGTGAGACATTCCGACCGGTGATACATTCCGACCGGTGATACATTCCGACCGGTGATACATTCCGACCGGTGATACATTCCGACCGGTGAGACATTCTGACCGGTGATACATTCTGACCGGTGATACATTCGGACCGGTGATACATTCTGACCGGTGATACATCAAACCGGTGATACATGAGACCGGTGATACATCAGACCGGTGATACATTAGACCGGTGATACATTAGACCGGTGATACATTAGACCGGTGATACATTAGACCGGTGATACATTAGACTGGTGATACATTGCATCAACCTCATACCCAGGGTCTTATCTCCGCTCCAGGTACGAGGTTGCCTCTGCATTAGACCGTTTACATATCAAACAAACTGAAATATTTCAAAAACGAAGTAAAATACAGAAAAGTTGTAAAAGGTGTTACTCTATCATTTTACGAGTTCTTTCATATTAGACAAACTTAATTTTTGTTGCCAATGTCCTTTAATTAACAAATAAAACATAAAGCTCCGTGCATATGTACTCTTATAAAGACACGTTTGACGTCATTTGAACACGAAAGAAGTTGAGTAGAGGCACGAGGCGATAGCCGAGTGCCTTTACACTTAATTATTTCGTGTTCAAATGACGTCAAACGTGTCTTTATAAGAGTACATATGCACAGGAGTGGTATGTTTTATTTGTTTTATAAAATAAGAAGGAAAAATACAAGTTAAAAAACACAAACAGATTTCTGTTTGTGTTTTTTAAATGACGTCATTCATGATCTCTGTCCTCTTATAAAGACACGGAGCCCAGCCAATCAGAGCGTGCGTAGAGGACACCTTATTTTATAACAATATTTATCAATCTAAAGTTTCAATGGAAAGCATAAACGTTCAATACAAAGTTTCCCAGATCTAAAAACGGTTTTCTCACACTTGTTTGTAGCACGTATGCGGGGTCGTAGTCGAACTCGACGACGACCAAAACCTTTTGTTCCAATTCTTTTCGTTCCAATTTTGGTTCGCCGTAACGTAACGCTATTAGGGTCATGTTTTTTCACACAGTTGACGATGCAATAGAGACCGTCGCTTGGGCAACGCCAACTTGGAGTCGGGTGGGCGGAGACGCAACGGGAAAAGCTCGGGAATTGGCAAAACTTATTACAACAGGTGTGTATTGGTGCGACGAACTGGTAGTTTCCTTGGTATTTCACGATGCTTGCGTGGACACAGTCATACGGCCAAGAGACCTGGAGATGAAATATTCATAGTTAAGGTGAATAAGTTAGCGTTCATAATTGGGGGGGGGGGGAGCTATGGTAATTTTGAGGGGGGGTCATAAGTTTTCAACAATACGTTTTAGGGGGAGGTTTCGAAAATCACCCAAAAATAAAACAGAGTTCAGGGGGGGGGGGGGGGTGGTCAAAAAAGTTTCAGACATTCTCTCGACTACAATCATCAAGCCACCTGATGAAAAAATATGGTTGTAGTGCTGGCCATGCATTTTTGACCCCATTATTAAAAATAGTCATACACTTCACTCAAGGTGAACATGAAGACACATTATTAAAGTTGAAATTGTACATTGTTGTTTTGTTCATTTCTGGCCACCTTGAAAAAATGAGAGATGAATATATACATTATCTTGCAATGCCTTTAAACATGGAAAGACATTGCAAGATATGTGCACATAAAATTACCTAGTTAATAAAACAACAATAAAATTCAGTACAGTGATTTTTGTATAAAGTATGGGAGATTATTTGTATTGGAAACCATGCAATTATCATTGATGGTACTTTCTAATTTGTTTTGTAGGGTTTCTGTTTGTGAAAATAAAGTTTAGTGTAAAATACTCAGATGTGAAATGACTGTACACTCATTTTCCAGGAAGTGGGTCACAAACATTTACCTTTGTATGGACGCAATTTGTAACCCTAGGTAGCAGAAAGGGAAGTGTAGCAAAGTGAAAAGGTGGTAAACTGCCAAGATTTTTAGTGACGAAATACTGACGTTCGAGCGGAGCCCTTCGTCAGAGTAAGACGAGATGAAATAAAATAAATAGGGCTTAAAATAAATATAAAGGGAAGTGGTTGGCCGTTTCTATCCGGTCAAAGGCGATACCCCCATGTGTTCTGAGATACAGTATATGTAAAATGGCGCCGTGTTTGGCCCAGATAATTGACACGTGTATTTATAGACAACACGCGATCTTATCAACATAGGGGGGAAAGAAACTAGACAACCTTCGTCGTGATTGTAAAATATAAAACGCAAAAAGAGGTTTGTGAGAAGGCTTGCGAACACAATTTAGAAATCTGTGTCCGCATCTGTAAAGCTAAAACATGAGATCCGGTGAAAGGCAAATGATTAAAATAGACCACATTTTTCTGAGGAGAATTAAGGTCGTTAGCAGGGCGGCATAACAAACTATGATCTTTATACTGCGATTGTCAACTCGTTAACACTGACAGTCTTGGGTTAGTTCGACTTCCTGTCTAAATTGTCTCCGCGGAGATAATGGGAGGAAATATATAGTTGTAAATATAGATGCATTTCAGTTCCTCCTTCAGAAATTCCGTTGCAAGCTAATGCACGCTAGCTATCCAATGACCAATATGTACACGTATGTAACATCTGCTCTCTATCATCTGAGCCCCATGTAACTCAATGGCTAGAGTGTCTCATCATAATGTTATAGGTTGTACCTTATACACGTGTCAGACAGGTTTGCTGAATGATCTTCGTTCCGTGAGGAGCAACGATGTTGACAAACCTGTAGCCCGCCATTTCTACAGCTCTATAACCATTTGGTTTCAGACATGAAAGTCTGTGCCATCCTTCCCATCTGAGATGGTAACAATAACCGAAAACGGCAAGAGAAGCGTCTTATTTTTAAACTTGGCACCATACATCCTCTTGGTACGCTTAACGAACGTTTTTCTTTTATTTAATTTCCTACAAGTTTTTTGTTATTTTAGTTCGCGAGGAACTTTCTTATTAGCTCATGTATTTTTATTTATTTTCAAGTTTTTGTTTCTTACCGCTTTACTTTCGCGTATTCCCCTTGCATATCGGACCTTTCATTGCACCCTTGGCCTTGCCTAGCTCTCCTTCCCCCTGTGCATTTGATTGTCTACTTTCTACTTGTGACACCCTTTTGGCATCAGCCCTATTTATTTTATTTCATCTCGTCTTACTCTGATGAAGAGCTCCGCTGGAAACGTCAGTATTTCGTTACTAAAAATCTTGGCAGTTTACCACCTTTTCACTTTGCTATATGAAACATTTGTTCTTAAAAGTAAAACAAAAGGATCCGTATGAGGGCAACTCCCGGATGCGCATATGTATAAGGAAGTGGCCGACGAGCAAATAGAAGGCATTGACGAGCAAATAGAAGGCATTGACGAGCAAATACATGGCACTCGTACCAGCCCACTGGATGTGTGATTGTTAACACGTTACGATATGTTCGATTATCCGCTCTTTTTAAGAAAACTACATTCGCTAGCCTGATAAGCTGTACGCATATTGTAAACAGATAATTTATCTTTATTTTAATATATATTGTAGCTTTGGGAGTTGATTATTTCTCAAGAAAACGTTCGTCGAAGACAGCCGAAAGTTCGTGTTTTTGTTTACAAGATGGTATCCGTATTGCGAAAATTATATTTTGGGCATGTTCGAGTTAGCTACCGGGATAAATCTGTACGTATGTTGTAAATAGATCATTTAACTTTCCTTTGATATATTCTATAGCTTTGGGGGTGGTTTATTTCTCAAGAAAACGTTTGCCAAAGGGTTGGGACCTTTGTTGTTTTGGGGTCGGTTACAATCCAATTAACTAGGAGGCTGGTACGAGGTTTCAACGTGTCAGCTATTTGCTCGTTAATTCACTCTATTTGCTCGTCAATGCCTTCTATTTGCGCTTCCTTATAAGGAATACGTACTAGATACCCCTATCCGGATGCGTAACCTCGGCAGAAAAATAAGTAAATAACATACAAACGTTCTTTGCGGTTTAGTGTTTAGTTTTCAAGTAGTGGTTTCTAAAGGCATTCCCCAACCGGAGATGGAAGAAGGCCAAGTTAAGACAGAGCACGAAAATAAGATTATCTCCTTACACCATTGACATATACTCGTGACCTTTATTGCACCATGTGTTATTATCTGCGTAAGCGCAATATTCTAGATTCGAAATTGAATATGTCATGCTATGATGAAATCTGATTGACGTATGATGAAATTTGCATTTTTGTGTCTGATGACGTAGTCAGCAAACACTTAGTGGTATCGAAATGTTGTTACCTTTGGTTGACAGCGAAAGTTCGCCAAGATCGTTTGCTACTTCGCCGAGTAGGCTTCTTTATCGCACATATTTGTCATATTATATCCTAAACAAACGCGTCTCAGTAAAAGAAATACGATTTCAGACATTGCTAGCCTACAACCTATATGATTTGAATAAACTATCTTCTAGTTCAGCACCCGTTCTTATAGCCTCGGAGTGTGCAATGTCTTTGCGTGTCCCTGCTTGACGTCATTTCCTGTGAATATTCAACTTTCTTTATATTCACATTCGACTTCCTTTATATATATATATATATATATATATATATATATATATATATATATATATATATATATATATATATATATATATATATATATATGAAAAGATTTTAGGTACCATGTCTGGTTGATATGTGAACAAAATAGTAATTAAACTTCTTCAGACATAATATATATATAATATATATATATATATATATATATATATATATATATATATATATATATATATATATATATATATATATATATATATATATATATATATATATATATAAAGTAGAGTGCTGCGTAGACAGTGTTTTGAATAAATAGCAAAGTGAAAAGGTGGTAAACTGCCAAGAATTTAGTGACGAAATACTGACGTTTCGAGCGGAGCCCTTCATCAGAGTAGTTAGTCATCAGAGTAGTTACTCAGTTCATCAGAGTAGTTACTCTGATGAAGGGCTCCGCTCGAAACGTCAGTATAGACCTCTTTCATAATGGCGATTAATTTAAATATTCCTTTATGTGCATCTTAATTAGCCTTTATGGCCTCGTTTGCGTGTCAGTAATTCAAAAGAATCTTTGCTTCCTAACGAGGTTGTAAAGGCTAATTAAAATGCACTAAAAGAATATTTAAAATGGCAGCCATTATGAAAGAGGTCTATATATTAAAGAAGCTTTATATATAAAAAGTCCGAAACCCGAACTCAATATTCAACTCCAACACGTCAACACAATATTCAGCTTATAGTTTCATTTCACTCTTTCTCTAGTAAACACGACATCAACATTACCACCAAACTTTTACGAACTTTACAACAACAATTCCCCATCACTGAAATACCGGATCCCGGCAAATCAAAAAACTGACGTCATGCATATACAATATACCATGTGTAAACAAATTAAACAATGTTCGTGGACTTACATTGGAGAAACAGGACGATCGTTTGAAACCAGAAAGAAAGAGCGCATCAAAAACGTCAAAAACTACACACAAGCATATTATATATATATATATATATATATATATATATATATTATATATATATATATATATATATATATAATATATATATATATATATATATATATATACCTGTATATACATATACATATAAGTTAATCCTTTGAATGTAAAACATAATCATTTATATATGTACAGCTGTTAATAATTTTGTCCGTTGACCGTTAGCACCGTTGTAATTTGAATTTGAATTTTATAACCCGTTATTCACTGTCTATATATATATAAAGACACGTATATCTACTTGTAAATTAGTTAACCGTTTATCTGTACTGAAGATGACATAAGTTTTGCCGAATATATATATAAATGGTACGACCAACACCTTATAAAGAAGTAAAAAGTCGTTTGAAATTGAATCGGACAACTCGGGGAAGCTCTAGAACCATAGTTAATATTATATTAACTATGGTAGCCCGCGAGACGCAACCTCTGATCCTGCTCTGACCATTGCGCTACAAACTACAAAGTCAATGACTCGGACGGAGAGCGAAGGTTACGATAATGTATACTTGGTTTTAGGCACTTAGTCGTGTGGCTACGCAGTCATCTGGCTACGCAGTCATCTGGCTACGCAGTCACGTTTAGCAGCGCGGTAACAACATATGATTGTTTAACGGCGTGATTTTTTAAAGAACGAGGTAACAACATGATTGTTTAACGGCGTGATTTTTTAAAGAACGAGGCAACAACATGAGATATGTTTAGCGGTATGGTTTCGTTGAGAACGAGGAAACGGGATATGTTTTTCGTTAGCCGTTCGACTGCGTAGCCGGCTACACAGTGTTAAGGTATGTGGCGGGGTATTCTGCAGTTGTACCTGGTTAAATGTGTATATACTTGGTTCTTTTGTGCGACGCGGCAACCGCTACATGTATCGTAAATATATAAGGGAACAAAAAGTAGACACCAGATACTTACTCCACGACGGACACGACGTTCTTTCACTCCTTTATGTTGCAGAAGCGACTTGATTTGTTTACTCTCTGGACAGTATGGTAACTTTCTTGTCCTGAACAAGAAGGAATCTGTGTTTAAAACAAACGCAGATATTGCGATTATCATAAACGAAACGAGCGCTCCAACGTAACTCATCTTCAACAGACAATATCTGAAATCCAACAGCTGTGGATGTTTATACTCGAACGTTCGTGGTCTTTCAACCAGGAGGAAGTTCAGTCTTCTCTTACAAATGGGTAATTGTGGTAATTATGATCAACGAACCAATTACGACTGATGAAAAATGTAATTATATATATATAGCATATATTATCTAGTAAATATAGGTAATATGTCAAACGATATTAGGTGTGATTTCTCGCGCTCGCTCGACGGGCACCTTGCTTGTTTGTTTGTTTAATAAAATATTTTTACAGGGTAATCTCATTTAGTTGTATTAACCTATATAATATATATATATATATAGGTAATATTTGGCATTTCACTCGATCAAACTACATGTTGAAAGGATTTATGGTGAAGGAAAATTTCGAGTGTTGGAATACATACATTTTAAGACCAAACCGGGACCAGTTGCGAAAAATGCAACTTTAAGGCCTTCCGGTAGGAATTGAACCCGCGACTCTGCGATTGCTAGTGCAGTGCTCTGACCACTGAGCTACGGAAGCCGTTGCCGAGAGCCTAGTCACGAGTTCTGTATATATGGTGGGTAATGCCGGGATAAGATTCTGGGTATATTATAGGTAATATTTGGCATTTCACTCGATCAAACTACATGTTGAAAGGATTTATGGTGAAGGAAAATTTCGAGTGTTGGAATACATACATTTTAAGACCAAACCGGGACCAGTTGCGAAAAATGCAACTTAGCGGCCTTCCGGTAGGAATTGAACCCGCGACTCTGCGATTGCTAGTGCAGTGCTCTGACCACTGAGCTACGGAAGCCGTTGCCGAGAGCCTAGTCACGAGTTCTGTATATATGGTGGGTAATGCCGGGATAAGATTCTGGGTATATTATAGGTAATATTTGGCATTTCACTCGATCAAACTACATGTTGAAAGGATTTGTGGTGAAGGAAAATTTCGAGTGTCGGAATACATACATTTTAAGACCAAACCGGGACCAGTTGCGAAAAATGCAACTTCAAGGCCTTCCGGCTGGAATTGAACCCGCGACCCTGAGATGCTAGTGCAGCGCTCTGACCACTGAGCTACGGAAGCCGTTGCCGAGAGCCTAGTCACGAGTTCTGTATATATGGTGGGTAATGCCGGGATAAGATTCTGGGTATATTATAGGTAATATTTGGCATTTCACTCGATCAAACTACATGTTGAAAGGATTTGTGGTGAAGGAAAATTTCGAGTGTCGGAATACATACATTTTAAGACCAAACCGGGACCAGTTGCGAAAAATGCAACTTCAAGGCCTTCCGGCTGGAATTGAACCCGCGACCCTGCGATGCTAGTGCAGTGCTCTGACCACTGAGCTACGGAAGCCGTTGCCGAGAGCCTAGTCACGAGTTCTGTATATATGGTGGTAATGCCGGGATAAGATTCTGGGTATATTATTGGTAATATTTGGCATTTCACTCGATCAAACTACATGTTGAAAGGATTTATGGTGAAGGAAAATTTCGAGTGTTGGAATACATATATATATATATATATATATATATATATACATAGTGGGTCCCAAGTCCACAGTTACCATAAAGCCATTATGGTGATAGCCGGTAGGGCACATTGTATACTTTCATGTATATATATATATATATATATATATATATATATATAATAGAGTGCTGCGTAGACAGTGTTTTGAATATATAGCAAAGTGAAAAGGTGGTAAACTGCCAAGAATTTAGTGACGAAATACTGACATTTCGAGCGGAGCCCTTCCAGAGTAAGACGAGATGATATATATATATATATATATATATACAAATAAAAGTATACAAATAAAAGTATACAAATAAAAGTATATATATATATATATAGTAAAACAAAAAGACAATCTCGAGTTACTTCATTTGAACTTTAATTGACTACAAATCTGTTTCGTATGGTAAGCGAAGCTTACCACACTCTTCAGGTGAATATTGCAACTGATGTTAATACACAGGAAACTTACTATCCTGCTCTACCCCGATCTTTAAACCACAAAAACTGACGAACTCGCGGTATCGAGCACTCTACACGTATGATTTCGATCCTGACAATTATCTATATATATATATATATATATAAATTATTTGATACAAGTAGGTATACATTTATACACAGTTCATTCAGTATTAGGTTACAAAACGGTCAATACTGAATGAACTATGTATACCTACTTGTATCAAATAATTTAAATCGCTCTGAAGATGTTGCATGTCGCAACGAAACGTTTGCTAATAAATTTCAAATTTCTGTCATGTACGTCTTGTCTGAAAGTCATTTGCTGGGCTTTAATCTTTATTTTTAAATTACTGTGTAAGTAGTCTAACGTTTCGAGCGAAGGCCCTTCGTCAGTTCGTCAGAGAGTGACATTTCAAAGGACCTTCGCTCGAAACGTTAGACTACTTACACGCTATTTCGGCAGTACACCAACCTTTTTAGATATTTGATTTGTATTTCTACATTGCCTACGTAACACAACACATTTAATAATAATAATGATGATCTTTATTGAGGAATGCCTGAATCACCTTTCAGTGGTTTTCATCAGGGTCCTGCAGAAAAGGTACTACACTATTACAAAAAAATATATATATATATAAAGTAAGGAAGGTTACAAAAATATAGCATCATGAACAATACTAAATTTAAATTCAATATAAATAAAACTAAAATTTTATTCTAAGGGCACGCTTAAATTCAATCACACTATAGCCATTCGCGATGTTAAGTCTAAATCATTCCAGTCTTCAATAGCCCTCGCAACAACTGTCTGATGGCCCCATTGCCAGTACTGGGTTTTCTAAGATTGTTACGATTTCTAGTGTTGTAAGGAAACATTTATGTAATCTGGTGGAATCTTTATCATATATAAAACTTCCGTCATGCCACTCTTAGGCCAAACTCTTCATATCGGTGTAATTTCCTCTCTTCAGACCATCTATAGCATTCTCCATCGTCTTCTTCTTCCGCTTTTTCCTTCACGTCTTCCTTAGAAAAATCTTCCAATTATTCAAATATTTGAAGCTTGGCATGCGGCGATTCTTGTCATAAGTACGTTTCACTAATTTCGGTTACACCATGAAAAAAATATTTACTGAGCTTTCGTCCCCGCTGAAACTCGCCAACTCGGGACTTTCACCAAAGCAATATATTGCTTTGATATCATATATAGTCCCGAGTTTCAGCTCAATATTTCAGCTCAATAACACATCCCCTCTTAATATATGGCCGATCCAATTCTTTTGTCATCTCGATGTATATCCAATCAAATTTCTGTATTCTGACTTGCTCTTTCCGACACCGGCACTACGTTGGTTACTCCGCCACATCTTAAAAGCTTTCAGCATATCTGTAGTTCCTCCTTAGTCCTTCCGCAATGTCCACATTTCTGAAGCGCATTCCGCATTGCTTCAAATTAAGATCTTGATAATCCACATCTTTAATCTCAATTATACTATAGCTTTCACTAGCACTAGCACTAGCTTTCTTTCTCTATTGAATCCGCTTTTCCACGTTGTTATTCTCTGATATACTTCTTGTACACTTATTCAGATCACAGATCAATACTTCTTGTACACTTATTCAGATCACAGATCACATCATATCTCCCCTGTGCTTAGTATTTCACTCATGGTTGCCAGTAAGATAAAGGAATATTTTCATGACACTGCTGATCACTGTCAAAACTTTATATAGCCAGGCACCTATTTATATCACTGATTTCCTGATTTAAGATCATCTAACTGAAATCTGCTATTCATTACGGTAACTTAAGTAACTTTAAGAATATATTGTTTTTGAGCATTGGGATTTGGGACTATTGTATAGCGCTCCTAAAATGTTTTTGCCGAGACATTTCAGAAAGTGTAGCTGAGTTGGACTCATTTCTATATTTGATGTTCACAACAAAGACACCGGCGGAAAGCAACTAGAGGAAGTCCCCCCAATATTAAGAGAGCGTTCATATTTATGGCAGGGATTGGTATCGAAGAGAAACAAGTTTTACTCAACCTTTCAAACACTGAATTTTTCTTCTACCCAACCATCACTAGACGATGCAACCATATACATATTATACTGCATACATGTATATCATATCTGTATATACGTCCTTGCTCTTATCATAACCTTTAGATATTTATCTGATATTTATAGCCGTTAAATATTGGTTCATATATATAGTATATGAGATCATTACAATATTCTAAGGAAGTTCAAGTTTGTGTTACTGTTTATAAACATGAAAATATGTCTATCTAAAATATTATTTAACAAGAGGTTTTACCTGACAATGTCTTTGAACAAGCAATCTATATGTTTTATATTATATATCACTATTATTATAGATATTAAACACTGATTTATATATATTATTTTATTTCTTTTGTACACGATATTTATAATGCAAGCAAAAAAGTCTTACCCAAATTTTTACCGCCAAAAATGTGGTTTACTCAATCCATTTTTCTTCGGTATCAACCCCAACTATAAATAATGCACCTCTAAAAATATTAACAATATTCTAATTAGATAATAAAAATGATTCTTATAAGCGTCATATTGAAAACAAAGTAAAAAATTCATAAAATATAATTTCTAACCTTGCTAACATGCAGCAATTTATAATTTCAAAATATATGTTTAAAATATTTGCCCCCATTCCGCAGTATATCGTGACAACTTAGCGCAAAACTATCTTGTAGTTCAGCATCCGTTGAAACAAACTTTCATCTGATATTCGGGGTTGCGGACTTTACACATATTCAAACTATTCATTAAGAAATCAATAATTATATAAACTGTTAAATACAACATCAAAAATAATGTCGCGAATGCTCGATTCAACGCGCCGCTCTTCACGACAAGTCGACAATCACAATGTTTTGGTTGTAATTAACAACTTGCGTCATAATGACCGAACAGAATCATGATACGTAGCTATGTTTACGACAATAACGTAACCTTTGTAGAGTACACTTACTCAGTTACTCTATAGTTTATTAGTCTCTGGCAGAATATGGGCAGACCTAGTGGTGTACTGATAAACGCTATGGCGTCATTAATCTATATCTAACAAATTATAATGATTGATTGGAATAGCACTTTGTCAAGATGACGTCAGTACCCATGTTTGTCCGCATTTACCCCAGTGTTTCCACTTTGCAGGAAATTTCCTGATTTTAGGAAATCCTGACTTCAAAAGGAAATTTTCAGGATGAGTTAGAATCTCAGGAAATCTCAGGAAAATATCAAAAAATCTAAGGAGATTGAGGTGGAATGTGTAAATATTTGATATCTTAGGCAGGCATGGTCAGTTAATATGATAATTTTTATGTTAGCGCTATTTGACTATTTCATCTTTTTTGGTAATTTCGTTACATATTTTCTAATTTTCACACTAGATTTGACCCGATAATTGGGAAATGATATCACGTGATAATGTCATAAAAATCAGGAAATATCAGGAAATTTCAGACAAAAAAAAAGGAAATCTGGATTTCGATTGTGGAAGCACTGATTTACCCATAATTCTTGCGGCCATAACAACAGAAAATAGCTCATTGCAATTACAACATCAAAAATTTGGTTTGTTTGTCCGCATTTTGAGGCGTGCGGTTACAATAGCGTAGAGTCTGGTTGCTATTAATAGCAACCAGACTCTACGCTATTGTAACCGCACCCTGGATCTATTTTTGTCTTCAACGTACGTAGGCAGAATTTTCCAGTCTAAATGTCTCCATGGATAAAAAAAACAACAACTAGAAAATGCTGTATAGGAATAAAACCCTAAAAAGGTCCTAAATGTTCAATAAACTTTGAATCGATTTCCCACGTTGTAAGAAATTAACACATATATAGTCTCTTTAAAATTATTTAAAACCAAGATACTTTGTCGCTCTCCAGAACACATTCAATACTGATATTATATCTACCTGGCGATCAATATGTTTAAATTGCATTTCTGTTAGAGATCTTGAATCGCAGAACTTCAGAATTTGTTGTTAATATGAACTGTGCGTGCGTGAGTGTGTTAGTATGATGTATTTGTTGTAATAAGTGATATAATAAGCGATATCGTAGCACAGACTGTGATATAGTAATATGTATGAGATAGTATATATGTAATGTATGTTTGTTAATTCTTAGGGTTAGACACCATGACTAGGGCTGAACATCCCTGTTGTGTCTCGCCTTGTGCATGTAAACACGAAAAAACCCAAAAAAACTACAATTTGCAAGCTATGGTCAACCGTGAGACAAAAAAGTGGGGATAATTATATCGGTATCCCACCCTGTCCAAAGAGTGGGGAAGTGTGCCCCTATCCCCCCAGAACGCCCATGGACTTAGTGTACTACTTTATTGTACAGTAAGGACTCATACCACACGCTCATCTACGATGGGGTCCTTAAAACAAAGACAATGAATAGGTTTTATCTTAACGTCTTCCTTGTTTCGTGCACGACGTCATTTCAGAGCATTTTAACGAAGGTGTTAACCACTCAAAGACAGATAGAAGATATCGACTTCAGCTAATCCACTTAAACGTATTGAAGTGTTTTAGAAGTCTAGAACATGCTTGAAGTTGGAGTATGATCAAGTACGATAGGCAATTAACTGTGGATTTCCTTTAAATGCCGGTCCCTATAATGGCTCCCTCCTTCGCAGAGGTTTATTATTAGCATTTATTAATCTATCACAATTAAATCATTTTAAAACAGGAAGCGTATATATGCATATTATATAGCCCGCCTGTTTTCCGTCCGCCCCTAGAGTCACTTCACTTTATTTCAATTTAGTATATAATAAATACAATAATAAAACCCATCCACATTTAGCAAGCTATTCGAGGTGGGAGTTATAATAAGTAAATATAATCATGTTGCGAACTGTTTAAATTGCAAACAGCCCACAAATTGAATTAAAAAGTATTAAACTATTTTTTATAGACAGTCCACAAGCTGTTAAAAAACAGCCAGTAAACTGCCTACTACTACTACTACTAATAATAATACATATAGGATTAAAAATACACACAAAAAGCTCTATCGCACACCAGAGTCGGCAATAAATACTATAAAGAATTCAAGTATTCAAAGACTTAAGCAAGACGTAAACGCAAAATATTTGAAAAGTTTCAAGAACCAAAAGTAAAACCTACCATTATAACTTATAGATACTGTTTGCATAATCTGGACAAGATCAACATAGTCATCACAAGATGAAACGACATCAAGAAGTACGCTTTTGCATCTCTTTTTAAAAGCTGATTTACTCAAAGAGTTTCACCGGCTAACCCCCTGCATTTGGAATTACCGAATCTAAATACATAACATATACGTGTCTATACAATACTAGTGTTATACAAATGTGCAGACTCTTCGTAAAAAAACTGTTTATGTACTAGACAAAACAGAGCCGAAACCTAGATTCGTGCTACAACAGTAGCCCGAGTAATTGACTGCGAGACCGTGCTGCGAGAGAGGCGAAGGTTGTTTATACCTTCGAAGTACGACCGCACGCGTTTAAAATCCTTTGCCCAACCTCCAGTCTTCGCCTTCGCCTGCAACGCGCTTCCCCGCAAAAAGAAGCAATAAAGCCTCCAAGAAGGGAAAGAAGTATACAGCGGTATTATTACACCTGCGTAGACTCTACTTACCAATTGTGGAAATTTAGGTGCAGGTCTTGCTACACCTTTCTCACACCAAAAGCTTTTGGTAAGGGGAGTGTTGGCGGGATGTTCAATTCCATACGTTCTCGTTAATGTCCTCTAAGCCGTGTCCTGCTCTGGCTACGGTCACTGGTCGACATTATCTCTGTGCAGTTTTATGACGTTTTGTGACGTAGGTTTGAGTTTCGGATATTATTATTTGAAATATGACCGCTCGACTACAAACGTAAAGTTCCATTTGGAAAAAAGTGTCGCTTGAATGGAAAATTTATACTGCGAGGCTTGCTCGTTTCGAGTAAATGTTGTTCGAATCAGATGTATGGCGTTCAAATGGTCATATTAAATTTTGGCATTATAAACGCGCCATATGATTACCGTATGTTATTTTAATATTAGATATATGATCGGCTTGATACGTGGTTTAGATTGTTATCGAGTGGAACACGGCAACAAACGACAGCGTCTTAATTCAAGGAGAGTAGGAGACACTATAACCTCAATGTTTTTGACAACGGTGATTTCCGTATGTTATTTTAATATTAAAATGGTATTCTCGTTCGTTTATTCGATTTGAAATATGACCGCACGACCTGGCCAGATAACTCGGACGTTCAATTCAGCAAATATTACAAACGTGAAGTTCGATTTGGCAAGAGTGTTGCTTGAATGGAAAATTTATAACTTCGCGAGGCTTGATCTTTCGAGTAAAGGTTGTTCGAATTAGATGTTGCCATCAAATGGTCACATTGAATTTTGACATTATATAGCGGTGATACAGTAGCGGTGATACAGTAGCGGTGATACAGTAGCGGTGATACAGTAGCGGTGCGCCATTTGTATTGTATTTGTATTTAAACTTATTTAAAAACGGTAGCCCTTCAGAGCGCGTAGGCATCTGGTTTCCAAGGGGCCGTTTGTACCAATAATACATTAATTAAAAAATTACAGGATATACAGGATATAAATAATATACAACAGACAAAAAAATAAACAAATGTACATAATCTTAACTAAAATCTATTTAAAACTACAAAACCATTAACCGAATACTTAGACTTAGTTGCCCGAGAGAATAGCCTTGAACTGCTTTAGTGAGCATTTATTTCTTTTAGTATCTTTTGGTAGATTATTCCACAGACTAGCACCAGAATAAGCAATACTTTTCTTCATAAAATTTGTATTGGGTTTTTGTGGTAGACTATATATTGAATTGTTGTTAACACATGACTAAACGCCATATGATTACCGTATGTTATTTTAATATTACAAGGCTATATGATCGCCTTATTTGATCCTCTATGCTATAAGTATAGAAAATTTCTAGCATCATTCTGCTGGCATGCCTGATCCTGATCCACTCGGAGTGCTCCTGTGTCAGTCCATGAGAGGCAGTATTTCACTTCTGATAAGAACTCCTAGTCATATGATAGTCCATTTAGGGAAACATCACGTATGTCGGAATGCGTTAACAGCCAACTACGTTATTTTTAAGCAGTTAATCCAATTTACCATTGAAACGGAACTGCGTTCATTGCGATAATCTTGTTACCTCATTGATGGAGCGGAAGTCTTTCTTAAGTTACAGAAAACAATGTCAATGACATGGCGTTATAAAACGCCATCAATATCAGCATAATCAAACAGTTTAGACTCAGACAGACAGAGAGACTGGAGATTGTTGGATAAAGCACGGGGCGAAGATCAATAAACAATAATCAACGACAGCGAAAGCGGATTATTTCTGGGTGAAAATATATAGAAGCCAGTTGTAACAGCGACGGTGGAAAAGTGAGAAAGAACAACAAAGAAACCGAAAGATGTATTTTCGTCTCGCCATTCTTTTGCTTGTGGCCATTTCTTTTCCAGCTTCATTTGCCGGGTCGACGAGACGTTACCGCGGTGTACCAGGGCCACCAGGGACAGGATCAGCGTCCAAATGGACAGATTACCGGTGGTCTCCCAAGTCAATACCTGATTGTCCCATAGACGATAAAATTGCTGCCTTTTTAAAGGAGATAAATAGCGGACACAGAGGGAGAAAAGGAGAATCTGGGAGAACGGGTGCACCAGGAAGAATGGGTGCAAAGGGGTCCAGAACTGCAGTAAGTTATTCAATCATAGTTCAATCGATCTCAGGCCAATGTGACGCAAAGAGAACTCAACTTGTATTAAACTACCTCCCTCTATTAAACGGCCATTTGTTAAAATCCCAATATATATATATATATATTGAAATATTGGACCTGTCATTTCTCTCTCCCTCTCAGTCTGTTTCCTGTTCGCATCTCATTAATTATTAGTTTGTTTAGTTTCCGTGCATTTGATATATATATATATATATATATATATATATATATATATATATATATATATATATATATATATATATATATATATATATATATATAATATATATATATATATATATATAATTTACAAGTAGATATACGTGTTGTATATATATATATATATATAATTTACAAGTAGATATACGTGTCTTTATATATACGATGAATAACGGATTATAAAATTCAAATTCAAATTATAACGGTACTAACGGTCAACGGACAAAACTATTAATATGCATAAATGATTATGTTTACATTCAATAATTTTATAATGCTAAAATTAATTAAGAGTTAACTATAAAACTATAAACAAAACAAAAATATATACTAGAGAAAGACTGAAGTTAGTACCGTTTGAATTTTATAATTCGTTATTCATTGATTGTATATATAATCCAGTAAGCTTACATCCGGTGAGTAATGTCCGGTGTACATATGTCCGATGTGTATATGTCCGGTGGGCTTTTGTCCGGGGGATTTTGTCAGGGGGCTTTTTTGTCCAGGGCGTTTATCCGGGGGCTTTTATCCTGGGGCTTTTTTGTCTGGGGATTTTTCGTCCGGGGCTTTTATGTCCGGTGGGATTATATGGCGGGTGTCAAACATCAACAGGTCGAAACCTTAGCGCGAACTAAACATTGTTTTGATCTTCTAGACCCAATGGCCTTTCGACTGCCACCACGTAGCTGTGAATTTAGCCATGGGTGTCTACGATACGGAAGCCTATCACTGTTGCAGGAAATGTGCCGTGCCGAAATTCACGAACTGCGTTTTGCGAAAGACTTCGTGGATGTGTCATAGCAACGCACATCGCTGTATCACCCAGTGCCAATGCAAGAGAAACAAGGGTAGACCTGGTCCACCTGGTCCGCCTGGTCCACCTGGTCCGCCAGGCAAAGAATGCAAGAAAGAAAGAAAGTACCACCGAGGTTCACCTTGTGTCACAAAATCATGTATTGCAATAAATGTTTAATTCAGCTTAATGTTTCTTTTGTGAGATAGATATATACTTTATTTCAATTACTTGGTTATACTTGGCAGCCAAAAGGCTGAATTGTGTAATTTACAATGGTAAAAAATAAAATTAGAATATATAGTTTAATATATAGTTTTTTTCCAAGTTAGCCTAAAAACGTTCTTATAAATGGTGTTTACTACAAAATTAGGCTATTTAGGTTCTTAAACAGGTTCTTATTTTCGTAAGAAAAAAAGCGACTTGGTTTTGGTAAGTGTGGTCTATTATTTATATAAATTATGCATAAATTTCCTCCAAAATGACTGCAATCTAAGCAAATACAAACCGTATATGCATTTTAAAGCTACACTGTGTGTAATTTACAGCTCACTGTGTGTAAATTCAATGGAACAAAATAACGTACACAACTGTAGACCTACTATTTGTCTGGTTCTGGCTAATTTTCATTACTTTGTAGAATTTATTTTCTTTGATTTATAAATTTTTAGTTTTGACTCTATTTGATAAAATAAGAACCTGCTTTTAAATTTTAGCCTAAAACAGGTTCTTATGTAAAGGGGGTCTAAATGGAAAATCTTAGCCTAATAGGTTCTTAAAATCTAGGTTCTTATATACGCGGGTTTTTACTGTACAATCAGTGTTCGCCACTTTACTTAAGTAAAAAAATAAGTTGTTGGGAAAAGCTCGACTAGGTCCGCAGCAAAGTAGACGCTCGAAAGATGTATGATTATAAGTAAGATTTAACAGTCACAATTCACGAATCACTTCACAGTTCTCTATCACTTTCGTATTCCCGGTCACAATCACTGTATCGATTCTATTCTCTCGTTTTACATATATACCCCACGTCGTTATTTTCTGACAAGTCTTGCTCTCGTCTGTCGTCGATTGCTTAATTAAGTTTCATAATCAAAGTCATGAGTGTTCAGCAAAGTACTGATATTTTGTACTTAAGTAAAAGTAAAAAGTAACTCCTCATTTTATATTTAAGTAAAAGTAAAAGTATGGCCTGAAAATCTAACTTAAGTAAAAGTAAAAGTATGGCAAAAAAATATTCCAGAAAAGTACTTCTGAAACAAACTATATATTCTCGAACCACCAACCAACATGACAATTGAATTGATAATCTAGCACTGTACTTTAATCTGGGCGCTGTTTAGCGGCGCCAACTCAACAGTTGCCAATCACGTACACATGCAAAACCAACTTCACGCGATTACTCCAGCGGATGGATAGAGTGGACCGAGTATTTCGCGACTCCGCGTTCCGAATTTCTTTTTTTACTTTGCCGATAAAACAAGAAGTAACGAAGTTAAAAAGTAATTATTTAACAAAAAATTTACTTCGTTACAAGTAAAAAGTATTTGTTGAAAAATATACTTCGTGACAAGTAAATACTGATTTTTTTCACTTAAGTAAAGTAACGAAGTAAATTTACTTCGTTACTGGCGAACACTGATCAAAGTTTAAAGTTCTAAACACTTAACATGACAGTAATCTTTCACAACTGAGCTCCATGGAATCTCGTACATTTAAATACCAAAATGAGAGATCGTTCAAAGCGTCTTTGTTCCAGACTGCAAACTGATGCCATGTTCAAAACTGATTCATAATTGATAGTGTTACCCATATTAAGAAGCGATTTAAGGGCATAATAATTTGCAGCTTCCATTTTCTTGCTTAAACATTTGGACTACAATATTCGAAGTGTGGTAGGATGTAAACCTTATAGAGTTTTATTGATACTCCCATAGGAACCAAGCGTCGTATACGTCGCAAAACTGCTACTTTGGCGTATACTTTCTTGAGCAATTCCTTAATGTGATGTTCAAATGATAAACACTTTATATCTAATGTAACACCTACAATTTTGAGGCTATTGTCGATTGGAATTGACAGGTTGGCCACCGACTTTGAGATCATAATCATAGTTAGATTTATCCATTAACATAGCTTGTGTTTTACTAGTGTTCACCGAGAAATAATTGTTATCAAACCAAAGTTCCAATGAGTTTTATGTCTTCGTTAATGGCGAATTCCAATCTAGTAGGACATTGGTCAGAAGCATAATTTGTCGCGTCGTCGGCATAAAGACGTAGGGACGAGCTGGTAACTATCATATTCACGTCATTGATAAAGATGTTGAATAATAAAGGTCCTAGTAGACTTCCTTGCGGAACCCCACAATGAACAGGAAGCCAATCGGAAAATATATCGTTAGACTTCACTCTTTGTTTGCGGCCTTTTAGGTACGAACGGATCTACGGCAGATTCAGTAATCCCATAAGCCTTTAATTTAGCCAATAGTAAGTTATGGCAGATGGAATCGAACGCTTTGGACAGATCTATAGCTACAACAGCTATGTACTATTGTCCTTTTTCTGATCAAGGGCAGATCTCCAATCCTCTGTCGATTTTAAAAGAGCAGTACAGCAGGAATGCCCTCGAAGAAATCCTGACATATTCTCCGAGAAACATGGAGAGAAGGCATGATAGAGCTGCTCAAATTTTATTTTTTCGAATACCTTTTGGGATTACAGATAAGATGTTGATTGACCTGAAGTTTTTCTTATTTGTCGTCTCATCTTTTTTATAGGCAGGAGTAACACTGCTTCTTTTCCATTCGGTCGGCCATATGGAGTTAACGATACAGTAGTTGAAAAGCGAGGTCAGAGAGGCAGCTATCGCAGGTGTAGATATCTTTAGTTTATTTTTTTTGAGGTCCGTAACTCAGGTCCGTAACTAAAATAGAGCCTTTTGATTGGCTGAGTACGAGGTCCGTATCACACCAGTACGGACCTCTCGCAACTTTTCGCGCCAAAAAATTGCAATTTTTTTTACTTTGCTCGAAAAAAATAAACACGTTATTTACCGTTTTGGTCGGTCCGTACTGGAAAAATATTTTCCCCCAGTCTCAGAAGCGGCCCTCGACCTTCGGTCTCGGGCCGCTTTCGGTCTCGGGCCGCTTCTGATACTTCGGGAAAATATTTTTCCAGTACGGACCTCCCAGCCGGTAAATAACATATATATATTTGAAGGAATTCCATCTGGCCCACACGACTTTTTCTCATCGAGAGACAGAAGAAGTTTCTTCACATATTCCGAAGTTACCACTGTGAAGGAGAAATTTAGGTTGATTTCAAGGTTCTTTATTGCCATAATACTAGGATAGTATATTCTGGTTAATCATGGGAGAACAAAAAAATGCGTTGAATAAAGGCGCAGGATCAGTTACTAATTTACCTTCTTCAATAAGGTGGATTTGATGATCTGAATTTAATTTATTGCTCGGAAGGAGTGGTTTCAATTTCTAACAAAATTCACCAGGATTTTGTTTGGTCAATGACGCCTCTAAACAAAAATCCTTAATACCTTTTCTCTTTAACGAAGTTACTAAATTCCTTTGTTCTCTATGTTTATTCCAATTGATGTCAGACGAAACTCTGCGAAACTTCTTGTAGAGTCGGTTTCTTTTTGACGTATCTGTTTTCGAATATTTGAGTCAATCCAAGGAATCTGTCTATTACGTATCTTCAACTGGATAATATAGGTATATGGTTATCAAGAACTTGATTGTAGATGCCAAATGTCGTCAATATTTTCAAATGCATAAGCACTGTCCCAAGGGATCTCACTAACATCATGAACAAGGGAACTTACGTTAAGATTTTTTGTTGATCTAAATTGTTTTTAATTTAGATTTGGGTAATTTCAGTTTTCTAACCATATAAATTAAATCGTGATCACTTATGCCAAGATGCAAATTACCACTTGTTGACATTCGTTCCGGTGTCACAGGAAATTCGCCCCCCCCTAGGAAATTCGCCCCCTCCCCCTGTGGGGGGGGGGCGAATTTCCTAGGAATTTCGCCCTCCTGGGGGCGAATTTCCTAGGAATATCGCCCCCCTTTAGGAATTTCGCCCTCCTCTTTAGTCGCAAGATATAAATCGGAATCCACTCGCCGTCAATATGTGGTAACAACACGTCTTCTGTCATTCGAAATTAAACTATTTCCACTCGTCAGCAGCCAAAACGGCAATGTCGAAGCGAGCCAATTGTCAGTTGTGACTCAGCGATTGGAAAATATCTTTCTCCTAATGTGCATGGGTTTTGTTTTTAGTATGTTGTTAAATATAGCGGTCACTTCATTAACGGGGGTGACGTATTCAACATTTATCGTATAAATACCCGCTCTGTTTTGTTGATAAATTGTCGGCAGAAATGCATTATCTTATCCTTCTTCTTTAGTTTAAATGTTTTTCTCCACTTTTTTCTTAACTCTGACTCTGCTAAGTTTTGAACACTTCTTTTAAGAACTATCCAACATTGCTATTCACCTTCATGAATGCATTTTCCAAAGCAATATTTAATTTTGTCACCACGACAAAATCGTTATTTTAAGAATTATTTTAGAAAAACTTCCAGAAGAGTACGATATGATTGCATGCGATCTTTGCGGGGAATGGTTTCACCTAAAATGTGTGCAATGCAATTCTACGCAAAATGAATGGCTTTGCCCTTCGTGTAAAATATTAAATTTAATAAAAAATGTTCTTGAGAAGTTTAGTTTCAAAACGAAATTGAGAGGGGGCAAATTTCCTAGAGGGGGGCGAATATCCTAGGAAATTCGCCCCTAGGGGGGCGAAATTCCCAGGAAATGTTTCCCCCGGGAGGGCGGAATTCCTAGGAATATCGCCCCCAGGGGGGCGATATTACAGCGGGACGAATTTCCTGGGACACCGGGTGTGATACCAATATGACATCGATCAGACTAGACGAAGTATCTGTTACTCTAGTCGGTTCCTTTATAATGTTGGTGAGACAAAACTTATCACAAAATTCAGAGAATTCTGGGTTGGGGCCATGCTGGCTGATACTCCCTGCGAGCATATTTAAATTGAAATCACCAATAAAGATGATCTCGTTTCTTTTTGCATACATTTGTTCCGCTGCAGTAACACACGATGAAATATTAAGTCAACTGTTTTACATTTTCCAGGCGAGCGATAACAAGCACAAATAATAAACCAAATATTCTCATTACCCCTGATTCCAGACCCACAGGTTCGAGTTTTGCTCGTCGATGAGCGGTGATCGTTGACAGAATGTAAACAAGGATACCACCAGCACCCTTCTTACGATCTTTGCGGATAATGCGGTAGAGGGTGGCAAATTAGTGAATTCGATATTGAGCTGTCAATTTTGCTTTCTAATAAATAATATATCAAGATGGCAATATGGCATTGATTAAGAATCTCCAAAATTTCATAGATTTTTCCATATGTACTATTGATATTCAAGGTTGGTTTTATTTTCAAGTTGTTTTTGTCGGAATGCGTTAACAGCCAACTACGTTATTTTTAAGTAGTTAATCCAATTTACCACTGAAACAGAACTGCAATCATTGCGATAATCTTTTTTTCAGTTTAGACTCAGACAGACAGAGAGACTGGAGATTGTTGGATAAAGCACGGGGCGAAGACAAATAAACAACAATCAACGACAGCGAACGTGGATTATTTCTCGGTGAAAATATAGAAGCCAGTTGTAACAGCGACGGTGGAAAAGTGAGAAAGAACAACAAAGAAACCGAAAGATGTATTTTCGTCTCGCCATTTTTTTGCTTGTGGCCATTTGTTTTGCAGATTCATTTGCCGGGATGACGAGCCGTTATCGCGGTCCACCAAGGCCACCGCCAGGGACAGGAGCAACACCTGATTGTCCCATAGACGATAAAATTGCTGCCTTTTTAAAGAAGATAAATAGCGGACACAGAGGGACAAAAGGAGAATCTGGGAAAACGGGTACACCAGGAAGAATGGGTCCAAAGCGGTCCAGAACTGCAGTAAGTTATTCAATCATAGTTCAATCGATCTCAGACCAATGTGACGCGAAGAGAACTCAACTTGTATTAAACTACCTCCCTCTATTAAACGGCCATTTGTTAAAATCCCAATATATATATATATATATTGAATATTGGACCTGTCATTTCTCCCTCCCCCTCAGTCTGTTTGCTGTTCGCATCTCATTGATTATTAGTTTGTTTAGCTTCCGTGCATTTGATATATATATATATATATATATATATATATATATATATATATATATATATAGGTAATATTTGGCATTTCACTCGATCAAACTACATGTTGAAAGGATTTATGGTGAAGGAAAATTTCGAGTGTTGGAATACATACATTTTAAGACCAAACCGGGACCAGTTGCGAAAAATGCAACTTAGCGGCCTTCCGGTAGGAATTGAACCCGCGACTGAAGGCCGCTAAGTTGCATTTTTCGCAACTGGTCCCGGTTTGGTCTTAAAATGTATGTATTCCAACACTCGAAATTTTCCTTCACCATAAATCCTTTCAACATGTAGTTTGATCGAGTGAAATGCCAAATATTACCTATAATATACCCAGAATCTTATCCCGGCATTACCACCATATATACAGAACTCGTGACTAGGCTCTCGGCAACGGCTTCCGTAGCTCAGTGGTCAGAGCACTGCACTAGCAATCGCAGAGTCGCGGGTTCAATTCCTACCGGAAGGCCGCTAAGTTGCATTTTTCGCAACTGGTCCCGGTTTGGTCTTAAAATGTATGTATTCCAACACTCGAAATTTTCCTTCACCATAAATCCTTTCAACATGTAGTTTGATCGAGTGAAATGCCAAATATTACCTATAATATACCCAGAATCTTATCCCGGCATTACCACCATATATACAGAACTCGTGACTAGGCTCTCGGCAACGGCTTCCGTAGCTCAGTGGTCAGAGCACTGCACTAGCAATCGCAGAGTCGCGGGTTCAATTCCTACCGGAAGGCCGCTAAGTTGCATTTTTCGCAACTGGTCCCGGTTTGGTCTTAAAATGTATGTATTCCAACACTCGAAATTTTCCTTCACCATAAATCCTTTCTATATATATATATATATATATATATATATAATATATATATATATATATATATATATAATATATATATATATATATATATATATATATATATATATATATATATATATATATATATATATATATATATATATATAAATAACAAGTTCGAAAACATATATGAGTAGAGTGCTCGATACCGAGGTAGAGCGGAATAGTAAGACAAAAAGACAAACTTGAGTTACTTCATTTGAATTTTAATCACTACAGATCTGTTTCGTATGGCAAGCGTAGCTTACCACACTCATCAGGTGATTTTCGCGTGTGATGTTAATGCCTGGGAAACTTGAATGTCAAAAACTCATTAATATTCATTAACCAAATTGTCCAATCACATTTCCGTATTTAGTCACGCGCAAGGCTTTTATACCTGATACGAACTCTATATATATATCTCTACGAACTTTATATAAAATTCCTGCTAATTTGCATTTCGCCCATACATCAACCCAATTTACCTCTAATAGAAAATAAAAACCAGTACACTCCCTAGTGATTACAATCAATTGTTTTTGAAGCTATTTAAATTTTAAAACACTCGAACACTCGCGTTTTATCATATCTAAAATGCTCGCGCTGCGCGCTCGCATTTTAAATATGATAAAACGCTCCTTCTCGTGTTTTAAATACTACATATATATATATATATATACTATAGACGATGTAGTAAAAACCGTTGGAAGAGTGCTCAATGGAAATCCAGAGCATATTATAGTAAAAATTCAAATATATATATATATATATACATGGTTCATTTCCAGCCGGAAGGCCTCTAAGTTGCATTTTTCGCAACTGGTCCTGGTTTGGTCTTAAAATGTATATATTCCAACACACGAAATTTTCCTTCACCAAAAATCCTTAGAACCTATATATATATATATATATATAATTTACAAGTAGATATACGTGTCTTTATATATACGATGAATAACGGATTATAAAATTCAAATTCAAATTATAACGGTACTGACGGTCAACGGACAAAACTATTAATATACATAAATGATTATGTTTACACTCAATAATTTTATAATGCTCTAAAAACTATAAACAAAACAAAAATATATACAAGAGAAAGACTGAAGTTAGTACCGTTGTAATTTGAATTTTATAATTCGTTATTCATTGTATATATAATCCAGTAAGCTTACATCCGGTGAGTTATGTCCGGTGTACATATGTCCGGTGTACATATGTCCATGTGTATATATGTCCGGTGGGCTTTTGTCCAGGGATTTTGTCCGGGGGCTTTTTTGTCTGGGGATTTTTCGTCCGGGGCTTTTATCCGGGGGCTTTTTTGTCTGGGGCTTTTTTGTCCGGGGGCTTATTTATCCGGTGGGATTATATGGCGGGTGTCAAACATCAACAGGTCGAAACCTTAGCGCGAACTAAACATTGTTTTGATCTTCTAGACCCAATGGCCTTTCGACTGCCACAACGTAGCTGTGAATTTAGCCATGGGTGTCTACGATACGGAAGTCTATCACTGTTGCAGGAAATGTGCCATGCCGAAATTCATGCACTGCGTTTTGCAAAACCCTTTGTGGATGTGTCATAGCAACGCACATCGCTGTATCACCGAGTGCCAATGCAAGAGAAGCCCTGGTCCACCTGGTCCACACAAAGAATGCAAGAAAGAAATAAAGTACCACCGAGGTTCACCTTGTGTCACAAAATCATGTATTGCAATAAATATTTAATTCAGCTTAATGTTTCTTTTACTTAAAGGTGAGATAGATATATACTTTATTTCAATTACTTGGTTACTTGTGTAATTTACAATAGTAAAAAACTAAAATTAGAATATATAGTTTAATATCTACATTAGTCATTAAGAATATATGTATAAATAGATAAAAAAATGAATAAGGGACCATTATTTATGGTCGGAGCCGAAGAGAAATAGATTTGGTGCTGAAAAAATAATTTTACCCAACCAAATTAAGATCAGAAATTTAACCGTCCCAACCATTCATGGGGAAAGAAAATCTTTTACCTAATCCAAGAAGAAAAAGTTAGATAAAGCCCAATTTCCAGCATATCGTCGATACAAGTTTTAATAGCAAACCCAAATATAGATATACAGACAGATCCTACTGTTATAACTCTCAGATTATTATCTCCCCAGATGACTAAGAACGGATGACGAGATTCAACATTTAAATGATGAACTTTTTTATGTAAATAGTCATGAAAATTTTGCACTCAATCATTTAGGTCTTAGAATTTTCAGTTACCCAACCATTTTCTCTTCGGCCCCCACCCCGGCCATAAATAATGTGACTGGTCCCTATAAGCATGAATAAAGAATAAAACAGATTAAACTTAAAAAGGTGTATACACGTTACTGATCTACAGAACTGCAAGCAGGTCCGTGCGTGTCCGCTGAAGATTGAAGGTGCGTTTACGTCTTAGGTTATATTTGGCCACATGTCTGGTTGGAAGTAATTCATGTAGCTAGTTTATGCGATGGATCAGATACAGTAAAAACCGGCGTACAAGAACCTAGATTTTTCCAAGTTAGCCTAAAAAGGTTCTTATGTGAATGGTGTTTACTGCAAAATTAGGCTATTTAGGTTCTTAAACAGGTTCTTATTTTCGTAAGAAAAAAAGCGACTTGGTTTTGGTAAGTGTGGTCTATTATTGATATAAATTATGCGTAAATTTCCTCCAAAATGACTGCAATCTAAGCAAATACAAACCGTATATACATTTTAAAGCTACACTGTGTGTAATTTACAGCTCACTGTGTGTAAATTCAATGGAACAAAATAATGTATACAACTGTAAATATATATACACTATTTGTCTGGTTCTGGCTCATTTTCATAACTTTGTAGAGTTTATTTTCTTTGATTTATAAATTTTTAGTTTTTACTCTATTTGATAAAATAAGAACCTGCTTTCAAATTTTATCCTAAAACAGGTTCTTATGTAAAGGGGGTCTAAATGGAAAATCTTAGCCTATAACATCAGAAGAAACAAAATATATTTCTTTACTAGTCACTCATCAAACACTTCCATTCGCAAACTTATTCGTGCTGTTTCAGCAGCATAACCCGGCCTTCCACGCTTCGGAGGCGAAGCGCTCGTAGCAGTATCGTAGCAGCTTCTATGTATCGAAAAGATTACAATAGTAAATGATCAATTTTACGAAAAATATCACAATAATTGATCACTCAGGTATATTTACTTCTTAGAAAACTTAAAAATGGATAATTTATAAGAAGGATTGATCAAATATCGACGGATTCGTTTGTGAACTGAAATAGGCGTCCCATAAAATGGCCGCCAAGAAGAAAACAAGCGCGCAAAGCACTATGGTTCGAGAATATATAGTTTGTTTCAGAAATACTTTTCTGAAATATTTTTGCCATACTTTCACTTTTACTTAAAGGGACACTCCGGCCCAAATACAAATGTAGTTCATATGAAAGATCTTACTGACTTTAGATTATTTCCAAAGTTTCAGCATTCCTATCAATTTAGTTAAGAAGATGTGGCTAGTTGAAGTTGGAGAGTTTGTCCAATTTCGACGCCATTTTGTTTCTCAAATATGACGTCACTGAGTGACGTGATCTCGTATTATGCCTAAGAAGCTCCTCTACCTTCCTGCATGATGAACTAAATAGTTTATTTCGACTAATTTTCGTCCAAAGACAATTCACAATAACTATCACTATGTGATCGCCATCAAAACAACTCCACTGACGATAAAGAATCACTCAATGACGTCATATTTTCAAAACCAATATGGCGTCAAAATCCACAAATTTTCAACTTCAACTAGCAATATCTTCTCAACTAAATTGATAGGAATGCTGAAACTTTGGAAATAAACTAAAGTCAGTAAGATCTTTCATATGAACTGCATTTGTATTTGGGCCGGAGTGTCCCTTTAAGTAAGATTTTCAGGCCATACTTTTACTTTTAGAGGAGTCACTTTATACTTTTATAATTAAGTACAAAATATCAGTATACTTTGTTGAACACTGGATACAATTGAATCCAATAACTTGCTGCACTGCTCTTTACGTCTGTCGTACAAATGGCTAAGGTTACAAATGTCTAAATTATGATGGTATGGCATTCCAGGCGATATAATAGATCAAGAGCCCTCTTCTGCACACGTTCCAAGTCATCGTTCAATAAGCAGGAAGAGAGTAATGGAAAACTGCAGGAGAGCAGTACTCAAGGATTGGTCTGATGCAAGTACAGTATAGAAGTTGATAATATCACGGACAGGAACCTTTGCGCGTTTCAGTAAGACCAAAAAATAGAGCCGTTTGTTCGCTGTCTTAATTGTTTCGTTAAGATGGGAATTGACAAGGACATTGGCATAAACCCCAATAATAATAATAATAATAATAATAATAATAATAAAGTCTTTATTCATTTGATAAAAAACATATCAAAAGTTACAATTTTGCTAACAACTAATCAACACCTTATCTAAAAATATTTACAAATATAAGTATTTAGAAACTAGTGCTAAAACTATATCGCTAAATGGTATTTAAAGGGACAATCCGGCCCAAATACAAATGCAGTTCATATGAAAGATCTTACTGACTTTAGTTTATTTCCAAAGTTTCAGCATTCCTATCAATTTAGTTGAGAAGATATTGCTAGTTGAAGTTGAAAATTTGTGGATTTTGACGCCATATTGGTTTTGAAAATATGACGTCATTGAGTGATTCTTTATCGTCAGTGGAGTTGTTTTGATGGCGATCACATAGTGATAGTTATTTTGAATGGTCTTTGGACGAAAATTAGTCGAAATAAACTATTTAGTTCATCATGCAGGAAAGTAGAGGAGCTTCTTAGGCATAATACGAGATCACGTCACTCAGTGACATCATATTTGAGAAACAAAATGGCGTCGAAATTGGACAAACTCTCCAACTTCAACTAGCCACATCTTCTTAACTAAATTGATAGGAATGCTGAAACTTTGGAAATAATCTAAAGTCAGTAAGATCTTTCATATGAACTACATTTGTATTTGGGCCGGAGTGTCCCTTTAAAACATAGCCTATTACAAAATTATTTTTAAAACGTTGAGTGTTTATTTTAGGACGTTGACTGGTTTGTGACCGGAGTCTACGTGAAGATTCGTTTACTTTGGGGAGAAGGGAATATAGCGGGTGGTAACAATCTGAACTGATTCTGGCGAAGAGCCTTCTGTCGTACTTTTCCAACAATGTTTATAAATTCAGAAATATAGCGTCTCTTATAGCATCTCTTTAAAAAAATATTGTACTACATTAAGATCGGCTTCACTTGCCCCATACACTGGAAGGTCATAGACTATCTTTGAAAGAACAATTGCTTTAAAAAGCAGATCAATTTCCTCTTGGCTATAGCCCTCTTTCCTCAGCTCTCTAATTACATACAAACATTTATTTGCTTCAAATAATTTGGTCTTAACGTGCTGAGAAAACATACAGTTGGATTGGAAGGTAACGCCAAGTATAGTAATAATAACCTCAAACCTAACCCTAACGGCGTAGCTAACCCTAACCTAACCAAAAATAAAGACTGCAGACAAAAACAAAAAGGTCCTTTTGAGTCATCACGTTTAGCCATTTCACGTAGTAGGTGAATCTTCATCCAAATGACCTGCACGTCATGTGGCGGGTAAAGCGGTCAGTGTTGGCGGAAATGCAAAGAAATGAAAGTAGTATACCCCAGTCAAAATACAAATGTAGTTCATATGAAAGATCTTACTGAATTTAGTTTATTTCCAAAGTTTCAGCATTCCTATATTTAGTTAAGAAGATATGGCTAGTTGAAGTTGGAGAGTTTGTCTCGGCTCGCTCCAATTCCAACGCCATATTCGTTTCTCAAATATGACGTCACTGAGTGTCTCTATCTCGTATTATGTCTAAGAAGCTCCTCTACTTTCCCAAATGCGGAACTAAATAGGAGGAAGAATAAATGATGAAAGAATCAATACGATTCCCGCTTTCAAGACGTCTAATTGAACAGAAGGTTTAACGATTTAAGTAATATGCACCAACAATAGTCTAGTCACCAACAATAGTCTTTCTAAAGACTACAACAACCTGGACGATCAACTTCACACATCTAATGATACTCCTAGGTTCTAACCATTTATTTTGAAGTTAAGAAGATCTCACAAGTTGAAGTTGGAGAGTTTGTCCAATACCAACGCCATATTTGTTTCTCAAATATATGACACGCCTCTATATCTCGTATTATGCCTAAGAAGCTCCTCTACTTTCCCGCATTAGGAACTAAATAGTTTACTTTGATTAATTCTCCTCCAACGAGCACTCACAACAGCTATCACTACGTGGTCGCCATCAAAACATCTCCACTGTCAATAAAGAATCACTCAATAGCATCACGAAGTATAAACTTTATTACTTAAATCGTTAAACCTTCTGTTCAACTAGACGTCTTGACGAGTGATGCATAAGATATCCCACGGTCGAACTTATTACCTTTCAAACTTATTTTTACTTTTTGTAATCCATTGTCCGCGCTGAAACGGAAGTCTCAGTCAAAAGTTATAAAAACGAATGCCATGAAAGCAGTGTAGCACAATCAGGTTTAGTCGAGTAAGAGGTGGAAGTCGAAAGAACAGTAAGGAGGATGCGAGACACGATCGCTTTCGTTTGCTTTCTGGTGATATCGATCTCTTGTTTTCGAGATGGTCAGATCATGGCGTTCATGTTCAAACAACGACAAACAAGTTTGTCAGATGGAAAGCCATTGCAGTATTGTGATGTTGACAAGAAAACTGCTATGGTTATGAAGGAGCTGAGGCTAATCCAAACAAAAGATGAACGACTAGTACATAGTTGGCCATTCAGAGAGGTAGGGACAAGGAGGAGACCAAGAGCGGCCACAAATAAAGTAAGTTCTATCAACATTTTTCCTAACTTTTGCTTTCGACGCGCTGACGACGACGCACGTACGTACCAATTGGCCAGCTTATACAAAATTATTACTAGGGAGATGCAAAGTATCATGGGGCAAGTGCTTCACAGAATAAAGTGGTCTATAATTTGAATGATATACAGTGTATACCAAACATTCGCTTTCTTCTGATGTCTCGTCTTGTCTTTCTGCACGCCGTGCTCGGTCTCTATGCAGTCTTCGCCAGTTCGCCTTAATAACAATATTTTGACAAGCTTCGATCGATAGGATGTAGTCACTGATCTCGAAAGAAGACTGGATCAAGCAACTATTGTTCAGAAAATGAAACCGGAAGTCCGCCATTACTAAGGGACCAACTGAGGATCCTATGAGGTTTTTTGTTGGATTATGTGCTCTTACCATCGACAAAATAAAATAATTTTACTATAAAGAGGACCAGAAAACATTTTTCAAATTACTGGGTAAAACGATTCATGCCCTTAGTAATGGCGGCCGTTGGCTCTAATTATCCAGTGAGAGAAGCCTAATATGAGACGTCAAATTAGGTTGAAGATTTTATGCATTTAATGTTAATAAAGAAACTATATTGCCCAGACACTAAACCTATTTCGCGAGCGTCACAGTTTGATTTGCTTGCAAACTCGGAGCTTCTAATGATCTCTCGTCAATTTACATTATGCAAATATGCAGGCTTCAAAATCAGCTCATCACATACAATATTTTTGAGATCAGTGACTGTAGTCGGTACAAGCTCCTCCTCCTTCTTCTTATTCTTCTCCTCCTCCTCCTCCTCCTCCTCCTTCCCTCCTCCTCCTCCTTCCTTCCCTCCTCCTCCTCCTCCTCCTCCTCCTCCTCCTTCCCTCCTCCTTCTTCTTCTTATTCTCCTCCTCCTCCTCCTCCTTCCCTCCTCCTTCTCCTCCTCCTCCTCCTCCTCCTCCTCCTCCTCTCCTCTCCTCCTCCTCCTCCTCCTCCTCCTTCTTCTTATTCTCCTCCTCCTCCTCCTTCCTCTCTTCTTCTTCTTCTCCTTCCTCCTCCTCCTTCTTTCTTCTCCTCCTCCTCCTCCTCTTCTCCTTCTCCTCCTTCCTCCTCCTCCTCTCTCCCCTCCTCCCTCCTCCTCCTCCTCCTCCTCCTCCTCCTCCCTCCTCCTCCTCCTCCTCCTCCTCCTCCTCCTCCTCCTCCTCCTCCTCCTCCTCCTTTCCTCCTCCTCCTTCTTCTTCTTCTTCTCCTCCTCCTCCTCCTTCTTCTTCTTCTTCTTCTCCTCCTCCTCCTCCTTCTCCTTCCCTCCTCCTCCGCTCCTCCTCCTCCGCTCCTCCTCCTCCTCCTCCTCCTTCTCCTTCTCCTCCTCCTCCTCCTCCTCCTCCTCCTTCTTATTTACCTAACTGATCATCAATATTTTATATCCAGGTCTCCTGGCCATATAACTGTCTCCACGCAAGCATCATCAAATACGAAGGAGAGCACCAGTTCGTCGCACAAATACACACCTGCTGTGAAGATTTTTGCAAATTCCCGCAGTTTTCCCGTTGTCTCTCCGACCACCCCACTTCAACATTGCGTTGCCCTAGCGACGGTTTCTATTGCATCGTCAACTGTGTGAAAAAATATGACCCCAATAGTGTTGAGTTACGGCGTACCAAAATTCTAACGTCCTCTCGAATCCTACTTGAACCGACCAGCCCCCCTCGTAACTCAAACAAGTGTGAGAGAACCGCTGTGAAATCTGGAAAACTTTGTACGGAACGTTTATGCTTTCCATTGAATCTTTAGATTGATAGATATTGTTAAAACATAGCACTGGTATGTTTACAAAGCTTGTATATCAATAAATGTGTTAGGGTATAGTTGTATGTAGTTGGGTTAATCATTAGTTATAGGTAAGGTTTGATGGATTTCCGGCTCGATTTTGCCGTTCACTTTAATCACTTGGAAATGTACTAGCTAAATTAATACAAATAAGTCAGAAATATAAAAAAGTATATACAATTGATATCTCAAATAAAACAAGGAATTTAAGCTATAAAATTTGTAGTCATTTGTCCTAGATAGATAGATAGATAGATAGATAGATAGATAGATAGATAGATAGATAGATAGATAGATAGATAGATAGATAGATAGATAGATAGATAGATAGATAGATCGAGCGATCGAGCGATGCTGCTCTCCTCGTAAGTTGGAAGGTCGTTATATGTCTTTGGACCATAATACTTGGACCATAAAAGAACGTTTCATCAGTGGCGTAGCTAGGGTTTCAGGGGCCCCTGTCCAGAAATTTGGAAGAGTCAGGGGAATAATCCGTTGGCTCAGATTTTGCTTGCTTGGGGCCCCTGGACATTCGGGGGCCCTGGTTCAATGAACCGCCTGAACCGCCTATTGCAACGCTACTGCGTTTCATACATTCTAGTTTAATTTATTATCATCTGTAATAGCATGCTATAGGCTAGAATTATTATCAGCTGTAATAGCATCCTATAGGCTAGCATTATTATCAGCTGTAATAGCATCCTATATGGCTTACCAGAAACTGAATTGAGCAAGTTACAGCGAATTCAAAATACAACTGCTAGACTTGTTGCAGGGGTTAAAAAATCAGAACATATCTCCCCTGTGCTTCGTAATCTTCACTGGTTGCCAGTGAGATCAAGGATTGTTTTTAAGATACTAATAATTACTTTCAAGGCTTTACATGGCCAGGCGCCTGTTTATATTATTGATTTGATAACTAAATATAAACCTACTCGTGCTTTGAGATCATCTAACCAAAATCTGCTACTTGAGCTAAAATCCAAAACGGTGACTCATGGAGACCGAACATTCTCGGTTGTAGCACCAAAACTGTGGAATTTATTACCACAGGAAATTAGAAGCTTTGAAATGTTAAGTAGTTAGTCAGCACTTAAGACTTTTCTTTTTTAAAATTAATATATAGTTTTTTGTTCATAGTGGTAATATATGTAGTTTAGGCTTTATCTTATAATGAAACTGTAATTAGTTTTATAAGAACTTTAAGAATATATTGTTGTAAGAGCATTGAGACTATTGTATAATGCTCCTAATACGTCTATTATTATTATTATTATTACTATTATTATTATTATTATTATTATTATTATATCGTCATGGCGAACGGTTGTGCCTGACGGTGCTCCGTTTAAAATGATGCGATTGTAGTATAATCCGTCGTAACTGCCGTCGTTAATGCTGTCAGTTTAATAGAGTTGTATCAAGCTTATGATTGAAAAGTTAAAACGAGCGTTCAAATTGGCTGTTCGAACTGGAAAGATATATTTTGTTGGAACGAAGTTGGATGGACATTTCGATTATGATTTTCGCCATTTTATTAAAGGATTAAACACACCAGAATGGGAAGCGTTCGAGGAGAAAGAGAAGCAGTTTAGAGCAGAGATATCATCGAGAAGGATTAACCATGGGGATTTTGTATGCCACGGTAATGTAGAGCTTTGGTTTAATCTTCTTAAAGTTTTAGTTGGAATTTTTTATCAGAACAACACATTTTTATGCAAGAAACGCTCTGGTGGGCATTGGAGCGTTAACTTCCAAAAATATGTTTGTCGAATTTTGAGAACGTTCCCAAGGGATGATAATTACAGCTGTGAAAATGAGATCTGTCAGATTGACTATATTCACAAACAGTTGGAGTACATAAAGCAAACGATTAGACCGTTTTTTACTCTTAAATCACCAAATAACATTGCGAACAATGTTGTTACTAGGGGAAAATTGATTGATCTTTGGTTGGTTAAACGTAAAAAGGCGATTGCAATAATTAAGAACGATGGAGAATGGCCGGTTAACGTCAACATATCTATCTCTACTGAACGCAATGAGGCGTATTATCAAGCGTCGGAAAAATACATCATTAGTGATGATTTTACAGCAGACGAAAATCGATTTTTTGATCGTACTAAAGCGATAAATTCCGTCCAGTCTAGTGATTTATTTAGTCTTGACGAAATTGAGAAGGTTGTTGACAATTGCCCTAATGGAAAGAGCTGTGGCTCGGATGGGGTCGTTTATGAAGATTTGAAAGAAATATTTCAAAAGCACGGAAATGCTTTTGTGAATATATTAAACGTTATGTTGGTTAATCAACGCATATCATCGCTGTGGAAAAAATGTATTATTCTACGTATTCCGAAATCGAACTTTTCAAATGTTGATCTATCGACCCTTCGAGATATTTCACTCCTACCGACTAGCTATAAAATCTTCTCGAAAGCAGTTTGCAACAGAATAACTCCATACTTTTCCAATATTATTGCATTTTGGCAACGTGCCTTCCTTCGTAAACGTGACAGGCAAGAATTGATTTACACCTTGAAAACCGCGATTGATGATTTTAGACATCTCAGTACCATGTTGAACGTTGTGTTTATTGATTTCGCAGATGCCTTTGGAAGTATTAGACATGAATTTATCTTTGAAACGCTTATGGAGTTTGAAATTCCTCAAATGTACTGTTGCTTAATAGAAGACTTGTATAGGTTCTCATCTTTTAGAATCATTTGCGAGTTTCGCTCGAGCAAAGAATTTTACATCGTCAGAGGTACTAAGACTGGTGATCCATTGAGCGCTGTAATATTCATCCTAGTGATTGACAGAGTTTGTAAACCTATGATAACTGCAGCATTAATCAGTCTGAACATTGAAAATGAGCGGAACATAAACCCGATACCACTACAGGCTTATGCTGACGATATAGCAGTCCTACAATTTAAAGTCGAAATTACTCAGAAAATGTTTGATGCTGGAGAACCATTGATGAACAGAGCAGGTCTAGAGGTGAAACCCAGCAAATGTGCAGTTTTATATGCAGAAGATCTGGAAACAACTGGTATAAAGGAAAGTATGACGAAAAGCCTGAGGTAACTGTTCAAAATCACAAACTTACAGTCTATGGAAGAAATACATCGTACAAATATTTGGGAAAATCTTTGTCATTATCAGGTGAAGACCCTGAACAAATTAGTGAAATTCTTGAAAAGTATGAAGAACTATTACATAAAATCTCTAAATGCGATCTTCCGCTATCGTTGAAAGCAAGTGCTTTCAATAATATGGCCCTGGCAAAAATTCTTCATCATTTTTATAATTCAAGACTAAGTGAAGGGCAATTAGAGCATATGGATGCTATTCTTACAAAAATCATCCGTCAACTATATGGTTTGTACGACACAACTACTCAGTTGGTGATTTACCTACCAAGAGAACATGGTGGTATAGGTATCAAACGAGTCTCTGACGTATATAGAACAACGAGATTAGCGTTTATGGTAAAGATGTTGAACCACCCAGTAGAACAGTTCCGTAATGTTGCGAGAGAATCACTTATTCTTGATATGAAGAAGAGGAAGGTTGATAAAACTGTCAGTAGTTTTAATTTTCTTGGATATGAACTCAAACAAGACGGTTATTTGAATTGCCATACGTCCTTTGGCTGCCAGTCTGATTGGCCCGACATGCTTCGTTATGCTAGAAAATTGAATGTTAATGTTGTGTTTGTCGAAGATAGAGCAGTAATCAAGATTGATGATAATTACTACGATGACACCTGTGCATTACAGAAGGTTCTTTTCAAATTAACGGTGGAACGTGATCTTGATAGAGCGAAATCTCTTTCTATTCAGGGACCCTTTCTTTGCCTAACGGATATTCATTTAAAATCGTCACATTCTATTCTTTATAATTGGAAAATCGGTGATGATTTAGTTAAATTTGCGATCAAAGCCCGATTAAATTTGCATCCTACCAACTTTACAATTTTCATTTGGAATCGTGAACATGATCCAATGTGTCCATTTTGTCGACAACATACCGAGAGTATGGCACACTTGATGAACGGATGCAAAGAATTTCATAATTATTACAATCGTCGTCACAATCGAATAGCAGACAAAATAGCCGATGAAATCAAACAGAGTTGTCGCCGTAGTCGCGTTTATTCAAACAAGTTGTTGGAAACCGTTTTCCCGGAATTTCAGGAGCAGTTGTCATTGTTTCGTCATCGAAAACCAGATATTTTAGTCATTGATCCGGTGATGAAGTCATGTATTGTGGTGGAAGTGACCGTTTGCTACGATCTTTATTTTGGTTACGCCTTTGATGGGAAATGTGAGAGATACGAACCTGTTTGTAATTTTCTGCGTAGAAGGAATTGGAGCGTTAAACTGATTGTTTTGTGTTTTGGATCCCTCGGGTGTATTAAAAAGGATGTTTGGCGTGGAATGAGAGCTTTGTCAATCGATAGAGATGATGCAAAGAGACTGCTGAGTTGGTGCTCGCTATCAAACTTAATTATGGCAAATTATATATGGAGACATAGAGTAAAGAAACTAGTCTCATGACTATACCTTATCCTTTTCAATGTCAATTTGAATGACTACATATACTGTATATTGCTTTGTTGATACTGTGTTGTAGGTTTGATACAATTTATGTGACTGTCGCATGCCTAGCATATATATTTATTGTATTAGAACTGAGCAGAGTGTTCAGGTGTTAGGGCAGAAAGGAAAATATTATTATTATTATTACTTAGGTGGTATTGGAAAACTCAAGAGGTCGAACCCCCCTGACAGATCATTCACGCCCTTAATATTTACCACAACCGGCGGAATGGGCCAGGAATGTTTGAGATATCACAGTCGCCTTACGGAGCTGGTAGCTTTAAAGAAGGGGGAACAGTATGCTAAGACGGTCTCTTGGATCAGAGCAATTATTAAGATCCGCCCTCATCTGCTTGAGAGGTTCTAGGACAATCAGGAGAGTCCCTTGTGATGTTAGGAAGGTGGACTTTGATGTCGAAACTATTGAGGGAACCATTCAATAGTAATTTTATGGACTCGAACTTTTAATACCGGAACGTGGTCTTTGATGTCAGGACTTGTAATTTTATGAACTTGAATCCTTTTAATATTGGAAGTTTTTTTGTTTTTCTTTTTAATAAAATTTAGGAATCGAGTACGTAAATGAACTTTAGATTTTATGGATTAAAATATGTAAATAGGCTTTTTATTCTATTATTTTTAATTATTATTGCTGTTAAAGTTATTATTATGTTGTAATAAAATCATTTTCTAAAAAAAAAATAAAAAAAAATAATGATAATAATAATAATAATAATTATTATTATTATTATTATTATTGGTCCTCAAATCACGACCCAGTAAGGTACGCAGGAGTGTGGATTTTTTCATTTTTTCACTGCCGAGAGGGCGTAGCCAGGGCAACTACCCCAGGGCCGGGCCAAATAAGGAGCCCGAAACGGTAACCATCATTCAAATCCTACACATTATGAAGCTTCTCGGGCATTTAGGAGCCTGTGAAAGACCATAACCCCACTTTCCCCTGACACTTCCTGACACTTTCAGAATCGTTTCAGAAGTACTGAAGTGGAGTCATTAAACATGTTTCAAGTATCAAATACGTGGTAGTCAACTAACTGTGACTTCTTTAATTGAATTGCTAAAATCTATATTGTTTCTGAACCGTTGTCACTGTCTCACATCCTAAGGTCGCTATTGACGACGAACGAAGACGATTCACGCCAAGTATAAAACAACCAAAAAGCCAAGACGGCGAGTTCAGCAGTCTCTGCGAAATTAAGAAGCCAGCTAGACTACTAATAACAGCGACGATTGAAGATCTCGCCAAAGAACAGAAGATGCGCTATTCTGGTATTATTGTTTCGTTTCTCGTGATGGCGATCTCTTGTTCGTTTCGAGATAGCCAAATCTTCGCCATAAGGCTACGTTTTTCAGGCCAACGACGCGGAGAGGGTAGTCGACGCGAACCACCTGCTGCAGGCGAGATGAGAAAGTCGATGACTCGCGGCCTGCCTGACTGTCCCTTAGATGAGAAAATTACTGCCTTTTTGAAGGAGATAGGTGCAACAGACCCCTACAGACGACGGGACGATATAGCTCCAAGATCGGCAATGACTGATACAGTAAGTTAGATCATAGTTAGATCATGACGACATAGTATGAAATATAGTGTACTGTATATATGTATTGTAGAATCAATTAATCGACATGACTAACAGTACGAGAAGTCCCTTTCCGGTCCGACGCCGATCCCCACGCCAGGAGCTACGGTGTGTGTGTGTGTGTGTGTGTGGGGGGGGGGGATGAGACACCCCTCAAATCTTTTTACAAGTTTCAGTCGGCAGAAGTTATATTTTAGTCGGCAGAAGTTATATTTTAGTCGGCAGAAGTTATATTTTAGTCGGCAGAAGTTATATTTTAGTCGGCAGAAGTCAGTATATTTTAGACGTGTTGATGTTAAATGTTTTGTTTATTATATATATAAATGTAATCAACGAGAGAACACCGAAGACATACATTTATTAAACTGATGTCTTCATGTTTTCATTCCGTATTGAGAGTGCGTTATTAACGTATAGGACTAATTAACTATTTCACCAGCTGACCAGGGTCATTCTCGTGCGTCAGTCGGTTGAAGTGAGCTTACACCCCCCCTGTAGAGTACGGCCCTGGTTGTAGGTACAATAATAGGTTAATAATGTAAGTACAATATACACACTATATGTATGTAGTGGATGTTTAAAAAAACGAAATATTTCAATGAGTGACAAATAACTATGGTTCTAGTGTGGCAAAGCTGAGGAATGTCGAGTGTCTAGTTTTTGATAATGACATTTCAAGACTTATGAACAAATTATAAGATTTCTTAAAATTTAAATACTTTATCCAACGATCAATACATTAAATAAGAAAAGTAAACTAAACAACTAGTTAAAAAAGGTCATAAAAGATAAAAATTATAAAAAATATTCAAAAGATCCTAACAATGTTCAATTGCTCTTAAATTAAAAAAAGAACTTCTAGAACCTCTTAAAGTGGCACTACGATGAAAATGCACCCTCGTCTTTTAGATTTTCTTTAGCATAGAATAGTATTTCAGGGTCGAAAGTGATCATCGATGTAAAAAAAAACTAAAAAATGGTATTTTGAAGTAAGTATTTTGAGCTCTGAAATCACTATTATTTAGGCCACCATTACTAAGAACGTGTTCCAAGTGAGCCCGCAATTTCAAAAGGTAATATTGTTTGTGACGTCAGATTCTTAATGCTACGCCTGAATTTCTGTCGAGGTTTTTTTCCTTTTTTTTTTCGAGAAGTAGATGAAATGTCCAGCCTTTCAGACGAAGAATTTGAAAAAACGACCTTGATTTACTTGAAGAATTAGCCACGTGGAGTCTTCGCGTTGAGAATCTGACGTCACTTCGTATGAACGATTAATGGCGGACATAACTAGTTCAGATTCGGAGTAAGAAAAATAATACTTGCCATCGTCCAATCGCAAAACGGTTTCGACCGAGTAATATTTAGCAGTTCTGCTTTATAAATACGTAAAAATATCGATAGGTAAAAATTTGATCGCAGTACCACTTTAAGCATAGATGTCTATGAGCTGGATCCTGAGTCGGACCACCACTCAGGGTCTTAAAATAATCGAGGAGAAAGTGCTGCCTTTGTATAACGACACCAGCAAATATCTTCTCGGAAAACGATCATAAATCGTAGGCCCTCGCAATCCCTAAATCAGTTGGATTTTCCGTTCACCAAAGAGTGATAAACTGAATGGTATGGCTCTGATAAATAGGTGTTTAAAGCTGGCAATTTTCATCGCTAGCATCGTGTAAAATATTGCACACTCCTTTCTCATGTGGATCCATTGGACCCAAAAACTATAGTGACGTAAAAGCTCCGTGTTCAATTTCTAAAACTCTTCAATTATATTTTCGTTTTATTGTTTTATTTATGATCTCTATGGGTTAAACAACAAGCTTCCATTTTATCATTAACTCCGTTCATGTTGTTTTTGCTTACGATCGCGGCTTTTGTTGATGTTTTAAAGGGAAATGGCAATAAAAATTTTCTTTGTCTCATTTGAAAGAACATTTAAAATAATATATGAAGACCTTTTAAAATTTCCCCGTAACTTCCTTAATTTTTGAAATATCTGTGAACAAAAATATCTGCAATCCGCCATCTTGTTTTATAATTAGATCTAATTAAGTGACGTCAAAACCAGGGTAAACATTCTAAAAGTTGTAAATAATTCAGTGGAATGCGTTCAAATAGATTGCTAGTTCACTTAAAAGTATACAACACCCAAAACAACTACGATTTAGCATCTATAATGACTCGATAATTGCTGATATAAAAAACATTTCTACCCTGGTTGTGACGTCACGCATATCCAAGATGGTTATGCATATCCAAGATGGCGGAATGTTCAATGTTCTTTGTTAAAAAGAAGTGAAATATTTACAGAACCAAGAACGATATACAAAATCTGTAAAAGGTCTTGATATATCATTTTAAAAGTTCTTTCAAATAAGATAAACTTAATTTTTATTGACATTTCCCTTTAAATGCATTTTTGGCGTTTCTAAATGACTAGGGATATTTATAAATAAAAAAACTTACGCAAAAGAAGTACCCTTTTCCAGAGTTGACTGAACCAAATTATGAATTTATTCATAATTATGGGAGACAGTTGAAAATGCTAAACAAAGGAAAAGAAAACCAGTCATTATGTTCTATAATAATAATAACAATAATAATAATAAAATAATAATAATAATAATAATGATAATGATAAAGCCACAATTAGCTCATGGCTAGATCCACACAAGACAGCTGGCAGCAATATTTGAACTTCAGATAGAAACACGTGAATGGAAGAGAATTAGAGGTTTAGAGGTTGAATCAAATCCTTGTCGTTTATGCTCCCGATTCCCTGAAACTGTAGAACATTGGGTGGCAGGTTGTCCTGTTCTGCTATCGTAGGGTATCGTACGAGACACAATAACGCTCTGATGATTCTGGCTGTCGCCTGCGGGCTAAAAGAAAATATCGACTCGCTGACGAACTTCTAAGTCGAGGTGACACGGTCAAATTTACACACAATATTGTAATGAGTGCATGGAGTGTTGCACTCAATGGGCAATGTTTCTTGTAACTTTGTTTATGGTGTGTCGCACATTTTGTAGTTAATATGTATAGTTGGCACTCTGTACCAGACGCAAGAAGAAAGGTTCCGAATCGGATTATTTCGGATTGGATCGGATTGAATTCGAATTTCAAGCCTCTATATGTGAGGTGCTAAAGCTAAAGAAGGAATGAAGGAATGAAGGAAGGAATGAAGGAATGAAGGAATGAAGGAATGAAGGAATGAAGGAATGAAGGAATGAAGGAATGAAGGAATGAAGGAAGGAAGGGAGGAAGGAAGGAAGGAAGGAAGGAAGGAAGGAAGGAAGGAAGGAAGGAAGGAAGGAAGGAAGGAAGGAAGGAAGGAAGGAAGGAAGGAAGGAAGGAAGGAAGGAAGGAAGGAAGGAAGCAAGCAAGCAAGCAAGCAAGCAAGCAAGCAAGCAAGCAAGCAAGCAAGCAAGCAAGCAAGCAAGCAAGCAAGCAAGCATGTATGTATGTATGTATGTATGTATGTATGCATGCAAGCAAGCAAGCAAGCATGCAAGCAAGCAAGCTATTACTTGCAAGGATTACTCTGTTGAAATAAATGTTTATCTATCTATCTAACACTATAGATCCATTGGCCTTACTCCTGTCACCATGCAGCTGTGAATGCCGCAAAGCAACATTACGAAACAGACGTCTTCAAATGTTGCGAAGAATGCAGACACCCAGAATTCACACACTGCGTTTTACACAACCCGAAGATGCAGGCTTCGTGGTTGTGTCCTAGCAACGCACTTCGTTGTATCACCAAGTGCCAATGCGCGGAAGAGTCCCGTGGAGGTCATAATACACGCAAAACAGGTCATGCTGCTGGCCAAAAAGGTCAGACTGGTCCAGACAAAAAAGGATCGAAACCGAGATGCACGCAAACGATAGAGCTTCATCGAGGTTCGCAATGTGTCAAAAAATCATGTATACCAATAACAATTTAATAGCTTTACGTAAGAGGTGTTTATATGGAGGAGGGCTACCCCGCTTTACCGAGATCCCGCCTCTCAGTAAAATTTGTTTTCGTTTATATCGGAGAGGAGGGCCAGCCCACCTAGGCGATGTCTCGCTATTGACTACCCGGGATCTCGCCTACGAGCGCTGGAAATTTTCCATGTAAACGCACTCAAGAGGGCTGGCCCTCCTAGGAGGGTTGGTAAGTCAAAGCTCCGTACACGCGACAAAGTTGGTCTTCGCCCGTATATTTTGAGACAACTCTTTGTTGATCACAAGTTCTTTTTGTTCATACGGAGTAGGTTCATTCAGCGGGTTACGTGGGAAAATACATTGACGAGAGATCATTAGAAGCTCCGAGTTTGCAAGAAAATCGAACTGTGACGCTCGCGAAATAGGTTTAGTGTCTGGCCAATATAGTTTCTTTGTTAACATTAAATGTATAAAATCTTGAACCTAAAATTTGACGTCTCATATTAGGCTTCTCTCATTGGATAATTAGAGCCAACGACGGCCATTGCTAAGGGACCAGTCATTATTAATGCCGGGTAGGGGGCCGGAAGATATTTTTCTGAAAACAAAATATTGTTCGTGGCCCCTTATTTTTTAACAAGATATTTTTATGACCCCCCCATTATTAGGCAATATATTTCATAGCCCCCCCAAAAAAAAACCAAAAAAAAAACCTTATTCTTTTATTATTTATAATATAAGACTTATATTAATAATAGTGAAACTCAATGCTATTAGTATATAATTGTCTCTGAATTCAACTCATATTTCTTTACTTGCAGCTGTAAATGAATAATATAAATTACTATTTAATTTATTAAAGTAAAAGCTGAATTGATTATATGATATGTGAACTGTAGTCCACATGTGACAGTCAACTATTTATAATATTAATATTAAATTTGTACCTCTCTAAAAAAGTTCATCGTGTATTTGTAAATAATAATATTTAATAAAAGGAAAAGTCTGACAATTTTTGATAACAGCTATAAATATATATACAGTATATTAAAATAAAAAGGTAGAGTTATTCTTACCAATATATGAAGAAAGTCTCCAATTCCCAGCAATCCTACCACTTCTTGTTGACACAAATAAACTTTCTGTCTGGCTCTCAACATCAGATAGTTCATGGCCCTCATCCTTTTCATCTTCAAGATCACTTGTGCAGTTAATGATCTTATATTAAAGAAACAAAGAGAATAGACAAAAAATATGTAAATTACTTGTGCATTTATGCCTAGAGTCAGGAAGGGACTGCAGATGACTGGAATATCTACAACAGTACACTTAATAGTATGTACATCAAGCATGCATATTGTCTAAATTATTAATCTATGTACACATGTAAGACTATCATCTTACACATATATGTATTATAGCAATAACCAACTCACCTCATCCATATCATCATTTGATAACTCAGAATCATTCCCCACATCCATCTCTTTACCTTCATGGTCCACAATGTTGTGCTCTAATACATGTAAACCTAATTTGTGCCTTCACATGTCTTGAAAAAAAACCTCGATCTTTGCTGTCTTTTTTAGTTTCAAACACCCCATCATGTTGTGCTTAAGAAAGTATTTATTGAGGGTTTCTACAAGCAAATTCTTAATGCTTCCATCCTCAACTTTGCCCAACCATTTGATGTCATCAAAACTCTGCTTTTTCTCCATTTCTCTTCTGATTCTACTTTCTCTTTTTCGCACCTCTTTGGTGATGTGTTTATAAATCAGGTCATCAAGAGCAACTTTCACAGTACTTTCATCAATAATGTACCTTTCTGCAAAACTATAGTTATTGTGGAAGGGTCTTCATTATTCACCGCACCCTGTTGGAACAATTGATTTAACTGGATCCTTGGATTGAAGTCGTCCACTGATCTAGGGACCCCATCTATCTTATTAGGTGTATCTTTGACATGAAAGTACTTACAGTTATTAGAGGTGGGATCAGGAGGCATCGGCTCTGGTATGCGTTGGCAAACAGCATCAACCCACCCAGATACAGGACAGTTTGAACACAATGAGTCATTGTTGTCTTCACAAGCAAATTTCACAATCTCAAAGTACTTATTACCTGTCCGAACATGATTCTTTGAAAAACTCTCTAACTTTGAGAAGTAGTTGTGACCTGGGACAGTCGAGTTATTTTTTTCTCTCAATGAAATCTGTCAGATAGGGCTTATCCCAGTAGAATAATTTGTCTGCTGTACTGAAAGCAGAAAACTGGACAGCAAATATCAATTCAAGCTGCATTTTTAAATGCCGAGGACAAGTACCCTCCTGACAATTTAAGTTCTAGTGATGAAGAAAGTGACTATTAAAACATAACTTTAATATATACAATAATACTTCCTTCATTACTGTTTTTATTTTATATTCTTTGCAATTTTTAATATAGTGCACATTATTTTGATAGACCTCTTTATATTTTTGTGGCCCCCCCTTCCATGCCCAAAATATTTTCATGGCCCCCCCTTCATTGCTCAAAAATTTTTCGTGGCCCCTCACAATATCTTCCGGCCCCCTACCCGGCATTAATAATGACTGGTCCCTAAGGGAACAAAGTCGCAGTAAATCTGTAGGTAAGACCATGAATCGTTTTACCCAGTAATTTGAAAAATGTATTCTGGTCCTCTTTATAGTAAAATTATTTTATTTTGTCGATGCTAAGAGCATATAATCCAACAAAAAACCTCATATGATCCTCAGTTGGTCCCTTAGTAATGGCGGACTAACCAAGTGTGGAATCGAACATCATAGGAAAAAACTGTAAAAAAAATTAATGGGTTTTTCAATGGTAAATGGCCAGTTCCCATACCAAAAACCATTAATGGGAAATTCGAACTGTTCCCAGTAATGGGTTTTCATGGTAAAACCCATCAATGGTATTTTGAACAATACCATTTATGTTTTTTTTTTTGAAAAGCCATGAATGTATTTCTATTTACATTCATGTATTTCTATTTACATTCATGTATTTCTTTGAAAAACCACGAATGTATTTCTATTTACATTCATGTATTTCTTTGAAAAACCATGAATGTATTTCTATTTACATTCATGTATTTCATGTGGTTCATGTGAACCAGAAGAACCAGGTTCTGCTGGTTCATCTGTATTAGAAGAACCAGGTTCTGCTGCTGGTTCATCTGAACCAGATGAACCAGGTTCTGCTGATAGTGATTGTTCTTCTGGTTCAGGTGAACCAGGTTCTGGTTCAGGTGAACCAGGTTCTGGTTCAGGTGGTTCTGGTTCAGGTGAACCAGGTTCTGGTTCAGGTGAACCAGGTTCTGGTTCAGGTGAACCAGGTTCTGGTTCAGGTGAACCAGGTTCTGGTTCAGGTGAACCAGGTTTTGGTTCAGGTGAACCAGGTTCTAGTTCAGGTGAACCAGGTTCTGGTTCAGGTGGTTCTGGTTCAGGTGAACCAAGTTCTGGTTCAGGTGGTTCTGGTTCAGGTGAACCAGGTTCTGGTTCAGGTGGTTCTGGTTCAGGTGAACCAGGTTCTGGTTCAGGTGAACCAGGTTTTGGTTCAGGTGAACCAGGTTTTGGTTCAGGTGAACCAGGTTCTGGTTCAGGTGAACCAGGTTTTGGTTCAGGTGAACCAGGTTCTGGTTCAGGTGAACCAGGTTTTGGTTCAGGTGAACCAGGTTCTGGTTCAGGTGGTTCTGGTTCTGGTTCAGGTGGTTCTGGTTCAGGTGAACCAGGTTCTGGTTCAGGTGAACCAGGTTTTGGTTCAGGTGAACCAGGTTTTGGTTCAGGTGAACCAGGTTTTGGTTCAGGTGAACCAGGTTTTGGTTCAGGTGAACCAGGTTCTGGTTCAGGTGAACCAGGTTTTGGTTCAGGTGAACCAGGTTTTGGTTCAGGTTTTGGTTCAGGTGAACCAGGTTTTGGTTCAGGTGAACCAGGTTCTGGTTCAGGTGAACCAGGTTTTGGTTCAGGTGAACCAGGTTCTAGTTCAGGTGAACCAGGTTCTGGTTCAGGTGGTTCTGGTTCAGGTGAACCAAGTTCTGGTTCAGGTGGTTCTGGTTCAGGTGAACCAGGTTCTGGTTCAGGTGAACCAGGTTTTGGTTCAGGTGAACCAGGTTTTGGTTCAGGTGAACCAGGTTCTGGTTCAGGTGAACCAGGTTTTGGTTCAGGTGAACCAGGTTCTGGTTCAGGTGAACCAGGTTTTGGTTCAGGTGAACCAGGTTCTGGTTCAGGTGGTTCTGGTTCTGGTGGTTCTGGTTCAGGTGAACCAGGTTCTGGTTCAGGTGAACCAGGTTTTGGTTCAGGTGAACCAGGTTCTGGTTCAGGTGAACCAGGTTTTGGTTCAGGTGAACCAGGTTTTGGTTCAGGTGAACCAGGTTTTGGTTCAGGTGAACCAGGTTCTGGTTCAGGTGAACCAGGTTCTGGTTCAGGTGAACCAGGTTCTGGTTCAGGTGAACCAGGTTTTGGTTCAGGTGAACCAGGTTCTAGTTCAGGTGAACCAGGTTCTGGTTCAGGTGGTTCTGGTTCAGGTGAACCAAGTTCTGGTTCAGGTGGTTCTGGTTCAGGTGAACCAGGTTCTGGTTCAGGTGGTTCTGGTTCAGGTGAACCAGGTTCTGGTTCAGGTGAACCAGGTTCTGGTTCAGGTGAACCAGGTTCTGGTTCAGGTGAACCAGGTTCTGGTTCAGGTGAACCAGGTTTTGGTTCAGGTGAACCAGGTTCTGGTTCAGGTGAACCAGGTTTTGGTTCAGGTGAACCAGGTTTTGGTTCAGGTGAAGCAGGTTCTGGTTCAGGTGAACCAGGTTTTGGTTCAGGTGAACCAGGTTCTGGTTCAGGTGAACCAGGTTTTGGTTCAGGTGAACCAGGTTCTGGTTCAGGTGGTTCTGGTTCAGGTGAACCAGGTTTTGGTTCAGGTGAACCAGGTTCTGGTTCAGGTGAACCAGGTTTTGGTTCAGGTGAACCAGGTTCTGGTTCAGGTGGTTCTGGTTCAGGTGAACCAAGTTCTGGTTCAGGTGGTTCTGGTTCAGGTGAACCAGGTTCTGGTTCAGGTGGTTCTGGTTCAGGTGAACCAGGTTTTGGTTCAGGTGAACCAGGTTCTGGTTCAGGTGAACCAGGTTCTGGTTCAGGTGAACCAGGTTTTGGTTCAGGTGAACCAGGTTCTGGTTCAGGTGGTTCTGGTTCTGGTTCAGGTGGTTCTGGTTCAGGTGAACCAGGTTTTGGTTCAGGTGAACCACCAGAACCAGGTTCTGGTTCACCTACCAGGTTCTGGTTCACCTGAACCAGAACCTGGGTTCTGACCTGAACACTGGTTCACCTGTTCACACATTCACATTGATGTTTTTCATGGAATTGCCATTAATGAAAGTTAAAATCACATGAATGGTAATTACATAAGATACTAATTCCCATTAATGTGTTTTTTTTAACAATGGTAAATCAACAAAACCCATACAAAATCATTAATGTTATTTTACAATTTTTTCCTGTGCATCCCACCAACCCTCCCCTTTATAGCAAAAGCTTTTGGTGTGATAGGTGCAGGTCGACAATATTACTTATTGGATTCCTCTGAGCCCAATATTACTTATTACTATTACTCCTAAACCTAATCCTAAACCTAATCCTAATCCTAATCCTAATCCTAATCCTAATCCTAATCCTAATCCTAAACCTAATCCTAAACCTAATCCTAAACCTAATCCTAATCCTAATCCTAATCCTAAACCTAATCCTAAACCTAATCCTAAACCTAATCCTAAACCTAATCCTAATCCTAATCCTAAACCTAATCGTAATCCTAATCCTAAACCTAATCCTAAACCTAATCCTAAACCTAATCCTAAACTTAATCCTAAACCTAATCCTAAACCTAATCCTAAACCTAATCCTAAACCTAAACCTAATCCTAATCCTAAACCTAATCCTACTGGCTTACACTTATACACAAAATCATACGTCATATTATCACCAAGGACGAGATATCGTTTCCATCTCTTCTTGGTCCATTGGTCCTTCAACTGTGACCAAGTTGTCGTGAACTTCGAGAAGCAACTCTACGAAGTGGACGTCTATAAATGTTGCGAAAGATGCAGGCACCCAGAATTCAGGCCCTTTCTCGATATATGAGCAACCGAAATTTAAAATTATTATAACATCAACCCAAGTCAGTTTTAGGGTTAGGATTTGGGTTAGGATTAGGATTAGGCTTAGGATTAGGGTTAGGGTTAGGGTTAGGATAAGGGTTAGGATTAGGGTTAGCGATTATTTATTTTGAATTTCGGTTTGTTCATATATCGAGAAAGCGCCAGAATTCACGCATTGCGTTTCCGAGACACTACCGTATAAGGCCTCATTCGAGTGCAACAGCAACGCACTTCGCTGCATCGCCAAATGTCAATGCAAGGAATGTATGGTGTCCAATCCCCGCCAAAAATCGAACTTTTTATTCATCATTGTACTTTTTGTATTTGTGTAATTATTACGCATTCAACATGCAACATTGTATATTTCACTCTACATTTCATTTCCAACATCGAACTTTTCTAACTCTACATCCAACTTTTCTAACTCAACATCCAACTTTTCAAATTCAACTTGCAACTTTTCAAATTCAACTTGCAACTTTTCAAATTCAAATTTTCAAATTCAACTTGCAACTTTTTAAATTCAACATGCAACTTTTCAAATTCAACATGCAACTTTTCAAAGGCTCTTGGGGGGGGGGGGGGGGGGGGGGGGGGTTGGCTCTTGGGGGTTGGGCAGAGGGCGGAGGAAACGGAAGGGGGATATCGCTGATGAAGTCACTGAGATCATTCGTACGGCATACATGGAGACTTATCGCGGATAAAGGAAATGGATCAGGTTTTTGTCAGTTATACCGCTTCTACCGTGAAGAGTGGAAGAAAAGGGAGACCTCCGTTCGATATATTTCACACGCTTGAGCTTTTCCGCATAAAAAGCATGTTATAAGAAGCTGTTTGGTTCTTAAATGTTGTTAATATATCAAACTACCACTCGCACCTTCACCACCTTTAACGAATACTCGCTTTCGAACTGTTGTAAATAGAGTCTGAACGTGCCCCTTGATATGAAACAACTTTTGAATTACATTCGTGTATTCTTTATAAATTCAAGTACAATTTGTTATTTTATTTCTTACCAGAAACACTCAATCCAAAAGTCGACATCCGGCCTCCTCTCCCCTACAACGTTACTTATTTCCGCAACTGTAAAACATTGACTACCCGTACTGGAATTATCGAGAACGTTGATAACATCGTTTAAAACTTGTATCAAATATTGAATGTTGTCTTTTCCGCCATGATTATTAGGCAGAAGACTTTTCGAGCCCGCGATCTGCTACATTTGCGGTTAAAGTTGAATTTGAAAAGTTGAATTTGAAAAGTTGCATGTTGAATTTGAAAAGTTGAATTTGAAAAGTTGCATGTTGAATTTGAAAAGTTGCATGTTGAATTTGAAAAGTTGCAAGTTGAATTTGAAAATTTGAATTAGAAAAGTTGGATGTAGAGTTAGAAAAGTTCGATGTTGGAAATAAAATGTAGAGTGAAATATACAATGTTGCATGTTGAATGCGTAATAATTACACAAATACAAAAAGTACAATGATGAATAAAAAGTTCGATTTTTGGCGGGGATTGGACACCATAGGAATGGACCCGATTGTACCAAGGCGGGAAAGACTACACCACATACAGATCTGGTTGTAAAGAAACAAGGTCGAAAAGAGGTTCCACCGAAAGATCATGCATTCCCATATAAGGGCCGTATGTTAGATTACTATAATTTGGTTAAACGACATTGGCAACAAAATTTAAGTTTGTCTAATATGAAAGAACTCGTAAAATGATAGAGTAACACCTTTTACAACTTTTCCGTATTTTACTTCGTTTTTGAAATATTTCAGTTTGTTTGATATGTAAATAAGATGGTCTCTGACGCCAGGTGCTGGGCAGAGAATTTTCACTCATTAAAATATTAGTTCCATCTTCAAGTTTGTTCCTCAAATTTACTTGAAAATGTGGGTATAATAATAACTCCTCATGACAACGAACGTTGTAAACTTAGCAGTCAGTAAGATAAGACTTTTTTAATGAGTGAAAATTCTCTACCCTGAACCTGACGTCAGATACCACCATTTACATATCAAACAAACTGAAATATTTCAAAAACGAAGTAAAATACGGAAAAGTTGTAAAAGGTATTACTCTATATCATTTTACGAGTTCTTTCATATTAGACAAACTTAATTTTTGTTTCCAATGTCCTTTAACCTTTAAGCCCTCAATACCACGACCAACTTTAAATACATGCACTGTAATATAAAATGTCGAAATATTTCAATTTCACATTAGTCTCGTCTTGTTAATAATAGCTCGAATCGTGGGTTTTCAGGATGACATTATTTTGCGGAATATGCTTTATTCTCTAAGCCCAGACCTTTTTCTGCCAAGAGATTGGTTTTTCATTGGACACCGAGTTGAAACTGTAATTGGAACAATTATTTTTTGCCTGACAGTTTAAAATACATATCTTTACATGTTGGGTTTTTATATATTTATAATCTTTGGCACTTTCTGGTAAAAATTCCTTAATGTTAACATCAGCTGAAGTTTCATCTTCGTGTCTTTTTCTCCTGCTAAAGTCATTTCTGCTATAACTGTAGGTTTTCATTGAGTTGTAACTGTATTTCTTTACTGATTATTTCCTGCTTTATTAGTTTAGATGAAGAATTAAGCCTCCTGTATATAAAAGCCTTGTGTATACAAGAGCCGGTGATATAAGCTCGCTACTTGAGGAAGTCCTGCGAGAGGCTTCGCTCTACTTCAAAGAAAATGGATGTCTTCCTGTAGAGATTTGAGAGTCGGGGCGATGTATAAATATGTATATACGATGTTTGACTGTTCTGACTGTGTCTCAATAGCTCAGTGGTTAGAGCGCGCCGATGCGTTGATTTGGAGACCTCGATCGGTTTCGATTCCCAGTTGGGGCAGTCAGATTTTTCATATACATATATATTTGACCATTATACTTGTCCAGTTTTTAAAGTTTTTTTTTACTAGTCCAGTAGTAATGATTATTTAATTGTAACTATATAACATTAATCTATTATTAGTACTGATAGTATCAATTGTAATATTAATTGTTACATATATAAGGATATGAGCTTGACGATTGTCCACGTATCGTCTGTCTACTCCGAGCTCTCCCACATTCACTACAACATTGTGTATATTAACACGTATAATTATAGTATGTATACATATATATATATTATATATATTTAAAAAACTCATTAATAATTCATGAGGAAAACACAAAGGAAAATCACCATCGTGTCGTATCTTTATATGTGATAAAGATTCATCCTAATTTACATAAACTTTAGCTTTGATTTTCTTGGCTTAAACAACGTTATTTTTCAAAATTACTACGCCAACGAACTTACCAAATGCTGGTCGTTTTTTAAGCCGTTTAAAACACTCGCAGACGTGTTTTATCAGATATAAAACACTCGGCTGCGCCTCGTGTTTTATATCTGATAAAACACTGCTGCTCGTGTTTTAAACAGTACATAGAGAGAGAATAATACATGGATGAGAGGAAATATGAAATTTATTTCGAGTGTCGAGCAGGGCCTATATCATGAGTTAGCGAAGCGATATATCCTGTTCAATATACGAGAAATACATTTCATATTTACAAGCACTATATATTATTCTGTTTATTTCATAAACATTAACATGGACAATCTAAATTGAGAATTGATTTTTACTTCACTCAAAAAACATAATCATTGAATCGCTGAATCTTCCCACGTAAAATATCGTATTTTTACGTGTGTTGAAACTTGAAACACGATATGTAGTCAAAAACTCTGTGTCACACTAGCCAATGTATATGAAGAGCCTTTTCAGTGATGGCTCCTCTACTATGGAACAGGCTACCAGAGGATATTAGTAAAGTCTGTTGGTAAAGTCTCCCACTGGGCAGCATTGGGAATTGGGCTATTGTAAGAATGTTTTGTGAAATACTGGCCATCAGCTGAGATTTTCGCCGTTGAATTCCGAGCTCGCGCACACTGGACGGTTGGTCATCAACACGCGAGCAAACAAAACGCGCTGACTATAGCGCACGTGTTTCAACGGTCAGCGAACTTGACTTGTGCGCGTGCAGATATTAATGAAATAGGATAAATCTCCAAAACATGGTTTCGAAGTTCAACAACATGTTCAACAAAAGTGCGACGGCAATTGGACGGTTTCTAATCCTAGCTGCAATTTCTTGGCTACTCTGGCTATCCTCAAAATCGAAACCTCTGCTCCTTCGTGAGACCAATGCTACTCCAGGAAACGTTTATATAATATTAGAATATATAATATTATAGAAATTCAAAGTCAGTTATCACATTTAAATCCTGTTTAAAGACTTTTTTTTTAATTCATGTAGTACGGAATAATGTTTAGTTTGTTGTATCTTAACTTATTGTAATTTCAGCAATGCCAAGAACTGTAATTATTATTATTATTATTATTAGAACTATCGACTCCTTACATATTTTTAAATCTAGTATTAAGACATTTCTTTTTAAACGAGCCTATGCACTTGACTAGTTCATTTATGTCCAATTCAAGTTAGCGCTAATAACATATAAAGTACTTAACAATCTTGCTCCTGCCTATTTAACTGAACTTTTAACTAGATACAAACCTGTACGACATTTACGATCTGAAGCGAAAAATCTTCTTGTCATTCCTAAATCTAGACTCAAGACGTACGGTGATAGGGCCTTTTCCGTTGCTGCTCCACGATTTTGGAACACTATCCCGCAAGAAATTCGTGATGCTGATAACCTCAATATTTTTAAGAACAAACTTAAAACTTTTCTTTTTAAACAAGCTTTTACATAATTTTATAATTTATACTATTTTGTAATATACTGTATAGGTACATAGCGCCTTTGAGCAGTTTCTGGAATTGGCGCTTTATAAATGTTTTAAATTAAATTAAAAAATTAATTATTGCAAAGCGCTTTTGGTTTTTATAAGAAATGGCGCTCAAGACATAAAGATTATTATTATTATTATCATTGATAATTCACTGAAATTTGATGAATGCACTAGAAAGAACAATAAATTGGCGGGCCTCAGCTAAGATCTTCCACGACCTCAAACGACCTCAAAGACAATACACAACGACTTAAAGAAGCTGCAGCCTCTCACTGGGGTGAGACATGCACATCAGTGCTGTATCTTTCTACAACGGAAATCCTGTCGTTGAAATATAACTTCTTCAAAATTACATAACAAGAAACAGACGGACATTCCTTCGGCGGCTATTTAGCTAAAAGTATCTTCGACTAGTCGGCACGCAAGCAAGAACTTCCTGAATCGCAAGAGAAAAAGAGCCGTGAAGAAGCTGCAGCCAAGAGAGTTCAAACTCCAGTTTAGAGACGTTGAAATTAACGCGGGTAGACTAGCAGGCAAATTCTCGAAAGCGTCACTGAGTTTGGGAAGCTTTGTCAGCCTCGCAAGCAAGAACTTCCTGAATCCCAAGAGAAAAAGAGCCGTGAAGAAGCTGCAGCCAAGAGAGTTCAAACTCCAGTTTAGAGCCGTTGAAATTAACGGTAGACTAGCAGGCAAATTCTCGAAAGCGTCACTGAGTTTGGGAAGCTTTGTCAGCCTCGTAGGCCACAAGAGAAAAAGAGCGCCGAGAAGTCCGAAGAGCGAGAAGTCAAGACTATTGAGTACGTTCAACGACCAGTGAAGAGCCGTTGAAATTAATGCATGGTTTAGCACTTTAGGAGAGACTACAAGAAAGATGCATAACCTTGTGATTATCGTTGCAGTATGGTTCATCGTTTTATTTGAATGTTTACAAGCGAATGCGAAGTTCATAGCTGCAGCAATGAATCCTTTGCCGCTTTGTGATGGGGAATTAGATGTTGATAAGATCCTGCAAGAGGGAGCCAACAGAAATCGGGGGAAACGCGAGGTGAGTGTATAGGAGTAGAACATGAAATACTCAGAAACGAGTTAGACGTTTTCGACAAAACGGGGTATGATGGGTAATATATATATATATGTATATATATATATATATGTATATATATATATATATATATATATATATATATATATATATATATATATATATATATATATATATATATATATATATATATATATATATATATATATATATATATATATATATATATATATATGTATATATATATATATATGTATATATATATATATATATATATATACGAAACACGTGTCTGTAGATATTGTACTATTACGCTCCTTCACTTCGGTGTTGTTGAGCACTCTGTGAAGTTGGTGTAGGTGTCCTTTAGCGATAATGCAACGCCCACTACGCTTGTGGTAGTTTGAGCACTCTGGCCCTACACCGCTTCACGCTCTCTGGATGTGCGCATGACCGCTGTTTGTACCACAAGCGGTTGTCACCGGCAATCGTTTGTGTATAATTAGTTCTCGTGCCCATATCTAGATCGTACCAAGCTACACTGATGAGCTGTGGAACAGCGAAACACGTGTCTGTAGATATTGTACTATATATGTATATATATATATATATGGGTAATAAATAGCGCAAAGGTGCGTAGAAAATCGTTTATATAATGGTTAGTGGTCTGACAAATTTTCGGAAGAATAATCACGGCGTACGAAGTGGTTAGAGGTCCGACAATTTGTAGGGATATTTAGGGTTAGGATTATTTTCTCGGACGAATAACCTAACGAGTAACATCATTTGGTGAATGAATACCTTATGAGTAACACCCACAGCAGTATGAGAGCGAACCATGAGAACCAGAAGAACCATGAGAACCACAAGAACCAAAAGAACCAGAGAACCATAAGAACACGAAGAACCAGAAGAACCAGAAGAGCCAGAAGTCAAAGAACCACAAGATGACAAGAACCACAAGAACCACGAGAACCACCAAGAACCACAAGAACCCTAGAAGAACCCCAGAAGAACCACGAGAACCACCAAGAATCACCAAGAACCCCAGAAGAACCACGAGAACCACCAAGAACCACCAAGAACCCTAGAAGAACCACGAGAACCAGAAGAACCACGAGAACCAGAAGAATACTATATGGGAAAACCTTGGACAACTGATTCATTTTAGCATCTTATAAGATCAGTGACAGATAGTCTCTGTCGCCTATAGTTGGTCCCAACAAGATGGCCGCCACGAGCTGCTCAACACCTAGCCTGCGTGCAGACTCCACCTGGAGTCTGCACGCAGGCTACTCAACTTAACCCCGAGGTCTCAAAAACGACCCGAGGGCCGGCCGCATGGATCCCATCGACAGCCACCTGTTACCCTTCAAACATCAGTAATTACTGGATGGAAATGAGATTTATGTAATCTCAGCAAATATATGAGCATATGGGAGGGATGGTGGTTACGATAAATCTTCGTGAGACTTCGTGCCTCAAAGCTTAGCGATAGCGTAATGCTTTGTGTAATCGTGGGGCTGATACAAGCTTTGCTAATTATCAGTTGCTGTCAACAAGCTAGACGTGCTCACCTTCTTGGACATCTGGATTCCATAAGATTTACTCGATCCCAGGACCATTGCGCCTTCCTGTGGTTTCATAACCCCATTATATCACTCATGATCAAGGTTTACTAGATCAATAAAAATGTGACAATTAGATGTGACGATTAAGAAGTGACGTTTACACACGACACACGAATCTCAGACTGCTCTTACTGGCAAGACACGAATCATTTTGTAGGGGGGGGGGGGGGGCTGAGCATAACTTGCCCGAATAAATGATGACGTCAATATTACTGAAGAACTCGAATTGTCATCGTTTAGCCTAAGCATTATTACACGTTTTTCATTATTGTATATGAACATGTGTATATGAACATGCATTGGAAAGGGTCCGGGCGCATGCTCCCCCGAGAAAATTTTTGATTCCATGAAAGTGTATTTCCTGAAATTTGAGGGCATTTTTCTCGTTTTTGCAGCCGCGGCAGTGTGCGGGATTCGAAGTATTTAATTACCGTTAAAATAACACCGATTTTCCAAATTTAGACCGCGTGGATATCTCTCCTGAAACGCGCATAGGGAATGCGTTGCACGACGGCAGAAGAGAAGGAAGGAAAAGCAAACCAAATGTATTAGGTATATTCAAGTTGAATATACAAGATTACGTTTAGACAACGCCCGAACCAAGGTCTGACTATATGCCACTTTAACCATTGCTAAACGATGAACAACAATGAATGCCCGAATGACAAAACCATTTTTGCCCGAATAGAGCTAATTTTTGGACAACTGGGCCCCCCTCTCGTACGCCTATGATACGAATTAATCCTTTCCCTAGCCTCCTCCGCAGGCTACTCTGTGACTTCTTATCTGTGGCTTCCTGGCTTCTTTTTCCCGAGTCAAATAGCTTCAAACGCTGTTTTGGTCGCCATATTTGGCGGTGTCCCCTCTTCCTCGACCAATCCCTTCGTAATCCCTATATTTCCCTGCAATCCCTGCCAAAACATTACTCGCACAGCCTTGGAAGCTATTTAACTCGGGAAAAAGAAGCCACAGAGTTGCCTGCGGAGGAGGCTATCCTTTCCCCACAAGTATACTTCCTCCTCTTCCACCTCTGTCTAATTATACGTAAACTCAACCCTTCCCTTAATGCTATTAAAAAACATGACCACTTTTCCTCTTTCCTTATTTTAACTTATCACTTGCTTCACACTGCATATTTCCGATTTTCCCAGACCCTCATACGCACCAATAATATACACCTGTCATATATCCTAACTAAAGTATCATGTAACCACTGTAATTTTTACCACCTTTGTAAATAATATATTCCTTCATTCTCTGATGATGTTGCGCGTAGCAACGAAACGTAAGATCCGCTAAATTGTATACTCCGATGAAACGTCAGTATTTTGTCACTAAAAATCTTGGCAGTTTACCACCTTTTCACTTTGCTATATATCCACCGTCAACGCAGCACTCTAGAATACCCGTCCACTTTCGCTATTTGTATCTGTTGACAGTTAGTAAAAGGGTCAAATTACGTTAAGTTCATTCATATACCGATAACAATCAACAACTACACACAATATAAACCTTCGACATTATATTTAAAGGCATTTTAGAGCATCCTGGTTTGTATTTCTACCTTTAAATGTGGTTTCAAAAGGGGACGGGTATTCTATAATTGCTCCTGATAACTTCACTGGAAATAACAATAAATTGCCGGGCCTCTACGGTCTTCCACGACCTCAGACAATAACGAACAAAGAAGGATGTCTCCCACTGAGCTGGTGAGATACACTACACATGCTGCTTTATCTTTCTCCACGGATATCCGGCCGTTGACTTCATTAGTATTACAACTCAAGACCAGTCTACCAGATGGGCATTCCTTCGGTGGGGCTATTTGGCTAACATTACTTCGGAAATCGTCACGCAATCAAGAGCTTTATTAGCGTCGAGAATCACAAGAGAAAAACAGAGTAAAGCTACAGCCACAAGAGAACTCAAAGTAGCAAGCGAAAACGTGAAAACGTCACTGAGTTTAGGAAGCTTTGCCAGCATCGAGAAGACAAACGCAAGTTCAAACATCAGAGTGAAGAGCCGTTAAAATTAACGGCCGTTAAAATTAACGGTCAACTTAGCAAGCGAAACTAACTCGAAAGCTCACTCACAGAGACGACAAGAAAGATGCGTAGCCTCGCTATTATCGTTACAGTATGCCTCGTCGTTTTATTTGAATCGTTACAAGCGAATGCGTTCTTGAGGTCAGTGCGTTTCAGACGTTTCAGACGTTATCGCTTTCGCATTCCGATTCGAAAGCCAGCGACCACAAAAGCGCCAACTACAACAAAAGCCCCAACGACAAAACCTCGTGTGTCATACGTAGCAGCAATGAATCCTTTGCCGCTTTGTGCTGGGGAATTAGACGTCGATAAGATCCTGCGAGAGGGAGCCACCAAAGGTCGCACGAAACGAGAGGTGAGTGTAGGAGTATAAAGTGAAATACTCTGAAGTCTGAAACGTTTATAGACGCTTGCGACAAAACGATGCATGGTGGGTATTGGGTAATTGGGATCACGTTCGGTAATCCACAACAGTAAACTCTTCGTTTACTCAACTGCGATGGATTAATCAGGCCGATTTATGGTTTAATTTTATGAATAAACAAGACGCCCGCTAGGTGTTAACTCGGGCTACTTGGGCTTGTTGAAAGATATTGTAGGCAAATTCAGCGATTTGAATATTCTATATGCACAAATCTATAGTTGTAGCTAATGATACAGCTCTGTCAGTACAAGGGTGGTTAAATTTTCCACTGAAATTTAAAATTTTCAACATCGCCAAACTTCACACCTGTATTACAAACCCATCAGTATCCGAGCTGGCTTACGCGCATCCGCAGGTTACTTCTAGACAGTACGGAAACATAGATTTGACGGGGTACACATTTCCAGCGTACGGTTCTCGAGGCCGATTTATGGTGGTCGGCCGAATGATTTGTCTGATAGCGGACTTCCTCTTGCCACACCCTCTTCCGCTCCGGGGGGGGGGGGGGGGGAGGGTGCGGGCGAGAGGAAGTCGCAGACTAGCGAATGATTTATGTAAGAGATAAAGCCCGAGAAGGAAGGCTTTGAGGAGGTTTTCCAGCAAAATGTTGTCTATTTTGTCACCTTGGACAAACATTTCCATTAGTTTTTCCTTCATTTCTTATCTAATTAGTATTCATGGGGCTTTATGCCAGATAAATCCCATCGTGTAATAAGTGTTCGTATCCTCACTCTAATTCCATATTTAACAGGTTTACTTAGAGAAGATCTTGCGTTTCGTTGCTACGCGTCAGAGAATGAACGAACGAATTAGATGTGTGAAGTTGATCGTCCAGGTTGTTGAGTCATCTTCAGAGGCAAGTGACTTGCCGCTGAGGAACAATTAGTCTTTCTCAAGACTACAACAACCTGGACGATCAACTTCACACATCTAATGATACTCCTAGGTTCAAACCATTTACTTTAATGAACGAATAAATTATTTGCAAAGGTGCTAAAAATTACAGCGGATAACTTACATGATACTTTAGTTAGGATATGTTACAGGATGTGTACACTAGAAGTTTATCGGAGTATCGCAAGGGAAGTGATGGTTTCTAATATCACTAGGCAACGAACGACATTTTCCTTATTTCAGAATGTTATTAACTAGAATCCCATTCTAGCTGTTTAATCCTGAATAAATATTTACTCTAAAGAACTCTATCTGGGTTTTCTCGTTCTCCCAAATGTCCAAAAGACTTGCGTGTGTGATCTGTGCTGTGATACTTGAATGACGGGATCTGGAAATTTTCCAGATGGTTTACGTCAAGGGAAGTAACAATGGTTAATCCGAATATGTTACACAACCTTATCACACTCAGCAGGCGCTTCCGCTTCAGTTTTTTCCAGTCAAACAACTAAATTCTACGCAACGCTTAGCTAGCCTCATCCGCACGCAACTCTGTTGCTTCTTTTTCCTGAGTCAAATAACTTCCAAGGCTGTTTTGACCGAGATTTCTTCCTTTTTAAAATGATTCACGGCTTAGTAGACATGCCATGTGGTTTCATTTCTTGGAGAAGTACGGGTCGCATAACTGGGTAGAGTCAAGCCATCAATATTACGGCCCGTACAGATGTCTTTAAGTGTTCTTATTTCGTTCGTATCACTCTATACGTGCCATTATTACACATTGTCGTCTTTTAAGAGGCTACTTTCTCAGCATTATTTCAAACTTTTTCCTGTTGCTTTTAATCCGTAGTTTTTCTGTTTCGTATAATTTTGTTATGTCTTATTCTTTGATTTCATATTAATGTTGTATATGTTATTACTCCGCCTGCCCGTAGGGTAGTGCGGAGGTTTAAAATGGCCGCGTCTGTTTTCGTCGTCGGTGTCAGAAACTGGCACGTACACGTGCACAATTTCCTTGTGAATTGTGTACATCAAGTGACATCAATAGACATTTAGGGACTTTATAGTATTGAGTAGTTCCATTAACCCCCATTGATTTTGCCACCTTGTGTATATTTCGTAATAATAATAAATATAATAATAATAACTACATGTCTACCAATAATAATAATAATTATATGTCTACCAATAATAAGTAGTATTTAAAACACGAGAAGGAGCGTTTTATCATATTTAAAATGCGAGCGCGCAGCGCGAGCATTTTAGATATGATAAAACGCGAGTTCGAGTGTTTTAAATAGCTTCAAAAACAATTGATTGTAATCACTAGGGAGTGTACTGGTTTTTATTTTCTATTAGAGGTAAATTGGGTTGATGTATGAAATGCAAATTAGCAGGAATTTTATATAAAGTTCGTAAAGACTTTATATTATTTTCATGCTGATTAGTATTCATGGCTTTTATCAGGTATAAAAGCCTTGCGCGTGACTAAATACGGAAACGTGATTGGACAATTTGGTTAATGAATATTAATGATTTTTGAATAATAATTATTAATAATTATAATTATTAATAATAATAATAACTATATGTCTACCAATAATAATAATAATTATGTGTCTTCCAATAATAATATTTATTATTATCATAAGAAGCAGGTAGTCAGTGACATCACATTATGTCATTATTTTCATATCTCCACTCTAGACAAATACCTGGCCTTATGATTGTACCTTCCCGAGTATTGTCAATTATCAAGGCAACGATGACTTCATACCAGCCATCTATAAGTGCTGTGATGCATGCAAACACCCGACATTCACAAATTGTGTTTCCACAAACCCGACACCCTTCTGGAAATGCCCTTCTACCGGCATACATTGCATTGTGGCCTGCGTGACGAAGCATAATCCAAACAAGCAAATCACTATACCATTAAAAGTGAAGCCTGTAGGTGGTGGACTTCTTCCAAGTGGTGGACTTATTCCAAGTGTTGTAGGAACAATTGGAGGAAAACGTCAATGTACAAAGACAGTAACACAAAATGGAAAGAAATGCATCAAACAGTTGTGTGTTACACTTCGTCTGAGTCCTCGGTCCTAGATTACCAATAATTTGAACAAAGCTTTAAAATACGTCGAAACCATGGTGAAATGATAAATATAGTTCTTACCAGAACTGTTTGAAAACACTACTAATGTAATTATTATACACGATAATATATGTATAATATAAACACATTTACCAAAATCTATCTATGGCGTAATGTTGGAGCATAGTCAATCGAGATATGGTCTGGAAACTCGGCAAACTTCAAAGCGACTATAATGAGCTACGTTTTGATGTTGAACCGTACCTTACACCGTGCACATCCTTTGTTTTAGGTTTATTAATATTTAAACAACACGGTTGAGCGATTAAACCCAAACGATTCTATTGGATGATTGCTTCATTATACTAAAATACAATAGGTTCAGTGACCGTGCACCGTGCACAAAATTGCATAAAGACGAACAGAAAGATAGAACAAAGACTTTAGTTGAGTTTCCAGACGATTGACTTTGGTTGGAGCAAAGGATGAGAAAAAGAAATGAGTTCTTAGAAGAACTGTTTAAAGATTTGAGAAATAAATAAGCTTAAAATAAAAGAGCACGATGCATTTCGGCAGACAACTTATCAAGTGCTACGTCTGCTAAAGAAAAAAATCCATAAGATAGCTTTTATTTATAGTCAACGAAAAGTCCAGTTACGTCAGACGCAAAGGCGTCGTGACAGTGTTCCTAAAATAACGAGGTTTTAAAAATAAATTCCTTTTGTCGGCACAAGTCAGGATCTGACAACTTGACGTAAATAGATTCCGACACCTTCAACTTTCGACGTATTTTAAAGCTTTGTTCAAATTTATTACCACGACAAAATCGTTGTTCTCAAAATATTTTATTGTCTTGTTTGGAAGAACTTTCAAAATGATAAAGTAACTTCTTTTGAAGATTTTCGTTTCTTTGCTTTCTTTTTGAGATATATCAGTTTGTTTGATATGCAAATGTCTGGAATTTCGTCACACATGCATAATGACTTATTGGAGAAATGTGTATATCTCGTTCATTCTCGAACGAAATCCTTTAAAATCAAGAAGTTTGGTGCTGTGGGAGAAACGCACACACGTGTTATTCACACTTTAGTGTTTTTATTTGATGAACGCAAAGAATATAACATTCTCTGATAACTCATTATGCACGTGTGACGAAATTCCAGATATTTGCATATCAAACAAACTGATATATCTCAAAAAGAAAGCGAAGAAGTGAAAATCTTCAAAAGAAGTTACTTTATCATTTTAAAAGTTCTTCCAAATAAGACAATAAAACATTTTGAGGTTAGGGGCACTTTAACCCTCCGCGTAGAGTTTTGGCATCCCCCTCGCCCACCAACTTCCCTTAGAAATTCATTAAACTTATAAAATAATGTAAAATGGCATAACTGTAGGATTATTGGTAATAGAAGAGTATTTGACAATTACCAGGGTGCGATTTAACGGCCTACAAATGGCAAAAAGTATGCCGAAAAAACAGATTTGTAGGCAAAAGTAGCCCGTTTCTGAAAAAACTTGTAGTCCAAGATTTTAGTCACTTAAAGTTTCACAATGATATATTATCAGATGTAAAGGAGCATGTAAAATGCAATAATACATGTAGTACACCAACCTTTTATAGTATTTGATTTGTATTTATACACAACCTACACAGCACAACACTTTGATCTCCTTCACATTATTTTGGTAGTACACCAACCTTTTAGAGTATTTGATTTGTATTTCTACACAACCTACACAGCACAACACTTTGATCTCCTTCACATTATTTTGGTAGTACACCAACCTTTTATAGTATTTGATTTGTATTTCTACACAACCTACACAGCACAACACTTTGATCTCCTTCACATTATTTTGGTAGTACACCAACCTTTTAGAGTATTTGATTTGTATTTCTACACAACCTACACAGCACAACACTTTGATCTCCTTCACATTATTTTGGTAGTACACCAACCTTTTATAGTATTTGATTTGTATTTATACACAACCTACACAGCACAACACTTTGATCTCCTTCACATTATTTTGGTAGTACACCAACCTTTTAGAGTATTTGATTTGTATTTCTACACAACCTACACAGCACAACACTTTGATCTCCTCCACATTATTTTGGTAGTACACCAACCTTTTATAGTATTTGATTTGTATTTCTACACTACCTACACAGCACAACACTTTGATCTCCTTCACACTATTTTGGTAGTACATCAACCTTTTAGAGTATTTGATTTGTATTTCTACACAACCTACACAGCACAACACTTTGATCTCCTCCACATTATTTTGGTAGTACACCAACCTTTTATAGTATTTGATTTGTATTTCTACACTACCTACACAGCACAACACTTTGATCTCCTTCACATTATTTTGGTAGTACACCAACCTTTTAGAGTATTTGATTTGTATTTCTACACAGCACAACACTTTGATCTCCTCCACATTATTTTGGTAGTACACCAACCTTTTATAGTATTTAATTTGTATTTCTACACTACCTACACAGCACAACACTTTGATCTCCTCCACATTATTTTGGTAGTACACCAACCTTTTATAGTATTTAATTTGTATTTCTACACTACCTACACAGCACAATACTTTGATCTCCTTCACATTATTTTGGTAGTACACCAACCTTTTAAAGTATTTGATTTGTATTTCTACACTACCTACACAGCACAATGGGTAAATACATGTTGTTAACTCGGTAACTGACAAGTCAGCTCTCCTAGAAGGGCTAGAATATTCCTATGTAAACGCGAGAAGATCCATCCCTTTTACTATAGGGCCAGCCCCACCAAGAGGGTTAGCCCTCCTTCGTGTAAACACCACCTAATTAGGTCTATACTTAGAATAATTATCTCTATTGCGCGAAAAAACAATGTCAGTAGACATAAATCAATACAACATAATTAGGAAGTTGTTTTCATATGTGACATTATATACCACTTGTTCTGTAATCAAGACATTCATATGCAGGGATATTTCATTATACATGAAACATAGTAACATTTGTACAAAAATATGTTACACAAACGATATTCCAACCCACCAAAGCTTAATACTGCCTGCAACATAAGAACATATATCTGTGCGGCCAAGACGTGTTTATTAGAAAACCCACCTCTAGACACTAGCCCACTCACTAGCTGTCAGGAAAGTGGACTTATTGGGATAACCCGCATTGAAATGTTAACCCACTGCACACCATGAGTAAATCTGAGTTGTCATTCTGGTGTATCTAACCCAGTATAACGATCCTCTAGAACGCATTGACGCATTTACGATTGGCTGAAAATAGAACCTCTATTGTTCTTGATACTCTGCTAGTAAATTCCATACATCAGGTGACTCATTACCACAATTCGTGTGAATATAAATTTGCCCTGTTGTACACTTTGAAGTCAAAATCAAGCTGTTATCGAAAATGAGCTTTTTTCCAGCGAATTTCGCCGCTAGAAAAACATGGCTACATACCGTGATACATGGTGAGAGATTTTCGCTATTCAAAAGCTGGTTACTTCGAAAGGGGGAGATTTTTTTAGAATGTCTTGCAATCAGACCGGTACACTAACTATTGTTCTAGTAACGTCCACCCGCGTTGTGTGTCCACTCAGTGGACAATGTATTAAACCAGAGTGCCGCTATCGAGAAACTCAAATCACTTACCGACAGCTGTCATGGAAGGCAAGCCATTCATAGTTTTCGTCTTGGTGTTTCTTCTTGTCGGTGTCGCCGAGGGAAAGAAGGGGCTGCAGAAATGCAAGAAGAAGAATAGAAGACTCACTCAGTTAGCGAAAATTTTGGATGACGAAGGCAAACTGAGCGAGAACACGAACAAGAAACGGGAGGTGAGGTTGATGTCTTGCCACCTACAAAATATCAAAAATTGTCTGTAGGTGACGTAATTGTCTTTGCGTGACTTACTTCCTAAACTCCCTAAAGGCTTCTACATTTATATTTGTATAATAAAACAATTATTGGATTCGGCTTACACATGATATCAAGAATTATCCAGACCTCTGTCAATGCTATCCACCTCAGCCTTCGGCAGATAACATTGACCTCGGTCTGGATAATTCTTGATATCATGCTCAGCCTCATCCAATAATTGTTTATTAGAGTCGTAGAACCGTTAACATTTTTTTTTCTCGTAACCGATTTAGCAACCTATGGAAACACGGTTGTTTCTATGGAAACACATATTTTCGCCAATCATTAGGGTCCTGTTTCTACTAGTTAAACATTTAATTACATTATGTAAAATGTAAATTAAGGACGAGATCTTGCGATAATTTTGAAACTGCGTTGCTATAATTTTTCTTCTTGTTTCGGATCATCCTAGTGTTATTGAGCTACAATACGTAGATAGGCATAATCATTTCAGCACTAGATGTGTCAATGGAACCGCGTAACTCTTCCTGCTGCCTTTTTGTACATCTTATTACTCGGGCTACCTGTGCTAGCCGTCGATAAATTGTAATTATTGTATCATCCCGATAGGCTTTGCGAAACCACGCGGTGTGCTCATTTTAATCGTTTTAACAAGAGGTCTGCTCAGGCGTTCACTCGGGCCACTGATGTCTGCAATTGGCGTAGCCTTCGCAAATCTAGAAAATCTGTGGAACAGCGTGTGCATTTTAAGTGTAAGTTAAAAAGTACACTCAAAACTCTCAGAAGCAATCATTATAAAGCAATGTAGTCAGGTAGAAGTACCCTGAAAGGATACACAAATCGAACGACCCTTGAAGCGATTGCCGGCAAGCCTGTAATAGCCGAATAATTAAACGATCTTAATACTTTCGGTAGACAAAACCTATAGTGCTGAATTCGGCAGATTCAAGCGATGTAACACATTTAAACATAAGTTTTGATCGGTTCAATAAAACATATAAACACAGATTTGATCGAGTACACATCAGCGTATGGTTATCGAGATCGCGGACCAACCCGGCGTTCCAACTGAATAGCTGCCTTGCAGGTCTACCGCGATTGGCGTGTGCGATTGTAAGCATTGTGAGCGTGTTTAGGTACAGTCAGGTACAGCTAACTGCGATTGGCGTGTGCGATTGTAAGCATTGTGAGCGTGTTTAGGTACAGTCAGGCACAGCTAACTGCGATCGGCGTGTGCGATTGTAAGCATTGTGAGTGTATTTATGATCAAGATACTTGCCAGCAACATTCCTTATGAATCACAAATTTACTATATTTCTTTGGATAGTTTGAACGAATGGCGCAGGGTTATCGTAAACTTTAGTTTAAATTAAATTAAAGTCATGTCTTCAGGTTTTTTGACAATTAAGACAATGTCATAGCCTTAAATTTGATATGAGATCATCTTGAATATGCAAGAGTATTCCACTGATCTCGAAAGAAGACTGGATCGAGCAACTATTGTTCAGAAAATGAAGCCTGAAGTCCGCCATTACTAAGGGACCAACTGAGAATCCTATGAGGTATTTTGTTGGATTATCTGCTCTTACCATCGACAAAATAAAATAATTTTACTATAAAGAGGACCAGAAGACATTTTTCAAATTACTGGGTAAAACTATTCATGGCCTACCTACAGACTTACTGCGACTTTGGTCCCTTAGCAATGGCCGCCGTTGGCTCTAATTATCCAGTGAGAGAAGCCTGATATGAGACGTCAAATTAGGTTGAAGATTTTATACATTTAATGTTAACAAAGAAACTAGCTAAATTGGCCAGACACTAAACCTATTTCGCGAGCGTCACAGTTTGATTTGCTTGCAAACTCGGAGCTTCTAATGATCTCTCGTCAATTTACATCATGCAAGCCAGTATGCAAGCTTCAAAATCAGTCCTATTTTTGAGATCAGTGAAGATTTCCAGCTGAAATGGGCACGGGGGCGGGCGGGGAGCGGAGATCAGACACTGGGAACGAAGTTGGGAGGAGGCGAGTCAAAACAATACTCAGCCAAAAATAACTCGTGAAGGAAGTTAATAAGCGGAGGCGGCTACAGACATGTGTGTAATATTGACGTTCATCAAAATCATCGCCTAGAACGGAGTACTTCCTGTATGAAATAAAAAGCCTTTTGCCCACTCCTTGCAGAACTTCTCGTCCGGTTCCTTGTTGCGCGACAAGAAAAATAAAACAGTTTTACGAAATCCGGTTTTAAAAATTGGCAACTTATCGGAAACCAGAGATTGACTCTGAAACACTGAGAGAGAAACAGAGAGAAGAGAGAGAAGAGAGAGAGAGAGAGAGAAACGGAGAGAAGAGAGAGAGAGAGATTGGATTGCAGTATCAGTATAGTATATATTTAAAGTGAATAACGCAGGATAAGATTGCCTTTGTCATCCGAGTCAGAGGCCAATGTTTAAAGCTTCGAGAGGAGAGAGAAATTGAATATTTCAGTATCAGCTAGTATATCAGTGGAGTAACGCTCATTAGGTAGGGTTAGGTGGTCGAGAACTAAGGGGCCCCAGTGGGGCCCCTGCCAAAAATCGAGTGGAAGATTATAATAAAAAATTACCGCTTAACAGCGACATTACTGACATATATTTCATCGTCGTATTTAGTCAGAACTAATTTACGGGGCCCCCGATGATCGATTCTCCTGGACCACTCCCGGCCTCCTGCGAATCTGCGATTTATGGTGAAGAATCATTAATGTCCTGCGTGGGAGATTGACTTTCAGTTGATAAGCAAGAGCCGGGATTTCCCAATTTCCCAACATTAACTCGAGGAGGAAGGAATATATATGCGTCTAGGTATTCACTATGGTACTGCATAGTGATAATATAAAAGTTATAGTCGAGAATTAAATTTTAGGTATTTAAACGAACTCCTAAAATAACGAGGAATGGTAATTTAGAACTCTTTCATATCTCACGTCGTGCTTGAGATTATATCACTTATGTGATATGTAAATGTGTAACCACGCACCAACGTCACGAGGTTCGCAAATTTTCAGAAAATCAAGTAATTAGAAATAGAGTAAATTAATTTGGCATCGTTATTTTGCAGTGTAATGATGTTACGTTTCACGAAGTGTCGTAATGTGTATGAATTAACGTTGTCCTCGACAAAGCTAAAAGGCCAAAAATAAAAGGTCAAAGCCAAGCGCGAAAAGTACGATAATAGCAGCAACAAGTTTTAATTTAGTTGTGTCGAAATACAGGGGAGACTTGCAGCCAAGAGTAGCTAAACTGGAGTTTGAAGGAAATCGTTCGTGTCGCGCTTGGCTTTCAGACCTTTTAGCTTTGGGCTTTTAGCTTTATCGAGGACAACGTTAATTCATTTAGCTGTATCACATAAGTCTAAATATCTCAAGAACGACGTGAGATATGAAATTCTTTGTTATTCTAAGTTCGTTTAAATATAACTAAAACGTAGTTTTTGCTTCATAAACACTTTAAAGAATATATAGGCAATATAACAAACACTACATTATATTTTGGTAACCAGTATACTATATACTATAGTAACCACAATTTGAACACAGTATGGCCGTTACATCATTTAGAAATTGCCGCTTGTCGGGTATATAACAAGACAAAGATAGAGGCTAGAGCATAAGTTAATCTGCATAGAGGATATCTGGACTCGATCGTCAAGCTCCAATCTTCAGAGAATGTTTCTAAGTTCCGGACAGGAATCGAATCTGTAACCTTCTAAAATTAGATTATGTAACAGTTCGTGGGAGAAAAGCTAATTTTAATATATTCTGATTAAAAGATATAAAAGATTAAAAGATAGACATATCGAGACTGCTTAAAGTGCCTATATCACTTGTGGGATCTTTACATATTTATAGTAATTGGAACATTCTAAGAAGATTTGTAATATATCTTCTCAGGCGAAAATTTCATCTTCATGGACTTTTTTGCAGTTAAAGTTACCGGATATGACATCAAAGGAGGAATTTTTGAAGCAAGAAACAAAAGAAAACTGATTTGCATTTCCTCCTTTGATGTCATATCCGGTAACTTTAACTGCAAAAAAGTCCATGAAGATGAAATTTTCGCCTGAGAAGATATAGTACAAATCTTCTTAGAATGTTCCAATTACTATAAATATGTAAAGATCCCACAAGTGATATAGGCACTTTAATTAGCAGTAGGTATGTCGCACGTACGAACTAGTACGCAACGCAGCCTTCGTTCTGCCATCTGAGTTCAGGTAGCTCAATGGTTAGAGCGTCTAACCAGAGATCATGAAGGTTGCGTGTTCGATTCCCGTCTGGGGCTCAGAAACATTTTCTGAGTTTGCGTTAACAGCTTGAGTAGCAAACAATTTACCATGATATTAAAATAACCAAGCTGCAAGTCACATTTCATATATATGTAAAGCTTTTCCTCATATATATATTCAGTACTGGGGCTAGGTAATTCAAATTAGTGAGAAAAAAAAAGAGAGAGAGAGATGGAGAGAGCAGGAGATCATGCATTTTCTAACAAAGGGGTAAATGTTGGAATGAACTAGACTCTAAGCTAAAAAATATCAAATCCAATCACATCTTCAAAAGAAAAGTAAAAAAATACATCTTACAAACTCAAGAAAACTAGTGAAATATGTATTGCAATTATTTTTTTGTATGATTGCAGTGTATATGTTGTATTTATGATTGCATTGTGTAAGCATGTGTACGATATATGTATGTGCTTGCATGTATGTATATATGGTACACTGTTAAATTTTATTTGTATAATGTGTCATGTACTGTAGTACAAAATATACTGTTATCCAAACCACATATGATTTTATACTGTGTATATATATATATATATATTTGTCAGGAATCCTCCTTCTCAAGCTTAAAAACATTTATAAAACATCAGGATAAAAACTTTAAAACTTTACTAAACATCAACGTTTCGGGGCAAGCCCCTTAATTTTTATGGGCACGTTTCGGGGCAAGCCCTTTAATTTTTATGGTGAAGGAAAATTTCGAGTGTTGGAATACATACATTTTAAGACCAAACCGGAACCAGTTGCGAAAAATGCAACTTCAAGGCCTTCCGGCTGGAATTGAACCCGCGACCCTGCGATGCTAGTGCAGTGCTCTGACCACTGAGCTACGGAAGCCGTTGCCGAGAGCCTAGTCTATATATATATGAATGATATACACAAAATATCTTTCATATCTTAATTTTTTTATCATTTTTATAGCTTATTCTTCTTTATCAATTCAAAAACTTTGAACTGACTTTAATTAAATAAATTAATAAATCAATGTAAATTAGGGGTCTTACCAAAAAGCCAATTAAATGAAAAATCAAATAATGTAAATAAATAAATAAAGTATATATGGCGAAATAAATTCAATCACCGAACTCGTGGCGTGCAAGCTGTTAGTGGCTATGGGCTTCTGTAGCACAGTCGGTCGTGGGTTCGCATGAAGGAAGGTCTTCAAGGCCCCACAGGTGGTTCCGGTATCGAAATCACAACGGTCCTTTCTGTCTGCAGATGTTATCATAGATAAGCCTGTACACATCCAATTTTCGACAGATAATTTGCATAAAATTGAACTCCAGCTGTGAACTGGAATATTCTTAAACAACCACCGACAACTTCCCCTCTTCTTTATCGAATTCCCTTTATTGTATTCAAACAATTAATAACTCCACCCAAAAAATTACACACCAGATAAAAATACACCACGGCACGTCCGAGCTCACAAGCAACACTTTTCCATTCCCATACGCAGCAGCCATGAAAACCGCATTTCTACTTCTGCTGCTTCAACTCTTCCTTCTCGGCGAAGGCTTCATTTTGGGTAAAACGCCGTTGAAGGTTTCTGGTCGAAAGAAAGTTTCACTGGTATCAAAAGCTTTGCCAAAATGTGAACGCAATGGTACACTCGAGGACATTAAGAAGATACTGAGTCTGAAATTCGATCAGAGTAAGAGCAGCAGTAAAAAGCGAACGGTAAGGTAGTGAACCATGTGTTTAATGTATATGTTGTTGAGTTGTTCCAATAAATTTCGCTTGCTAATACGACAGCTTTATATAAATTTAAGTCAACGAATAACGTTAAACACTCGAATAACACACTCAGGTGCGATATTAGCGGCCTTTAGAAAATTAGGACGGTAGATAAAACATCAATAAATTTTAGCGTTTAAAAGAAAGGACTGTTAATTGGACTACGGAGAACGATAATCCGTAGCTCGAGTACTATACTTAAACTATTGAAGAGTCTATTTTGGAGTCAATATTAAGTAACAGCTCTCACGTCTTTGCGAGTTCACGCCGTCCTGAAGACGGAAAAATGCATGCTCAGGTAAACAGAACCAAGATGGTGTACCGATTATCCTATGGACTTGTTTTATGTAAAGAATTTTGTCTTTTTGAGGCGCCCGTCCTCCAGAGTCCAGGTTAAGTTTACCGTGGTCGGTTTGCATGCTATAGCTATAGCTCGCTATCATCTTGTAGCCTTGACCATGAGAGAATGCTGGTAGAACGTCACGATTAACACTCTTTGTCTGCCATAGCACTTGACTTCCCATATCAAAGTGTGTAGATTTTTTAGAAAAAATGGAAGTAAAAAAAAAGTCAAACTTTCAAAGATAATCCTGTGTTTACTTTAGCTTGCGATCTTTTGACGGTCTCCAGAGTGACCATAAGATGATAATAACACGTCTTTTGCTCAATAGCAGTCATACCAGCAACTATTACATTCCGCTGCAGGGCTATAGACATTGCGTGCTATAGACATTGCGATGTTACCGTACATCTGCTTATACGTGTTGGTTATCCAAGAGAGATTTTCTACCCTGCGAAGAATATTATTGTAGAAGTCGCCCAATTGTCGAGCAAAACGGTGAAAAAGTTAACATTCATGGGAAATTCCAAGCTCTTAATTTCTTGACAGCCTGTGATTACATAGATCTCACACGCGGGGGTGTACTGTCAGTTCGTGGATGTATAGTGTTTTTTCCTGTAGCTTTTTTACATGGATCCGGCATGAGATTGAATTGATGGTGAAGGAAAATAAATTTCCGAGCCACAACCTGGGCAATGTATACGTTGCATTCAGTATATAACGTATGCTATACAATCGGTTTCGGTAGCTAACCTATAGATAGCGTGAGTGGGCACATATTTTAAGCTTTGCTCTGCCATGCGACTCTAAGTGGGTGAAGGCTAAAAGGGATGACTCAAAAGGACCTTCACATTTTCTAGAGCTACTAATCCTAACCCTAACCTTCATCCTAACCTTAAACCAAACCCTAACCGTAGCTAACCCTAACCTAACGAAAAATAAAGACCAGACAAAAACAGAAAGGTCCTTCTGAGTCATCCCTTCTAGTTATGCACCCCCTCCAAGTGTAGCTTAATATTATAGTTAGAGCATCTCACTGGTCATCAGAAGGTTACACATGCACTGTACACCTTCACTCTGCCATCTTAGTCCATGTAGCTCAATGGTTAGAGCATCTCACTGATCATCAAAAGGTTACAGGTTGTACATATATGATATGTAACATTTACTCATCATCTTGGTCCATGCAGCTCAATAGTTAGAGAATCTCACTGGTCATCAGAAGGTTACAGGTTGTGCACATATGTAACCAGTAACCTTCACTCTACCATCTTAGTCCATGTAGCTCAATGGTTAGAGCATCTCACTGGTCATCAGAATCGTACACTCTGTACACATATGTAACCTTGGCTTTACTCTGCCATCTAAGCCGTCCATGTAGCTCAATGGTTAGAGCTCAATGGTCATCAGGTTACAGGGTAGACTGCACTCATATGTAACCTTCTGGTGACCATCTCAGCCCACAATCATTATAGAAAGTTACATGTTCGATTCCCGTTTTACGGAAAGAAACACTTTGAGTTCAATTGATATAGTCACCATTTATATATTCTAATTTATACATACCTTTGAGTTTTTTAGTAAGATTGGAATAATTAAGCGTTTAATTGGCAAGGCGAAGCAGGATTCCTGACATTCCCCTCCCACGCCAACCAATCTAGATAACAAAATACAAAATATATATGCTCAGAAAAGGTCTGTGAGTTCGTATAAAGCGGGCTGATCAGCAGTACATGTATAATTTATTAACTTTGCCAAAGTAAACTCAAACAAATATCTCCGGAAATAATTGGTAAATTGTATAGAAACGTTCCAGATACATGTTTATACGAATGGTACACGGTATTGTGTACATAAATTGCTGGATATTTTCTTCAGAATTGAGAATTTTATTGAGTTCGTATATGAGTAAATGGCCTCATATGGCACATTTGCATATTCGGAAAACACGCCCAACCTCGTTCCCAGGGCATTTTGCCTCCACGGTGGAAGGTCAGCGAAAATGGCCCTGGATCGGCTGGTCACATGACAACCAGAATTTCTGGGTGTTTAGATATGATAACTTTTGTGGTCTTTGTTCCATTGCCTTTGTCTACTTTGTTGACCTGAATAATTGAGAAATATTCAATGCTTTCAGAGTTGTTCATGTCAGCATTCGTCGGCAAAAAAGCAGCTAACAAGCTTAATAATCCACCATACATCCATGGTAACATCTCTTACAAAAGGCATGAAGAAGCATATATCCAATTTAGCGAAATCTATCACTTCGAATTTGCTGTAAAATTTGAAGACAGCATTCAGATTTAGATGAATAAATTATATTCGGCTGAATTAATTGAGTTTTATGACAAGCCAATCGCATTATGGAATGGACCAGCAACAATCCCAGGGCCATTTTCGCCGACCTTCAGCCGTGGAGGCAAAATGCCCTGCAGGGTACGGTTGAAAACATGAATATCGATGAAGAACGATATTTTCTTCATTTCAAAAGTATTTCTAAATAAAATCTAATTAAGATAACCGAACTCTGTTATTTCTACCAAAAACGAAGACCGTTACCCATGGAGACAGAACATTCTCGGTTGCTGCTGCAAAACTCTGGAATTCATTACCAGAGTAAATTAGAAAAATTGACTGTTTAAATAGTTTTAAGTCAGCCCACTTGGCATATTGTAAATAGTACATATTATATGGGGGTGTCAATCCCACCTCCCACCCACCATCGACGCCCTGATCTCAAGCCATATTCAACAGTGTATATATATACGCTCCTTCGGTGTTGTTGAGCGCTTTGTGAAGTAGCGTGGGTGTCGTTTAGCAATAATGCAACGCTCGCTACCATTGTGGCAGTTTGAGCGCTCTGGCCCCATGCGCACTTCACGTTATCTGGATGTTCTGATCGCCGGTGCTATCCCACAAGCGGTTGTCAATGACGATCGTGTATAATAATAGTCCAGCCAGACTCATCCAGATTGTTCCAAGCTACACTGATGAGCTGTGGTACAGCGAAACACGTGTCTGTAGATTGAACTATATATATATATATATATTTTCGCAACTGGTCCCGGTTTGGTCTTAAAATGTATGTATTCCAACACTCGAAATTTTCCTTCACCATAAATCCTTTATATATATATATATATATATATATATATATATATATATATATATATATATATATATATATATATATATATATATATATATATATATATATATATATATATATATATATATATATATATATATATATATATATATATCTATCATCATCATCATCATCATCATCATCATCATCATCATCATCATCATCATCATCATCATCATCATCATCATCATCATCATCATCATCATCATCATCATCATCATCATCATCATCATCATCATCATCATCATCAAGAAGTCTTACGTCATATAGTGGTAGAAAATGATTCGTATTTCTAGTATATATATATATATAATCGTTTTCTTTCTCCCACAGCTGACATTTCCAATAGATTGTTTCTACGTGGCTATCATTACAGACTCGAGCCAAGGCTATCACTACTTTCACTCAGACCTCCACGACTGCTGCGGCAAATGTCACTACCCAGATTTCCTGATCTGTCATTTGAGAGGCGAGCCAGACTGGGTGTGCCACAGCCAGGCGTACGAATGCATATGCCAATGTCGTGCAACCTACACATCTACTAACACCGCAGCCGCAGCCGCCAGTGTTACAAAAGCCAGTCGTCGAAAACCGATCAAAAAAGCCAAGTCGCGCGCTAAAACCTCTGGTTTCTGCACCAAGAAGAAGTGCGCAAACTCCAAGAGTTGTTGCGAGGAGAATGTCTGCCTGCGTTTGTTTGTTCACAAGCGTCAGTCTGCGGCGAAGCCGTGAAAATGCCGTGAAAATGACCTTCAGATGTAAAACTGTTCTGCGATATATGTATACGCAGTGTAGAAATAGTGGCCAATTGGTTTGTTACGAAAAGTAGATAAACTCAGGAGTATTAAGGCACGACTCTTGACTACTTCGACACTGAAATTTTCTATTTTCCAGAGATTTTGTCCAAACTAAGTCAAACTTACCATAAAATATTTATCATACAGTAGGAACTAATTTACGGTTTTGTTTCCATGACAACAGTTCACGTGACTCATTGGCGGCCATATTGGATGAAAACTTGAGGCACGCGAATATATATAATTTAAACAATTAAACAACGTAATTTGATGCAAACTTTAATTACGTTTATCATGTTAAGTTGAATGGTAGGAATCAATTTGCATAAACAAAAATATTAGAGAAATTGTAATTAGAGGAAAAATCATGCGCTAAAAGTATCCATTTACGGTAAAGCTATACAATCTAGCAATTTAGCTTGATAAACTAGATCGATATTTGCATCAAATTACGCTGTTTAATTGTTTAAATTATATATATTCGCGTGCCTCAAGAACGTTTCAAGTTTTCATCCAATATGGCCGCCAATGAGTCACGTGACCTCCTATTTTCCCCGTATTGTCCAAATGTGGAACGCTCTACCCGATGATGTCAAGTCTTGCGTTTCTTTACCATCATTTAAATATAGACTAAAGAACGTCTTTTTCAATAGACTTTGTGTACTATTTGATCAGGACAATATTAGAAGTTATAAGTTGATTTGTCCTAAATGTCGTCATAGTAACACTCTTAATTTATGTTCGTGTTAACGCTGTCTTATTTGTAATTGTAATGTGTAGTGCTTACTCTCTGAGTTAGATTGTTTGGGGAGGGGGTGTTCAAACCTTGTAGGGGACCTCGTGTCCTATTGTTTGTTCGCCTAGTGTATTTACATTATGCTATTGTTATTCATGTAGTATATGTATCTATACTGAATTTTTAAAATAAAATAAAATAAAAATAATAAACAAAATCGTAAATTAGTTCCTATTGTATGATAAATATGTTTGGCAAGTTTGACTTCATTTGGACAAAATCTCTGGAACAAATAGGAAACTTCAGTTTCGAAGTGAAGAGTCATGCCTTAATACCACTGAGCGCTCCTTTATCTATCGAGCTACTTCCATATGGAACAGTTTGCCGGAATGGTTGAAAAAACAACAATTTTATTATGCAACGTTTTAAATACGAGTTCAGATGTATTTTCGTTAAAGAATCATGAGGAACATAGCTGATTAGTTTTAACATTTTAATATTTTTAATATTTAGTTCTATATTGTACAATTATTATATCATAACCGCATGGGTATGAGGCTGTGAAACTTTGACTTCAATATGCCCACCACTTATTTTTGCAATTTGCCTTGGATTTCGAGGCAGCATTTCCCTTGCACGATTGTAAGTTCTAGTTATATCTTTAATTAGTATTTCAATTCTATTCTATAAACAATGACGACAGCAGTTATTGAAAATTGTTTGTTTCACAAGAAGCACATGTCGGCCTGCTTGGATATTGGTTATGTTTTATGGTTTCTTATCCCTTATCTCAGTTGTTATTTTGCTAGTTATCGCTTATTCCCAATACTCCTAACCGGACCTGCGTCAGCTGAGACAACAAGTCGAAACCTTAGCGATAAATAATTTAGATTGAAAGCCAAGTTAATGGTAGAGGTCGCGGGTTCAAATAATTATATATAGTAATTATTTATATACGCGGTATCTCCACAAACAAGACATCAGTTTGAGAATAACAATAACTAAATTGATATTTATCTCCAAACATAAGGCGGTGAATATATAACAAAGATTGGCATGAACTATAGAAAGAATATTTATAACAAATCATATCCGAACTACATACTATATAACATATAACATATATATATATATACTATATATATGTTCTAAGGATTTATGCATGGTGAAGGAAAATTTCGAACCGGGACCAGTTGCAAAAAATGCAACTTCAAGGCCTTCCAGCTAGAATTGAACCCGCGACCAGCCAGAAGGCCTTGAAGTTGCATTTTTCGCAAGCTGTATGACCTCCCATGCCCACGTACGAACTGGGGCAAACAATAATTCACCTATACCAATCAATGTCAGACTGGAATTCATTGACTACTGAAGTAAAACAGTCCTCTAATTTACAATACTTCAAAACTAAGCTAACAAATGTTATTTCAACTCAACATTTATTCTATATTACTGTATTCTAATTCTATTTTAATTTTACTATGTACATATTGTTTTCAATTGAAATAGTTTAGCTTAGTTTAAAGAATTTGTCACAATATATTTACAAGTTACTATTGATACATAAAATACATACAAATACAACGAATAAGGCAGGTGTGACAGGAGAAAGGAACAGGACTTACGTCCCAATTGAGCCCAGCTGACTCCTTAATGGTAGATACAATGAGATTTTAGACTTATTGGACATAGCCAGGGAGGCTATAGGCAGGTAGTTTGATAGAGTACATTTTGTGGAGACTAGACTTAAATAGAGCGAGAGAATTGTAGGATTTGAGACAAGATGGGAGAGTGTTCCACAGTTCAGCTGACCTAATAAAAAAGATTTCCGGAAGTAGTCCTGTTTATGTTTTATAACTAAATTAAAGTTATTAGGATCATAATTTGAATTATATTTAAATACAGCAGACTTAAATATCAAATAACTATCACTTATCTGAATATAATTGGCAAGGCTTTTGACTGCATACACAGTATACATACATTATGACTATGTAGTTGATGTATGGTAAACACATTTCATACATTTATTGTTATAAGAGATCGTAAACATCGCCTGAGGCCTAGATTATATAACATGATTAATTTGTTGAGCGTAAGATGTATGAGGATGAGGAAACTGATAAGCTGTGCTGAATAAAACAGAAGCTATGCCAAGCAGGTGTGTCAATATACTCACTGATAAATTTATCGTATGTATAAATTTATCGCATTTATTTATATGATGGTTTGGAAGATAACACGGGTAGACACATTTTACGAGATTTGAATGTATGTTTTCGAGCCATGAAATGGCAAACAAATACGAGAAACGAGTGAAATTACTTCGCGCTTTATATCTGCCAAAATGGGATATTTATTATACTGTAATTTCTCTATTAAGCCCCCTCTAGGTAAGGTAAAAATATTATTTACAGAGCCAAAGGCTAATAAACTTCTATCCGAGGTTTGGAGATTTTACATATTCGTAATCTTTGGGTTCTACCAAGAAGAAATGTAATATATCTTGTCGTTCGAAAATTTTATCTTCATGCCTTTTTCCCCTGCTAAAGTTGATTTACTATTAAAAAACATTATTTACAGAGCCAAAGGCTAATAAACTTCTATCCGGGGCTGTTTGGGGATTTTACATATTCGTAATCTTTGGGTTCTACCAAGAAGAAATGTAATATATTTTCTCGTTTTGAAAATTTTATCTTAATGTCTTTTGCCCTTCTAAAGTCGATTTACTATTCACAGGAAATAACGTCAAGCAGGGACACGCGAAGTCATTGCATAATATATATGCATAATAAGTTGCATAAGAATACAGGGTATAATGGGTGGATTAAAGATTATTAGAAAATCAAGGCTGTAATTTACGCCACTCGCGTCCATTCGATAACTACTGGGAAGAATAAAAGCACTTTCAGTAGGGGAATTATGTAAACAAGCTTTTATCCTAAGAGTGAGAGGGCATATCCCACCAAATTTTACCCCCGTTTTTCTATAAGTATAGATGTCATACAGGTAAATGTATCGCTTTCAGTGTACAATTGGCTCGTCGTTCGTGTACAAATCCTGGCAAAAATTCCTTCGGGGACACCAAGTATAAATGCTTAACATAACCGTCTTATCCCTCAGATACTAAGATATTTTAGATTAATAAGTCACGCAAATCTTTGTGGATAAATTGTGGGTGATGGACAGTGCGGTTTTCTGGAGGTACGGGCCCCCAGAAAAAGAGCCCTCGCTGTTATGGACCTTTCTCTCATGTTCCAGCCGGGCTTCCCCGTGGTGAAGTGACTGAGAGAACGCCTGTATCTGGGGTTTTGACCAAGAAGAAATGTAATATATCTTGTCGTTCGAAAATTTCATCTTCATGCCTTTTTTCTCTGATAAAGTTAATTTACTATTCACAGGAAATGACACTAATTCAACAATGAAATACAAAGAAAGTTTGGCTCTGAACTTTAAACACACCTGTTTAAACAAAATTCGCTCAATTCCCAAACTTTCATTGTATTTCACTGCTGAATCAATGTGCAATGTTTTTGCGTGTCCCTGCTTTGACGTCATTTCTTGTGAATAGCAAATCACTTTAGCAGGGGGAAAAGGTATGAAGATGAAATTTTCCATGAAAATGCCTAAAAATCACCCTTTCAGATTGATAGGAGTATAATGTATATCTAGGTATATCCTGCTCGGACGTCTTGTTCCTATAAGGCTTACTAGATCCTCCGCAAATGTCAATACAATCTCATTCCGTGAACGTAAATGTAAAACAACTACTTTCAATCGCTCATTTCTCATTAGAACAACTAGGACTTGGAACTCTCTCCCTGAACACTTAAGGCTAGATCATTTAAACTTTAAAAAATTTAAGAAGTCACTATTAGACTATTATAATAATGCTCTATTATCCTGTTACAATGTTGACGATCCTCGAACTTGGAAAACTGTCTGCCTAAAGTACAACACATCGTGTAGCCTCACTGAACCATAACTTGCTGTTATTAGTTATTATTTTATTTTTGTAAGGGCCCACTGTAATTGGTGTTTAACTGTTGTGGTGACCCTGCTTCTTCTATGTATTTTTAAGAGGCGAAGCTAAATAAAAATAAACGTTTACTGTTCTCAAATGTTCCCCTCAAAACTGGGCGATTCTGTGGACAAAAACTCAATGCTAATTTCTATGTACAGCGTAGTTCGTGACCCACAGACCCAGCTATCTGATCTCTGATGAGATCGGAGCACTGCATCAATAATAATGCATTATACGTGCAGTTCAATTGGCAAAACAATTAAAATTTGTTATTTCCTTTCTATCAACATGCATGAAAATATCAACAATCGAAACAAACAGAGAAGAAAACACGGACAAAAAAATTAAATTCCTTTGTCTTTTGAGCTCTTAATTAAATTAGTTCCGTACGAGAGCTCACAAGACAAAGGAGATTTCGCTCAGTGTGTACAATTCCACTGACTGGAACTGGAAATCAGGCTTTACGTTTCGACAGTAGGGTAACGGGGTCCCCCGCTTCAAGACTTCAAAGGTATAGAGGCTGAAGCCTGAAAAATATAAAAAGTTTTCTATATGTTTCAACTGGACCTTCGCCATACATGGACGATCGTCAAGCTCATATCCTCAGAAAAATTATTCTGAGTCTCGTACAGGAATCGAACCTGTAACCTTCTGATTGCCGGTGAGACGCTCTAACCATTGAGCTAACGAGACTCAGATGAAGAGTGAAGGTTACAATGAATGGCAACCACTGTATATCAGTAATGCTTGGATGTGTTAATATATACACTGCTGTAGTGAATGTAGGAGAGCTTGGAGTAGACAGACGATACATGGACGATCGTCAAGCTCGTATCCTCAGAAAAATGATTCTGAGTCCCGGACAGGAATCGAACCTGTAAACTTCTGTTGAATTGCCGTCTGTCTACTCCAGTCTCCAAGCTTACGACGTGTTAAAACATTATTTCTTCTATTATTACGTTCAATGTCATAACTTGAATCTATGAGATCATCAGGATTCAACGGGGGCCTTTTGAGGTCGGAGGCCCTTAGGACTATAGTCCGTTACGCCACTGGGTTTCAAGCGAAGTCATATAGTCAGAGTAAAACGTTGCACACGTGGCCCACGCAGCACACTACGTTTCTATAATTATAGACAACAAAACAGCCATATCTGACTAAGGATTTATGGTGAAGGAAAATTTCGAGTGTTGGAATATATGCATTTTAAGACCAAACGATGTCGTACAAAAGATGTCGTACACACAAAGATTAATCAAGCTGAACCTTCTACCACTCCAACACCGACGTGAAATAATCAGTGACTTGATACTGTTATTCAAATGTGAAAATAATCTTGTATCTATTGATACCACTCAGTATTTCGACATTCGTGCTCCTCGTTATAACACACGCAACTCTGATGTAAATAACTTGTTTCCAAAAATAGATCACAAACAGGACTATTTCCGTGATTAATATTTTCCTAGATCAGCCAAAATGTGGAATGCTCTTCCTCCACATATTAAAGCATGTAACTCGTTATCTACCTTTAAATTGAAATTGTATATTCAATGTATAACCATGTTGACTACATATTGTCCACCTAAATAGCTTTGATGCTTTGATTTTTACATTACTATTAACTTATATTTAGGAGTTTGATCTCCATTGGAGCGCAGTTCTGTTTCTTATCCCTGTCACATTTGTAAATACTATCTACGGATTCTTTTCGATCTATTGATTTCTTCTATAATTGTCCTTTCTTATTAAGTAATTGTGACAAATTCATTAAATTAAAATTCAAAACATCAAGGCCTTCCGCTAGAATGCCAGTGCAGTGCTCTGACCTGAACTACGGAAGCTGTTGCCGAGAGCCTAGTCACGAGTTCTGTATATATAGTGGTGGTTATGCCTGGAGAAGAATTGGGTATATTACAAGTAATATTTGGCATTTTACTCGATTAAACTACATGTTCTAAGGATTTATGGTAAAGGAAAATTTCGAGTGTTGGAATATATACATTTTAAGACCAAACCACGGAAGGCCTTGATGTTGCATTTTTCGCAACTGGTCTCGGTTTGGTCTTAAAATGTATATACTCCAACACTCGAAATTTTCCTTCACCATAAATCCTTAGAACATGTAGTTTAATCAAGTGAAATGCCAAATATTACTTGTAATATGCCCATATCCAACTAACCACTGTCTTTTGTCGGCCCTCGCAAAACCAACAATGACTCTCCTATATTTTCACAGCTGCCACAATGCGACACAGGACGTGATATTGCGTGTCAAATGTGGCGCTGTTATCTGATCACTGTTTATTTATTGTGATCTGATAATGACCGCAAAACCGCTATTAGTTTTTTTTTATCACGAAAATTGCTGAAGGAAACCTTTAAAAGCAACGGGGGAAAACAGATGCGGTCCAAAGCCAACAGTTTCCCGCTAGGCAAGCATTTATAGAGAGTGGAGAAAGTCTAAAGCATTCAACGGTAAGTAATTAAAGACAGATGTATCAAAGTTCTTCAATTTCTCAAAAGTCCATAAAATACTTATAGGTTTAGGTTTAGGGAAGGTTTTTAAAGTATTTTAAAAATCATTTTCTTTAGCACGTCTCAAACACCATCATGTTTTATTTAACCAGTTTTCAAATAGCATGCAAAGTGAAAAGGTGGTAAACTGCCAAGATTTTTAGTAACGAAATACTGACGTTTCGAGCGGAGCCCTTCATCAGAGTATAAGACGAGAGAGCTAGTCCGTTTAAGGGGTGTTGGTGGCATAGTGGGGGGTTCGATTCCTGCTCAGTGAGTGCAGTTATCAGATTATAAAGATTTCGCCTTGGCCGCAAGTGAGAAGAATGCTTCCAGTTTGACTCTACCAAACACCGTAGGTTTTCTCCGGGTAATGAGGGTGGCCCTTACTGGACCTCTAGGGAGAACAGTTTAATGACTGATAAGGTTATCCAGTATAAATAAAAGTTAGTTTAGTTTAGTTTAGTTTAGTTTAGTACTCTAGTCAAAATACAAATGTAGTTCATATGAAAGATCTTACTGACTTTAGTTTATTTCCAAAGTTACAGCATTCCTATATCAATTTAGTTAAGAAGATTTGGCTAGTTGAAGTTGAAAATCCAGAGAACGAAAACTTGAGATCTCGTCTTACTATGATGAAGGGCTCCGCTCGAAACGTCAGTATTTCGTTACTAAAAATCTTGGCAGTTTACCACCTTTTCACTTTGCTATATACCTTTTAAGTTTTCAAATAGACAAAAATTTGTCAGTTAACCAACGTATAAAACATCGCTTCGTTACATAACATTTGCTGGGGCATTTTGAGCTTGTATGAGTACGACTGTATATCATTTATTCAGAGTGATCACGCAGGATAAGGTTGCCCCATTTATCTGAGCCAGAGGCTCATGTTTTAAGTGTTCGCCATTCAGTTTATCACTCTAATACGGAAAACACAACTGATAGGGATTCCAATGTCAATACGATTTAAGGTCGTTTTCCGAGAATACCCGAAAGTCTTACCATTTGCTGTTGTTGTTGCAAAGGCAGCACCTTCTCCTCAATTATTTTAAGACCCTGAATGGAGGTCCGACCAAGGATTTGAACCCTGGTCTTCCTGCTCGTAGAGACATGTGTGGTAACACAAGATGGCAGCTGAACGTTTGCCAAAACGCACTTCACACAAGAGCTTAAATTTGTTTTTAAGTTTTTTCAAAATTGGTTCTAAAATTAGACTCCTGTATAATTGCAATACAACTTTTGACAATTATAACCAACTTTGCTTGGTCAAATAATCTTCGCTAGGTCTTTGAACCTTGTGTGAAATAACTATAGTTAAGATGGCAACTGAAAATGTGGTAAAATTTGCTTAGACGTGTTTATAGACATTTTTTCATTTTGTCTTTAATTAAATCTCATTTATTTTTTATTAAAAAAATGAGCGGGCGTAATCCTAGACATTCCTGCAATTCGATTGGCTGCCTGAGCGAGCGGTTTTTTCCGATATCTGACCACGGTCACGGAATCCTAAATGCTAATCATTTTTATCGTGGTTTTTGCTTGATTGTTAACTGGAAAATGGAAAACTAACACAGAATTTGATTCAACTATATATGCTGGAAATAACTGTATTCGTCGTCATTCGTAACTTCGTATGATACATTCATTGCTATAGTCTACATGGGAACGTCCATATTCTCCAACCACTCCATATTCTCCAACCACTCCATATTCTCCAACAACTCCATATTCTCCAACCACTCCATATTCTCCAACCACTCCATATTCTCCAACCACTCCATATTCTCCAACAACTCCATATTCTCCAACCACTCCATATTCTCCAACCACTCCATATTCTCCAACCACTCCATATTCTCCAACCACTCCATATTCTCCAACCACTCCATATTCTCCAACCACTCCATATTCTCCAACCACTCCATATTCTCCAACCACTCCATATTCTCCAACCACTCCATATTCTCCAACCACTCCATATTCTCCAACCACTCGATTGTTTGGTCGTCCAAATCGGCTATGCCGTCAGCACCACAGGGAGCTCCAAAGAGAGGGCACGAAAAAGGTGGTTGATGGACTGAACAGACCCACAGGGGCACCAATCTTATTCAGAAAGGCACGCGTCTTTCCCCATCCAGATCGTATACGGCTCAGGCGAACCCATGCTAGGCAGGAGAGATTTGACCCAGGGGGCTTAGCTGATGGCGTCTCCACATAGCGACGAAGGGTGTTGCCACTACTCTTCCACGCTTCTTTCCATCTCTCCTCTGGCCATGAGGAAGAGAGAGCTAGGGTGGTGGCTTGCGATATCTCTGGCAAGGGTAGAGAAGATCGGTCTAGATATGCGCTGGGGAGCTGCCTCATCTGGGGCGGGTACCAGGGATTCGGGTGGGTCAGCTTTTGCGGAGAGTTTAAGCACAGCGTGTATTGTGATTTGTATTATACAAAGTATATACAAGTAGTTTCCTTATCCAAATAATGTAGTTTCACCGAACGATGTGTCCTTCTTCAGGCGAGATTAAGGAGGGTACATCATCGTCCGAAACGTCGTCCACTTTTAGTTTTAACATGTATTGTTCTTACTCTCTCGCTCTTTCTTCTTTTAGCACGAAGAATATGAAGTCAAACTATATCTCATGTATGCTTATCGTTCTCATCTTGGCTTCGTCGTTAGCCTTACCAAACTTCAGGTTTAAAGATGAAAACAACGACGACGACAACGAGGTAGGTATACCGTGATCAGGCTTGCGCGAGAGCTAGGTCGTTGACCAGGGGCCCATGGCAAAAGGGGACCCATTTTTAACGAAACAAAAGAGTAAACTCAAAATAACGTACTTATATCTCACATGGGAGAGGTTGAGAGGAGACACAATAGAAAATAAATGCTTTTTTCAATGGATGATTTGAAATAATAATAATAATAATAATAAGATATTATTAATAAGATATCATTCTCATAATAATAATAATAATAATAATAAAAAATATATATCATTCTCCATCGTTAGATCTGCCTTATTGTGTTTAAAAGGCTCGAGAACAATTAGAAGAGTACAATGCAACATTAAAGACATAGACTTAGATATAGAGACCGTGATGGCAAGAATTCATTAGTTTTTATTATTAGTATTAGTTAGTTAGATAATCTTATATATATTGGACTTTAGTTTTAATTATTATTATTTTTATATTAATTTATTGTAAATAATTATCATAATATAGTTTGAATATACGGACAGCAAATTTTAAGAAATAATAACTATTCTACAGTATATTGAACACATTTTATCGTCAGTACCAATATTTTGACATTATTGTTATAAAGGAAATTAAATATTATTATATTAAATTTAAAAAATTAAAAATAAAATAATAATAATAATAATAATAATAATAATAATAATAAAGACGTATTAGGAGCATTATACAATAGTCTCAATGCTCTTACAACAATATATTCTTAATGTTACTTATAAAAACTAATTACAGTTTCATTATAAGATAAAGCCTAGTACTATATTACCACTGTGAACAAAAAACTATTAATTTTAAAAAAGAAAAGTCTTAAGTGCTAACTTAAAACTACTTAAAATATCAATGCTTCTTCTTCTAAATGCGTCGGCAACGCGATGAAATAATAGAGGTGGGACTTCAAGTGTTAAATTTGAATTGTAAATCGTTGTGTTCGTTGTGTTCAATATAAGTGTGTATTGTTCAAGTGTGTGCTTGATGTTTTATTTTTATTTTTTGTGTTTTAAATTCAACGACAAAAACAAGATAAGGAGTGATGCGGGGGATATGAGACGGGAATATTAGAGGGAATGTTATAGCGGGGGGGGGGGGGGTTGGGGGATATTAGAGTTATTAGGCCTTACAAAAATAAAATAATAACTAATAACAGCAAGTTATGGGTTCAGTGAGGCTTCGCGATGTGTTGGACTTTAGGCAGACAGTTTTCCAAGTTCGAGGATCGTCAACATTGTAACAGGATTATTGAGCATTATTATAATAGTCTAATAGTGACTTCTTAAATTTTTTAAAGTTTAAATGATCTAGCCTTAAGTGTTCAGGGAGAGAGAGTTCCAAGTCCTAGTTGTTCTAATAAGAAATGAACGATTGAAAGTAGTTGTTTTACATTTACGTTGACGGAATGAGATTGCATTGACATTTGCGGAGGATCTAGTAAGCCTTAAGGGAACAAGACGTTCGTGTAGGATATAGCTTGATACAGGAACAATGCCATTGATGGCCTTAAGAAGAACAGTAAGTCAAGATACTCGTGCCAGTATAGGAAAGTGGTTGTAGTTTTATAGAAACGAGTATGTCTCTGTAGGATTCTTCGCACATAAATGGTAGCTTCAAGATAAATTTTGATGCTCGGCGTTGGATGCGCTCTGTTCGTTTGATAAGCTCGATTGACTGCGGGGAGCAGACTTGGGTGGCATAGGCCAGAACAGATCGCACAACTGCCAGATACAATGTGCGGCGGATCTTTTCATTATTGATTTCCGAAGCAGATCTGCACAGAAAACCAAGCATCTTGTTGGCTGTTGCGCATCGATCGAGGTGTGCTTTGACCATATTAGCGCACTAGTAACCCATATGCCAAGGTCCTTCTCGTCTGATAACTGCGAAGGTCCTACTCTTGATTGTATAGGGGTATTCAGTGGGGTTCATTTTCCTGGTAATTCGCACTTGCACAAATAGTTTATCCACATCTCTTGATGGCTAGCTTAATTATTTGCTGGGCAATAATTTTCATTACAAAAATAATAAAATAATCAAACCAAATCTGTAGATTGGCAATTTTTATATTTCTATAAGATGTTTTTATATTTGTATTTATGTTGATTTTAACAGGACGACAGAGGCATCTTTAGACGCGAGGATTGTTCTGGATATAACGAGGGATGTCACTGGTTTTCAGGTGGTTGTTGCCGTGGGCTGACATGGTAAGAAGAAAGTCTTAAGCCCTGTTTACATGAATCCTGATTGAGTTTCATTGTGGATTGAACTCTTACCGGTTCTGTTAAAATCCCTTTAGGTGTTTACATGAATCCGGAATGAGATACAGCTCAATCCGGATTGAGTTCATTCCTGTTCTCATTCCGGATTGAGTTTCATTGAAATTTCATTCCAGCGTCATCTAAAGACGGTGCGAGATTTCATTCCGGAATGAAAAATACGACCTAGAAGACTGAAACGAACAACACATGCGTGCTTTTAACATTTATAGACGACGATTTGCAGCTAGAGACAGGAATTGCGCCGACGTCATATTGTTCAATATAAATAGCTCTTTGTCGACTTGCGACCGCATCGATTATCGTTGCTAGTAATGCTTTTTCCCTTTTCTTTATGTTTATTCTTCGCCAAATGATCAATTTAGGGCACATGTTGAAGTGTACAAACGCAGAAATCGCTGAAAGAAACATACCCGCTATAATGTTATTGATCGCCATGTTGAAATTTCAGATTTCGCGCGATTTTCGATCCTGGGATAGAATTCCTATGTAAACGCGGTTTGAATTCACGTTCAATCCGGAATGAAACTCAATCAAGATTCATGTAAACAGGGCCTTAGAAAGCAGCAGGGCAAAGCTGCTATGAGGAGGCGACATTGGTTGGCTATAAGAACAGGTGCTGAACTAGAAGATAGTTTCGCGCTAAGTTGTCATGATATACAGTGTGTATAAAAAAAGCGCTACCGGAAGCAACTGTGAATTAGCATTTTTTTCAAAGAACCCATTGTAATAGTTTGAAGGCTTAGACACCTCTGAGCAACGAATGCGTAAAAAATAACTTGGATTGCATTCGTATTGAAAACTGCTTTCTCTCTTCTTGATTAACGCAGCGCTTGGACCATCTTAATTTCCCAGGTGTATAATTTTTTTTAAATTACAATAGGTCTCTTTAAGAATGCTAATTCATTTTCTAAGGGTAGCGTTTTTTTTTATACTTACTGTATTGCGGAATAGGGGCAAACATTTTAAACATATTTGAAAATTATAAGTTTATTCAAATCATATAGGTTGTAGGCTAGCAATGTCTGAATTCGTATTTCTTTCACTGTTATATCTAGGAAAGTTTAGCGAAGGTGTAGATCATGTTTGAGTTAATTGAGACGCGTTTGTTTATGACAAATATATGTGCGACGGTAAACATCAATACCCAGGTTGATAAGTTTCGATATACAATTATTTCGGCTAAAATATTAAACGATTTTGAAATTACCTGGCAGTATCACTATTACATTTAAACCACAGGAGCCGACCCCCTGAACCCAGGGCATTTTACCTCCACGGTGGTCCATTCTATAATGCGATTGGCTTGTCATAAAACGCAATTAATTCACCCGAGTATAATTTATTCATCTAAATCTGAATGCTGTCTTCAAATTTTACAGCAAATTAGAAGTGATAGCTTTCGCTAAATTGGATATATGCTTCTTCATACATTTTGTAAGAGATAACCATGGATGTATGGTGGATTATTAAGCTTGTTAGCTGCTTTTATGCAGACGAATGCTGACATGAACAACTCTGAAGAGCATTGAAAATTTCTCAATTATTCAGGTCAACAAAGTAGACAAAGGCAATGGAACAAAGACCACAAAAATTATCATATCTAAACAGCCAGAAATTCTGGGTGTCGTGTGACCAGCCGATCCCAGGGCCCTTTTCGCCGACCTTCCACCGTCGGCACCGTGGAGGCAAAACAACACTGTCTTCGTTCAAATTCGTATAGTACTTGTAATTTACACATCGCTGTCTTCCGTGTTCGTGTTCGGCTGCGACGTAAGTGCCACAACCAAACAACATTTCGATAACTAAGTGTTTACTGAGACACAAAAAGCATTAGCCGCGTTGTCTTCAATATTTTCCTATACGATAATCTCGCTGGACCTTCACCGCTCGGCCTGTGTACAAAGATATTATCTTACTATCATTACCTTTCATTTTTCGTGGTATTCTTGTTGAATTCACACCCCAAGAACTTGTTTTAATGTTTAAACTTAACCATGCAAACTTCAAGCCCACTGGACCATATAGAGATCGCGTTTCAACATAGCCAGAGTCAGCGATACTTGAAATTCCTAGATATTGAATTTAGAAATGATGATTTCAAGAAACCAAGTTATTCATCATTATCATTTGTTAGTTAGCAACGAAAAAACCAGCTGCTGTGGTCACTGATCTCAAAAATAGGACTGGATTGAGCTTTCTATTGTATCTGATGAGCTGATTTTGAAGCTTGCATATTTGCATAATGTAAATTGACGAGAGATCATTAGAAGCTGCGAGTTTGCAGGCAAATCAAACTGACGCTCGCGAAATAAACATTAAATGCATAAAATCTCATATTAGGCTTCTCTCGCTGGATAATTAGAGCCAACGGCGGCCATTACTAAGGGACCAACGTAGTAATTTGAAAAATGTTTTCTGGTCCTCTTTATAGTAAAATTATTTTATTTTGTCGATGGCAAGAGCACATAGTCCAACAAAAAAACCTCATAGGATCCTCAGTTTGGTCCCTTAGTAATGGCGGACTTCCGGCTTCATTTTCTGAACAATAGTTGCTCGATCCAGTCTTCTTTCGAGATCTGGTTGGTCTACCAGGGTCTTAAAAATAATCGAGAAGTGCTGCCTTTGCAATAATACCAACAAATGGTAAGACTTTCGGGTCTTCTCGGATAACGAATTGGGCTTCTATAAATCTTATAAAACTAAAACAGGTTGTCTAAAACTGTTTTTTCTGGTTGTCATCAGTATTTCTAGTGGTAAAAAAGAATAGTCTGTGCTTTTTCTTCGTCAAAGGAAATTGCGCGCGAGTTAAGTCTCACTTCGGATAGAAAACTCACTTATATGTCTTTCAATATGTTCAATCTCGTTTGAGTTCATATTCAAATGTTTTTAGAATATTTTACGACTTATAAAACGCATTTAAAACTGAAATTATGTCGAGCGGGGTCCGTATGGGCTCATGACGGACTGCTAGTTAGCCAATCAGAAAGCAGGATTTGGTAGGATACTAATCGGGAAAAAATAATGGTTGATATTTGGTTTTATTTTGATTTCAGTGCGGGCGAGGTTTGCATCATACATGGAAAGAAGTAAAGGAGAGGATCGAACTATAGAAATACTTGCTCAATATAATGAATTCTTACTTAGCTACTACTTCTAACATATACAGGAAACAGATAAATATAGAAAGCTAGAGGCTATCACAGATATGTAACATGAAGTATAGTCCTCAATAAAAAAATAACTCGAGTTGTTGTGTGGTTACCAAGCTTCGTCACGAAATAGTACAAGGGTTAATATTAGGGTGAGGGTAGCCTCCTCCGCAGGCAACTCTGGGGAACTTTCCCCCGGCATTTTCCCTCCCGCATGAGAGAGATGCCTGCGGAGGAGGCTAGGGTGAGTATAAGAGTTTGATTTTGGGTTCGGGTTATTTTTCAAACCTTTAAGGGTTAATCTAGTTTTCAGTCTGCGCGGAAACCATATTTTTAAGTATACTTTCTGGTGATCACCTATCGAAACACTGAAAATCCAGAAATTCTGGGTTGTCATGTGATAGGACGACCCCAACTCTCGTCCCTTAAACTCAGGCGGTACACTCGCAGTTGAGGTGACCGTGAGGTACTAGGTCTGAGTCGTCTTCTCGACGATCTTTTTTAGTATCCGAGAGAGGTTGGACAGAGATTGTTACGATCGAACATGCCTGTATGATGAAACGGGATGTATGCGCCATAAACCCCTATGAATTATACTAATAAGATGAGAAACGAAGAAAAAACTAGGAAAATCTTTGTCCAAGGTGGACAAAATCAACAAAACTTTGTTGGAAACCTACTCAATGTAATAAGTCAGATAAACACCTCGAACGTCGGGATTTATGCGATATACAGCCCTCCTTGGGGATGTATGCCGCATAAATCCCTCGTTCTCAGTGTTTATCTATTACATACATCATGGAACTGCTAACCCCAAAATAACTTAGATTTTAACCCTAACCCCCCGCTGAATGGGTTTTCTAACTCCCCGCCTAATGGGTTTTCTAATACTAACCTTAATACTAATAAAAGGATATGATGGTCGTGGTTCTTTATTAACCCAAAAGGTCGAAATATGGAGAGGACTGAGATTGGCGTTGTAATATCATTGGATTGTAACCAACTCCAAAACAACAAAGATCCTAACCCTAACCCCCCGCCTAACGAGTTTTCTAACCCTAACCCCCCGGCTAGCGAGTTTTCTAAACAATCCAATAACTTTCCCCCAGTCCTCTCTCCACATTTCGAGAAGACGACTCAGACCTAGTACCCCACGGTCACCTCAACTGCGAGTGTACCATCAAGCTAGGACCGAGCAGTCGCGATTCCCGGAAAACGCAAGATTTTCCCGCACCTACTCGCATCAATGCGCGTGGTTCGCGCGGGATTTTTTATAGGAGTATTATCCCTACCAAAAATGAGATTTGCGGGCGATGATCGAGGATGAGCATGAAATCTTGTTGGTCAGCAGTCACATTAACTGGATAACATCAAGGGGGGAGGGTCAGGAAAACACTTAAGGCGGGGGTTAGGGTTACAAAACTCGTTAGCGGGGTTAGGGTTCGGATCTAAGTTGTTTTGGGGTTAGCGGTTATTTTATGGTTAAGTGACAAAATTCTGACGATTATATACCTGGATTCCCTTGATGTTATCCAGTTAATGATGTGACTGCTGACCAACAAGATTTCATGCTCATCCTCGATCACCAAAAATCCCGCGAGAATGCGCAGGTGCGGTAAAATCTTGCGTTTTGCGGGAATTGCGATACGTGTATCGCAAACACAGCCTCGAGGATAATAAATAGTACATAAAAAACGCAAATGCTTTTTAGTTACTTTTATTACTAAACTTCTTAACGTAATAGATATGTCAAAAATATCAGTAATATTTCAATAAGATATAAAAGGTTGTGAATCTGTGACACTGGTGGTTCTGCATAATTAGTAAACGAAATTTCATCTCAAAATACGATGAAACCTTGACAATAGCGTTGAACACTTCACAATAGCATGACAACAGCGTACTTTTAGTCACTGATCTCAAAAATACGACTGGATTGAGCTTTCTATTGTATCTGATGAGCTGATTTTGAAGCTTGCATATTTGCATAATGTAAATTGACGAGAGATCATCAGAAGCTCCGAGTTTGCAAGCAAATCAAACTGTGACGCTCGCGAAATAGGTTTAGTGTCTGGCCAATATAGTTTCTTTGTTAGCATTAAATGCATAAAATCTTGAACCTAATTTGACGTCTCATATTAGGCTTCTCTCACTGGATAATTAGAGTCAACGGCGGCCAAAGTCGCAGGAAATCTGTAGGTAGGTCATGAATCGTTTTACCCTTTCGTTTTTTTAGTAATTTGAAAAATGTCTTCCGGTCCTCTTTATAGTAAAATTATTTTATTTTGTCGATGGTAAGAGCACATAATCCAACAAAAAACCTAATAGGATCCTCAGTTGGTCCCTTAGTAATGGCGGACTTCCGGCTTCATTTTTCTTCTTTCGAGATCAGTGACTTTTAGTCTATTGTGCAGGATTTCTTTGCATAATGTTTCTATCACTAAGTGACGTTTAATTTACCAAAAATATGATAAACAAAACCAAATTTCTCTAAAACTAAAACGTTTAGAAGAAAAGTAATTCCATTATCATGTAAGGCAACAAAGAACTTTCATTCAAGTGTCCCTTAAACAGAGTGGAATTCTAAGGCCTTGGTCAGGTTCTAGTCATTTAATAGTTTGGCAGATTCATTACCATTTAGATCTTTTTTATATGTCAAAAGTATTTGACCTATTCAACATCGAACCATAAACACTATATATTTTAATACTTTTGTAATTTTATCTATTTAGTCCGGTTCATACCTCGTACTCCTTATGTACCGAATATAATTAATGCCTTTAAAGGGATACTCCAGCCAAAATACAAACGTACCGACTTTAGTTTATTTCCAAAATTTCAGCATTCCTATCAATTTAGTTAAGAAGATATGGCTAGTTGAAGTTGGAGAGTTTCTCCAATTTCGATGCCATATTTGTTTCTCAAATATGACGTCATTGAGTGATTCTATCTCGTAATATGCCTACGAAGCTCCTCTACTTTCCTGCATGAGGAACTAAATAGTTTATTTCGACTAATTTTCGTCCAAAGACCATTCACAACAGCTATCACTATGTGATCGCCATCAAAACAAACTCCGTTGCCGATAAAGAATCACTCAATGACGTCATGTTTTCAAAACCAATATGGCGTCAAAATCATCAAATTTTCAACTTCAACTAGCCATATCTTCTTAACTAAATTGATAGGAATGCTGAAACTTTGGAAATAAACTAAAGTCAGTAAGATCTTTCATATGAACTACATTTGTATTTTGGCTGGAGTATCGCTTTAAGGCTCTTGGTGAAAGTTCGACCTGCAAATAGCAACACTAAGTGTGTAAGGCCTTGTTTACATGGAGGTAGGGTGACCATTCTGGAAGGGTTATTAGTGTAAGGGCCCGGAAAGACAATGGACTAGGGTAACCTCGTTTACATGTGTCCTAGGGTGACGCTGAGGTTTGGTTTACCCTATCTTCTTGCTAGGGTATAACCCTGGCGGCAGAGCTATTTTTTGTTTACTTTACCCATGTAAACGCATCAGGTAGGGTAACCCTCCCAGATGCGTCATATTTCAGTAAATTCAGTAAAAAGCGCAATAACAATGATTTCACGCGCCAAGTCCAAGGCGCGCCAAGTCTTTCGAAGATACCACACCACGAAAATGCTACCAATCGGGCGACAAGCGATGAGAGAAGTACACCACTAGAAAACCTATCAGATCAAGATATTATATACCGAACAGCTCTCCTTCGAACGTGTCTCATCCGAGCTAAAGCAGCATTGTACTGGTTCGCTGCCTGAATTGCCAACTGTTGTTGATGACATTTTTGAAACAACAAAAAGCCAAGCAATAGACCACAGCATTGAAATGCGGCGACCAAAGGGCCAAGAGAGAAAAGAATAAAACTCGTCACCAAAACTCTTCGAGTCCTCGATTGTTCGCCATTTTCAATTTGCTTAGTGGCCACGCAAAGGGAGGGCGACCCTACTAGAGGAGTTAGCTCTGCTACAAGGCCAGGGGAATGAAAGTCACAGAATACCACAGAATTGAAGTTCACAGAATTGAACAGGCCTCCACACTCATCAGCAACTGAAGCCCTGACCATTTTGAACTGGAAACCACTAAACATAAGGCGGAAATTTCTTCGCTGCACATATGTGCACAAATGTATTAATAACATTATAGATCATAATTTAAATTTTTTATACGGAACTGATGTACATTGCTACAACACTCGCCATAAACTTGACTTACGTACCAATCAAAGTAAGAGTAATTCAGGTCTTCATACTACACAGTATTTGTTAGTTAAGGAATGGAACTCTATTCCTATGAATATTGGAGACACCGTTTGTATTAATTCATTTAAAAGGAAACTGTGGAAATTTTTAACTTAATTTGATAACTATATTTGGTATAATTATATTTTAAAGTAATCTAAATCTTGTAATATTTTCTTATTGTTCACTATATGTATATATATATATATTATATATACAGTATATGTATCTATTTTTAAGTACAGGTCCCTTTTGTAAAGCACCTTCGGGTGATATTGGTTTCCTGTTTAAAGAAATAAATTCATTCATTCATTCATTCATACCGTCCACCGCCCGCATCGGTTTGAAGCTCCGCGCAAAAAATTTCATTATTTTTAAAAATTTCATTATTTGCTGAAAGATTCAAGTATTTTGACACCAATTGGCCGAATCAGGAATTAAAACAAAATTGCAGCATAAAAATTAGTTTGTATCACTTTGGATGATGCTGTCACGGGCTCAGGAATGTATTTTACATGTGTTCCGTGTTCGAAAATGGCGTTCGTGGTTTTCTAGATTTATGTCTACTTTTAGATGTCTGATAAGTTTTTCGTTATGCCGTTTTACAAGATTAGAAACAAAATTTTACAAGATTAGAAACAAAATTTAATTTAATTTTGTTTTGTTTCGAATTTAAATATTATATTTAAAATTTAAAATTTATTAATTTGTCTATTATGCACTGTTCATATTATTTAAATAGATTTAATTAACACATAGTTTGTACAGCCTTATAACCAAAATAATTTTTTGTCAGAATTTCTCTTTGTCTTCCCCTTTAAAAGAGAATTACCAAAATAATGCATAATGAATAATGAAATAAACCCGCATTAGTTTTCAAAAATTTTCGGACGGTATTCTATGACTTTCATTCCCATGGCCCAAGGGTCACAACAATACACACCCTGACCCTACACCACTTTGTAAACAGGGGATATCTTTTGACCCTCTTGGAAGAGTCACCCTACTAGAAGGGTAACCCTACTTCCATGTAAACAAGGCCTAATTTTTAGCCTCGCGGGATAGATATGGTGTTTGACATTTGGAAAGGCAAGCGACGTACAGTGTCCATTATACTACCGGCTCGATTTACCTCCTTCACACCATTTCGGCAGCACGCCAGCAACCTTAGAGTATTTCGACTCGTATTTAACACTTTTATATATAAATTTTAAGATTTTAAGATTTTAGATTCTTGGTTTTCATTTTTCTCCATGGCACCTCATTTAAAAAAACATTGCAGCCAACTGGTGGTAAAGCATATACCTCAAGGAACTAGGGATCAATGAAGGATATCATGATGTAACGGGTACCATTGGTGGTCGGTAATCCTTCGTGTTGATGAGTGAGACGACCAGGATGCATCAATGCCCAGCCAACCTTGGTATTCGGAACCGCACAATCGTAGCGAGTGAACCGAGCTCCGCCACCCTAGAAAAACGTAAATTACTCCACGTGAGGGCAAATTACACCAAGTCTCAGGGTTCAAAATAGCAGCCGGCGACTTTTAAATCGAAAAACATTTCAACAAAACTTAACTTTCCGAATTGACATAAAATGTCGCACTAAATTAATTTTGAATTTGTTGAAAAAGACCGTTGAATTTTCTATTATTGCTGCCAATCTTCTATCTTGTAAACAGTATTAAATGTGGAGAATCGAGATTCGCGATTTCAGCGAAGCCTGCAGTCAGGCATGTTGGACTGATGGCCATGTATATAAAACAGCCTACAAAAATATCTAAATCCAAAATATTGATTTTGAACCCTGCAAGTGTATATTAAATGTAACTTGCAGCTTGGTTATTTTAATTCAGTAAATTATTTGCTACTCATGCTTTAACGCAAACTCAGAAAAATGTTTCTGAGCCCCAGACGGGAATCGAACCCAAAAAGGCGCCCAGTTAATCGGGGAATTTGAAGAACTGTTGTATTTCTCAATTTTAACATATTTAACTGTAGCCTGACTATAGTTAATATATTAACTATGGCCTGACTCACCTGACTCACATACCAACCTAAAACTGTAGCCTGACACTAATACATAGTGTAGTGATAAATGATAATGATAGTGATAATTATAGTGATAGTGATTAGTGATGATGATGATAGTGATGATGATGATTAGTGGTGATGATAGTGGTGATGATAGTGATGATGGTGATACTGATGATGGTGATGATGGTAATAGTGATGATGATGATGATAGCAATGATGATAGTGATGGTGATAGTGATAGTGATGACAGTGATGATGATGACAGTAACGATGATGATAATGATGATGATGACAGTGATGATGATGACAGTAATGATGATGATGATGATGACAGTGATGATGATGACAGTAATGATAGTGATGATGATGATGATGACAGTAATGATGACAGTAATGATTATGACAGTGATAGTGATAGTGGTGATGACAGTGATGATGATGACAGTAACGATGATGACAGTGATGATGGTGATAGTGATAATGATGATGACAGTAATGATAGTGATGATGATGACAGTAATGATGATTATGATGAGTGATGATGGTGACAGTGATGATGATGACAGTAATAATGATGATGACAGTGATGATGATGACAGTGATGATATGACAGTGATGATGATGATGATGACAGTAATGATAGTGATGATGACAGTAATGATAGTGATGATGATGATGATGACAGTGATGATGATGACAGTAATGATGATGATGACAGTGATGATAGTGATGATGATGATGATGACAGTAATGATGACAGTAATGATAGTGATGATGACAGTGATGATGATGACAGTAATGATGATGATGAGTGATGATAGTGATGATGATGACAGTAATGATGACAGTAATGATAGTGATGATGGCAGTGATGATCATGACAGTAATGATGATGATGACAGTAATGATGATGATGACAGTGATGATGATGACAGTAATGATGATGATGACAGTAATGATGATGATGACAGTGATGATGATAGTGATGATGATAGTGATTATGATAGTTATGATAGTGATGATAGTAATGATGATGATAATAGTGAGAGCGATAATGATAATACTAGCGATAATGATGATGATAATGATGATAGTGATAATGATAATTATGATGATAGTGATAATTATGATGCTAGTAATAATGATGATGATAATGATGATAGTGATGATGAAAATTATAATGATAGTGATGGTGACAAAGATCACAATCAACGCCAACTAACCTCGTAATCCACGCCATATTTATTCAACGCCACGTTGATGGTGTAGGTTGATGAATCATGGTGAGGTCGAAGGAAGTATTGTTCTGAGGGATGGTATTTCACAACAAAGTTCATGTATGCACGAGCCTGCAAACACAACACACATCAGCATTAGAAAATTACGGAAATCAGCTTATCCCGGGCGTTCAGTGACCCCCTTCCCGCGATCTTTGTCTGACCAGGAGCAACGAGAGTCAAGATAACTCTCATATAAACTCTTGTCTATCAACTCTCATCAACTCTCATCTTTGTTTGACTAGGAGCAATGAGAGTCAAGATAACTCTCATACAAACTCTTGTCTATCAACTCTCATCAACTCTCATCTTTGTTTGACTAGGAGCAACGAGAGTCAAGATAACTCTCATACAAACTCTTGTCTTCAACTCTCATCCTTGTTTGATCAGGGGCAACGAGAGTCAAAACAACTCTCATACAAACTCTTGTCTACCAACTTTCATCAACTCTCGTCTTTGTTTGACCAGGGGTAATGAGAGTCAAGATAACTCTCATACAAACTCTAGTCTACCAACTTTCATCAACTCTTGTTTTCGTTTGACTTGGAGCAATGAGAGTCAAGATAACTCTCATACAAACTCTTGTCTATCAACTCTCATCAACTCTCATCCTTGTTTGATCAGGAGCAATGAGAGTCAAGATAACTCTCATACAAATTCTTGTCTATTAACTCTCATCAACTCTTGTTTTCGTTCGACCAGAAGTAATGAGAGTCGAAATAAGAAAGTGTATTACCTCTGAAGTGTATCCGGTGTAGATATGGTTAGCGATCGGAGCAACGTAATGCTTTAAGAAGTGCATCCAGTGAGGCTCGAATGCAATCTGAGAAGAATGACAACATATTATGGTCCAAGTACAAATATTGAAATTCAGCAATTAGTGATGGAGATGATATACAGGGTGTATAAAAAAAAACGCGACCTTTAGAAATTAACCTATTGTTGTTAAGCACAAGATTTTATGCTCCTGGGAATTTAAAATAGCTTCTAATCGTATGAAGGAGCATAACTGCATAACAAATTGTCAAAGTACTAATTAGTCATATCATCAGTTCGAATAAAAATGGTTCAACTGACCACACAGCAACGAGTTTTTACTGTTTTACATTATACCGAGACTCAATGTACTTTGATGTATTTTTATTCGAACTGATGATATGACTAATTAGTACTTTGACAATTTGTTATGCAGTTATGCTCCTTCATACGATTAGAAGCTATTTTAAATTCCCAGGAGCATAAAATCTTGTGCTTAACAACAATAGGTTAATTTCTAAAGGTCTCGTTTTTTTTTATACACCCTGTACAGTGTATAAAAAAATGAACCGGCATAAAATTAATCAACATTCCTTTCAAACAACCTATTGTCACCTTGACATCTCTGAGCCACGGTGCGTAAAAAAATATGGTTTTATACACCTCGGACTTTATTTTGTCGATGGTAAGAGCACATAAACCATCAAAAAACCTCATAGGATTCTCAGTTGGTCCCTTAGTAATGGCGGACTTCCGGCTTCATTTTCAGAACAATAGTTGCTCGATCCAGTCTTTATTTAGAGATCAGTGAATATGGTGGCCTAAATAGTCAACACGATCTCTTCCTTAAATTAACTATTATCCTTAATTTACAAATCGCTCTAAATTAAGGATAATGGTTAATTTAGCGGCGATCGTGAGAGTCGCGCATGCATATGTTAGTCAATTACTATGCCACAAGCTTAGTATCTCTCACTTGTTTATAAGTTTAGCTAGCCAAGTAGGGGAGTGGATGCGTCGGGGGCTAGGGATGGAGAAAATTTTCCCAAGGAGTTAGGGTTAGGATCTTTGTTGTGTTGGGGTTGGGTTCTAACATTAGATTAACCATTATCCTTAATTTAGAGCGATTTGTAAATTAAGGATAATAGTTAATTTAAGGAGACCGGGTTGAAATAGTAGTGACCTCAGAGCTCAAAATACTTACTTCAAAATACCATTTTTTAGTGTTTTTTTTTTACATTGATGATCACTTTCAACCCTGAAATACTATTCTATGCTAAAGAAAATCTAAAAAACAGGGGTGAAAATCGTAGTGCCACTTTAAAGTATAATAAAATCAAAAGATTTCAAAACTACCAGAATTACCTGTTTCATGTGGATATCAACAGTTGGCACATTTTCGTAACCACCAGAAACACGATGGTCCTAGAAAAATAATAGAAACACTTTCAATGCAACCTCGTACCCAGGGCATTTTGCCTCCGGCGGAAGGTCGGCGATAATGGCCCTGGGATGATAGGGGTATCTAGTACGTATTCCTTATAAGGAAGCGCAAATAGAAGGCATTGACGATCAAATAGAGTGAATTAACGAGCAAATAGCTGACACGTTCAAACCTCGTACCAGCCTCCTTGTTAATTGGATTGTAACCGACCCCAAAACAACAAAGGTCCTAACCCTTTGGCAAACGTTTTCGTGAGAAATAAACCACCCCCAAAGCTATAGAATATATCAAAGGAAAGTTAAATTATCTATTTACAACATACGTACAGCTTTATCCCGGAGCTAACTTAGTTCTCTTTAAAAGCGCGTAATCGAACATGCCAAAATATAATTTTCCTAATACGGATACCATCTTCTAAACAAAAACACGGCTGTCTTCGACGAACGTTTTTTTAAGAAATAATCAACTCCCAAAGCTACAATATATATTAAAACAAAGATAAATTATCTGTTTACAGTATGCGTACAGCTTATCCTGCTAGCGAACGTAGTTTTCTTAAAAAGAGCGGATAATCGAACATATCGTAACGTGTTAACAATCCCACATCCAGTGGGCTGGTACGAGTGCCATGTATTTGTTCGTGAATGCCTTCTATTTGCTCGTCAATGCCTTCTATTTGCTCGTCGGTCACTTCCTTATATGGAATACGTACTAGAAGTACATATGCGAAAATGGCCCTGGGATCGGCTGGTCCATTCTATAATGCGATTGGCTTGTCATAAAACTCAATTAATTCAGCCGAGATTAATTTATTCATCTAAATCTGAATGGCTGAAGACGACGACTCGGAAGACAATGATGCTGTCTTCAAATTTTACAGCAAATTAGAAGTGATAGCTTTCGCTAAATTGGATATATGCTTTTTCATACCTTTTGTAAGAGATAACCATGGATGTATGGTGGATTATTAAGCTTGTTACCTGCTTTTATGCGATGAATGCTGACATGAACAACTCTGAAGAGCATTGAATATTTCTCAATTATTCAGGTCAACAAAGTAGACAAAGGCAATGGAACAAAGACCACAAAAATTATCATATCTAAACACCCAGAAATTCTGGGTGTCATGTGACCAGCCGATCCCACGGCCATTTTCGCCGAACTTTCACCGTGGAGGCAAAATGCCCTGGGAACGAGGCTGACTTTCAATGAATACTAGCAAAGACGTGGGCACACTTAGGTTTCGTTTACATGTGTCCTAGGGTGACCCTGGGGGTAGGGTGGTCACCCTCCCAGACGGGTCATGTTTCAGTGAAAAAGCGCGCAATAAATAAAGTTCGGTGTATTTCAGATTCAAGTAAAACGCCATTATACAGGTTGAGCCACCATTGTTCTGTTCTACCAGGAATCCGCCAAAATCGACGACGACGACGACCAGCTCTCCTTCGAACGTGTCTCATCCGAGCTAAAGCAGCATTGTACTGGTTCGCTGCACGAATTGCTAACTGTTGATGACATTTTTGAAACAACAAAAAGCCAAGCAATAGACCACAGCATTGAAATGCGGCGACCAAAGGACCAAGAGACAAAAGAATAAAACTTGCCACCAAAGCTCTTCGTTTGTCCGCCATTTTTAATTTGTTTAGTGGCCACGCAAAGGGAACAAGGGTCACCCTACACCATGTAAACAGGGGCTATCTTTTTACCCTCTTGGAAGGGAAGAGGGTAACCCTACCTCCATGTAAACAGTGCCTAACAGAGACGATGTAAATAACTGAGGAAAAATCCCATGTCACAAGCGGGAATCGAATATGCAGCAAAGAGGTGAACCTCCTGTGACTGAGAAAGTGGTGAACTCAATGTAATCGCGCAAGTGAAAACAACTCGGTTTGTTGAGCCAACTCCTGGCCTCATGTAAAATGAGCAATTAATACAATGTTTCCAGTACCTTGTGTCCACCACCAGACCACTCGCCGAAATGTTCACATTCCTGTGAAAATAGGAAAACAAAAAATTGTAAAAAAAGTTTTAAGGTTCGCATTCGAGGGAAGAAGTTTCAACGTAAAAGTTGCTCAAAAACCATTCTTAACGTTGGGTCATATTTTTGCAAAACCTAAGGATCGTATTGCGAAGGAACAGAGGAAAGACGCTATTTATTCCGTGCAATGACTGTGATCAGGAGTACATCGGTCAGACTAAACGTCAATTTCGTACGCGTCTAGAAGAACGCCAAAAGGCTGTTTTCTTTTCAAAAAAGGAAAATTCTCTAGATTGGAGTGTCGAAACGTTGGGTCATGGACAGTAACTTTTAAAGTGCCCCTAACCTCAAAATGTTTTATTGTCTTATTTGGAAGAACTTTTAAAATGATAAAGTAACTTCTTTTGAAGATTTTCACTTCTTCGCTTTCTTTGTGAGATATATCAGTTTGTTTGATATGCAAATATCTGGAATTTCGTCACACATGCATTATGACTTATTGGAGAAATGTGTATATCTCTTTCATTCTCGAACGAAATCCTTTAAAATCAAGAGGTTTGGTGTTGTGGGAGAAACGCACACACGTGTTATTCACACTTTAGTGTTTTTATTTCATGAACGCAAAGATATATAACATTCTCTGATAACACATTATGCATGTGTGACGAAATTCCAGATATTTGCATATCAAACAAACTGATATATCTCAAAAAGAAAGCAAAGAAACGAAAATCTTCAAAAGAAGTTACTTTATCATTTTAAAAGTTCTTCCAAACAAAACAATAAAACATTTTGAGGTTAGGGGCACTTTAAAGTTACATTAAAAAAACCTTTTTAAAGCCATAGTATCGTCAAACTATGTCTGATTTATCACCTGGTTGCGTTGGGAAATTATTTAAAGACTATATTTACCTGCCACAGGTGGGTGGAAAATGTTTCTGAAAAGAGAGGTACCCAGAAAACATCTGTACATGGCTAAAGGAAATAAAAGTGTGATTTGCCATGCAGAAAAACAAAAACAAGAATTTTAAATGACATTGGCAACAAAAATTAAGTTTGTCTAATATGAAAGAACTCGTAAAATGATAGAGTAACACCTTTTACAACTTTTCCGTATTTTACTTCGTTTTTGAAATATTTCAGTTTGTTTGATATGTAAATGAGATGGTATCTGAATTGCTAAGTTTACAACGTTCATTATCATAAGGACTAAGGAGTTATTATACGCACATTTTCAAGTAAATTTGTGGAACAAACTTGAAGATGGAACTAATATTTTAATGAGTGAAAATTCTCTACCCTGCACATGACGTCAGAGACCATCTCGTTTACATATCAAACAAACTGAAATATTTCAAAAACGAAGTAAAATACGGAAAAGTTGTTAAAGGTGTTACTCTATCATTTTATGAGTTCTTTCATATTAGACAAACTTAATTGCCACTGTACTTTAAAAATTTATATAATAATGTGTCGTACTTGTGGACATATACACTGATGCAGTGGTGAGGTGAATGAGAAAGTGGGTGGGTGAATGAGAATGCGAGTGAGGGGGTGGATGCATGAGATAGAGAGTGACTGGGTGGTTCGGTGAATGAGAAATTGAATGGGTGAATGAGAAAGTAAGTGAATGGGTGAATGAGAAAGTAAGTGAATGGGTAAATGAGAAAGTAAGTGAATGGGAAAGTAAGTGAATGGGTGAATGAGAAAGTAAGTGAATGGGCGAATGAGAAATTGAATGGGTGAATGAGAAATTGAATGGGTGAATGAGAAAGTAAGTGAATGGGTGAATGAGAAAGTAAGTGAATGGGTAAATGAGAAAGTAAGTGAATGGGAAAGTAAGTGAATGGGTGAATGAGAAAGTAAGTGAATGGGTGAATGAGAAATTGAATGGGTGAATGAGAAAGTAAGTGAATGGGTGAATGGGAAAGTAAGTGAATGGGTGAATGAGAAAGTAAGTGAATGGGAAAGTAAGTGAATGGGTGAATGAGAAAGTAAGTGAATGGGCGAATGAGAAATTGAATGGGTGAATGAGAAATTGAATGGGTGAATGAGAAAGTAAGTGAATGGGTGAATGAGAAAGTAAGTGAATGGGTAAATGAGAAAGTAAGTGAATGGGAAAGTAAGTGAATGGGTGAATGAGAAAGTAAGTGAATGGGTGAATGAGAAATTGAATGGGTGAATGAGAAAGTAAGTGAATGGGTGAATGAGAAATTGAATGGGTGAACGAGAAAGTAAGTGAATGGGTGAATGAAAAATTGAATGGGTGAATGAGAAAGTAAGTGAATGGGTAAATGAGAAAGTAAGTGAATGGGTGAATGAAAAATTGAATGGGTGAATGAGAAAGTAAGTGAATGGGTGAATGAAAAATTGAATGGGTGAATGAGAAAGTAAGTGAATGGGTAAATGAGAAAGTAAGTGAATGGGTGAATGAAAAATTGAATGGGTGAATGAGAAAGTAAGTGAATGGGTGAATGAGAAAGTAAGTGAATGGGTGAATGAGAAATTGAATGGGTGAATGAGAAAGTAAGTGAATGGGTGAATGAGAATGTAAGTGAATGGGTGAATGAGAAAGTGAATGGGTGAATGAGAATGTAAGTGAATGGGTGAATGAGAAAGTGAATGAGAATGTAAGTGAATGGGTGAATGAGAATGTAAGTGAATGGGTGAATGAGAAAATAAGTAATTGGGTGAATGAGAATGTAAGTGAATGAGTGAGTGAGAAAATAAGTGAATGGGTGAATGAGAAAGTAAGTAAATGGGTGAATGAGAAAGTAAGTGAATGAGAAAGTGAATGGGTGAATGAAAATGCGAGTGCGTGGATGAATGAGTGAGTGAATTAGCAAGTATTGACGTGTACCTCTTCCATTTTCCATTCTGGTGACGTTAATTTGTAATAGTCTGGGTGAAGATATTTTTCTTCCCAATCCTATGAATGCATAAAAACAAAGCTACTTAAATGATTTTCCAAACCTCAGTAGCCGGGCAGAAATCTCAGCCCGGGCTGGAATTTCTCCATGTAATCAGCCCCTTAGACCAACTTTGAATATTCAATCAGACTCCATTCGTGCTAAACTCTTTGTTTGACTTTTATCTTTTATTTTATGTCATTTTACTTTTGTTCTATTGATATCCTATTGTTTCAACTTCTTATATAGCTTTAGAAATTTTTTGTACTTATTGACTTGATAATGACGTTGTGTTAAAGTCGAAACGTTGTCGTTTTTAACTATGTTTAGTAATCGTTTATCGCAGCTTTTTATAATAAAAATACTTAAAGTGCCCATAACCTCAAAATGTTTTATTGTCTTGTTTGGAAGAACTTTTAAAATGATAAAGTAACTTCTTTTGAAGATTTTCGTTTCTTTGCTTTCTTTTTGAGATATATCAGTTTGTTTGATATGCAAATGTCTGGAATTTCGTCACACATGCATAATGACTTATTGGAGAAATGTGTGTATCTCATTCATTCTCGAACAAAATCCTTTAAAATCAAGAAGTTTGGTGTTGTGGGAGAAACGCACACGCGTGTTATTCACACTTTAGTGTTTTTATTTCCTGAATGCAAAGATATATAACATTCTCTGATAACTCATTATGCATGTGTGACGAAATTCCAGATATTTGCATATCAAACAAACTGAAATATCTCAAAAAGAAAGCAAAGAAACGAAAATCTTCAAAAGAAGTTACTTTATCATTTTAAAAGTTCTTCCAAACAAGACAATAAAACATTTTGAGGTTATGGGCACTTTAAGAAATCACTTCTTATTCGTATACATTATTTTTATTGTTTTTTATTTATTGTTTTTATTTAGTGTAGTTTGATTTTATTATTTATTTATTTTATTATTATTTTTTTATATAGAAGACCCTCTTCAAAAATCACTTATAGTGACGGAGGCTTCCTCTCAAAATATTTTATATTATTTATCATTTATTATCACTAAAAACTCACCAGTTTGTTAGTAATCATTTGATACATATCACCGTGTTTTCGCGTTGTCACAAACGAGTTCGTAACCAAAATTCGACCGAATGAAACCAAATTGTCGACGTACATAAAAACGCCCTGAAATACAAAATTACGAGAGGAGGTTGTTAAAGTTTATATGACACAAAAATTAAGTTTATCTTATTTGAAAGAACTCTTCAAATAACGAATAATATCAATTTACAGCTTTTCCATATTTCATTTAGTTCTCGAGATATTTAGACTTATGCGATATTCAAATGAGATGACCTATGACGTCACATTGTTTGCACAACATTTTAACATTTTGGAAAATCGTATATATTTTTAAGATTATTGAACGAAATCATTGAAACTTTGCATGTGCATACTGACCACTAAACTGGAGAAAATCGTTCTAATTTTATGGTCGCCATGGTAAATGATTAGATTTCAGTCCCCTTGAGTTCCAAAACAAAATTATTTGTTTTCTCTTCGCTGGCGAACATTTTCGAATTGGTACTGGTTGAGTAGATCTGCACTAACTTAATTTGAAAACGAAGATTTTCTTCAAAGAGACGTAGAGGTCTGGGAACTATACTATTACTATTGCAACATTAAAACTTAAACGATATTATTTACTTTAGTGGTCTGTATCGACATGCAAAGTTTCAAGAAATGCAAATGAAGTTTTTAGTAGAGATGAGCCGATTACGAAAATAGCCGATTACTGAAGCCGATTATTTGGAGGCCGATTAATAGAAATAATCGGCCGATTAATCGGTATATGCCGATTAGCGATATGTTTCCGGTTACCAGTCTCCACGCAGTGTCGCAATGTTTTATGGGATTGCTAGGGACAACATTTTCGAAATATAACAGAAATGGCTCGTGGTGATCATTGTGCACGTTTTGGTTGTTTAAACGATCGGAAATACCCCGAAAAAGCAATAGCGATGTGCACAAATGACGTCAAGATTCATGTTTCTCCATATTTGCTATTAATTCTTGCTTTCAAACAACAGAAAAATGTTCAAGTGGAATCCTTGCGAATCAATTTCGGTTAGCAACTATGCGCTACGCTATCACAGAAGAATTGCAAGAAAAACAAGAGAAGTCGTTGTAATACAACAATTGTTATTAGTTTATTAAACACAGCAAACACAATTCTAACTCCCACATTACAAAATCATTAAACTGATCATACTCAAAGTTGAATTTTGGCAAATTGTGATACAAAAATAAAATATTGTCGCGGCTGCCTTTTGAAGTGATGTCGCTTGACCAAACGATCTTATTGAAGCAAGACCATAGGTCTTGATGAGGTCCAGCGCTGCGACTCTTTTTCTGGGTGAAGATTTTCTCCGTCGTGACTATGTCAATCGAAGATCCTGTGAGAACACGGAGCTTGCAAACGATTTTTAATGTCACACGAAAAATCATCCAGTCTGACAAAAATTGACATGTATGTGGATTAAAAATCGCAACTTTATGATTGGGACGAGCTGGACTGTCGAATTTCAGTGTGAAATAAAGACTATTGTGTTCATGCTTATGACTTTACGGACTCGTGGCATGTCGTTCGCGAACTTTAATGCACCGATTATTTTGCCAATTATTATGCAATAATCGGCCGATTACCGTTATTTTAAATTGGCCGATTAATCAACTTTGCCGATTAGTTTCCGATTAATCGGCTCATCTCTAGTTTTTAGTGGTTTTCGTTCGCTCTATAATAACCACGTGAATAATTATGAAAACAATTTGTTGCGCGACGAGTTGCATCTTCCACTAATCTAAAACTTCCCAAGATACCAGAAATACGAATCCGCAATAATCCCCTCGCTCGCCTTTTCTACCATATTCGCATCTTATCCGAACTATTCGCATCTAATCCGAACTATTCGCATCTAATCCGAACTACTGTACACTGTAGACCATTTATTGTCTATGTTTGTTGTTCAATTTTAATACCTTCGACCTCACAGTGGCACAGAACGCCATGTCTGCTTCTAAAGCCTTGCTGCTGTATGGGTTTTTGAGTTGTTTCAATACACTGACGTGGACAAGATAAACTGAGGATACAAACGGAACATTCCATACACCCCTAGAACAAAAATAATTGTATGCTCTAACTATTGAGCTACATGAACCCAGAGAGTAAGCTGAAGGTTACAATGTGTACAACCTGTAACCTTCTGATGACCAGTGAGATGATCTAACAATTGAGCTATACATGGACTAAGATGGTAGAGTGAAGGTTACATATGTGTACAACCTGTATCCTTCTAATGACCAATGAGATGATCTAACAATTGAGCTACATGGACTAAGATGGTAGAGTGAAGGTTAGATATATGTACAACCTGTAACCTTCTGATGACCAGTGAGACGATCTAACGATTGAGCTATACATGGACTCAGATGATGAGTAAAGGTTAGATGTGTGTACAACCTGTAACTTTCTGATGACCAGTGAGATACTCTAATCATTGAGCTACATGGACTAAGATGGTAGAGTGAAGGTTACACCAATCAATGAGATGCTCTAACCATCAAGCTACATGGACTCATTCAGTACCACATCATACCAATACCATAATACCAATTACCAAACCAGAACAAAAAAAATTATTTATAAACATTACTTTTTCACACTATTCACAATGTCCACATAATCCCTTGAACGAGCATAAAATCCTTCATTTCCAATATCACCCCAGAAGTTTGACCACAACAATTCATGTTTTGTAACTTTCGGAGCAATAACTGACCTGTGCAAAACAATAAGGAAACTATGTTGGTAAAATATAATTTTTTTAGCATTCATTTAATCCACCCACATCGGTTTGTGGTCTGAAAAATATGATTCATATATTCCACTTGTAACGTATTCGTCTGGAATATTGGTGTACAGATGATCCAGAAGTGATCCATAATCGATTGTAGGAAGATGCAACTTTTGCTGATATGAGGGACCAAATATTTTAAGTATCTGCTGTTTCTGACCTTCGTCTGATAGCCAGTCAATGTTGAAATCACCACATATTATGCAATACTCATCCACACGTACATATCTTCAGAGGGAAATTTTCGTGTCCACACGAGCAAGGATATCAGGGGGGATATTAGGGAAATATGTTAAAAAAAATTGAACCAATATTTAAAGTGGTACTACGATCAAATTTTTACCTATCGATATTTTACGTATTTATAAAGCAGAGCTGCTACATATTACTCGGTCGAAACCGTTTTGCGATTCGACTATGGCAAGTGTTATTTTTCTGACTCCGAATCTGGAGTTATGTCTACCATTAATCGATCATGTTCCTGACCAGCGTAAGGAAGTGACGTCAGACTCTCAACGCGAAGACTCCACATGGCTAATTCTTCAAGTAAATCCATAGTGATCAAGGTCGTTTTTTCAAATTCTTCATCTGAAAGACTGGACATTTCATCTACTTCTCAAAGAAAACAAGAAAACAAGTAACCTCGACTGAAATTCAGGCGTAGCATTGAGAGTCTGACGTCCCAAACAATATATACCTTTTGAAATTGCGGGCTCACTTGATACACGTTTTTAGTAATGATGGCTTAAATAGTAGTGATCTCAGAGCTCAAAATACTTAAAATACCATTTAAATTTTTTTTTACATCGATGATCACTTTCACCCTGAAATACTATTCTATGCCAAAGAAAATCTAAAAAACGGGAGTGAATTTTCAATTTTCATCGTAGTGCCACTTTAAGCTAACTGCCATAGTCGAAAAACTTGGCAGGCATGATTATAATCTCGTTTCTGTCTTCTGTACCCACCTATTTTGTTCAATCAGAATTCTTAACGTCTGTGGTTCAGTGATAACAACATCAGCATCGATCACAAACAGATATTTACATTGCTTTGACATACAATACTCTCTGAAGAATACAACAATAACAAAACATTCAATAATAAAAATGTTCTAACAGTTTTTTCTGACAGCTGTAAAAATATTTCGACAAAACAGCCTTCAGAAACCTGGATAATCGCCTAGCTACAGTATGGTATGCCACAGTTTCTTGGTTTTTACAAATATATGCTAAATTTGGAGACATTACGCTAAGTTTGGAGACATTGCGCTAAGTTTGGAGACATTACGCTAAGTTTGGAGACATTACGCTAAGTTTGGAGACATTACGCTAAGTTTGGAGACATTGCACTAAGTTTGAAGACATTGCGCTTTTTGTGAGACATTGCACTAAGTTTGAAGACATTATGCTAAGTTTTGAGACATTGCGCTAAGTTTGGAGATATTACGTTAAGTTTGGAGACATTGCGCTAAGTTTGGAGACATTGCACTAAGTTTGAAGACATTATGCTAAGTTTGGAGATATTACGCTAAGTTTTGAGACATTATGCTAAGTTTGGAGACATTGCACTAAGTTTGGAGACATTACGCTAAGTTTGAAGACGGTTCGCTAAGTTTGGAGACATTACGCTAAGTTTGGAGACATTGCGCTAAGTTTGGAGACATTGCGCTAAGTTTGGAGACATTGCGCTAAGTTTGGAGACATTGCGCTAAGTTTGGAGACATTGCGCTAAGTTTGGAGACATTGCACTAAGTTTGAAGACATTATGCTAAGTTTGGAGATATTACGCTAAGTTTTGAGACATTATGCTAAGTTTGGAGACATTGCACTAAGTTTGGAGACATTACGCTAAGTTTGAAGACGGTTCGCTAAGTTTGGAGACATTACGCTAAGTTTGGAGACATTACGCTAAGTTTGGAGACATTACGCTAAGCTTGAGTTTGGAGACATTGCGCTAAGTTTGGAGACATTGCGCTAAGTTTGGAGACATTGCGCTAAGTTTATAGACATTGCGCTACGTTTGGAGATGTTGTGCTATGTTATGAGACATTACGCTACGTTTGGAGACATTACGCTAAGTTGTACCATGACAGGTATAGTGTACAATCTTTTGTGTGTCCGTTACAAATTCATTTGTGCTGGTCATTCTGACAGGTACACCTACAGCAAGAGTAATTATTTCCAGGCTTGTCTACTGTACTACATTACAATACTCACGTGGCATAATTCCTCGCCTTCGTCTCGCTGTAGTAATCGCCCGGGGCAACATAATTCACGGAATTATAGGATTTCCCATGGGATGAAATAAATGTTTGGATTTGAGTTTCATGGAATGGTTCCTAAAAGAAATGCAGCAAAATTTGGAGACATTACGCTAAGTTTGAAGGTATTACGCTAAGTTTTGAGACACATTACGCTACGTTTTGAGACATTGCGCTAAGTTTGGAGACATGGCGCAAAGTTTGGAGACGGTACGCTTAGTTTGGAGACATGGCGCTAAATTTGGAGACATTGCGCTAAGTTTTGAGACACATTACGCTACGTTTTGAGACATTACGCTAAGTTTGGAGACATTGCGCAAAGTGTTGAGACATTACGCTAAGTTTTGAGACATTACGCTACGTTTTGAGACATTACGCTAAGTTTGGAGACATTACGCTACATTTTGAGACATTACGCTAAGTTTGGAGACATTGCGCAAAGTGTTGAGACATTACGCTAAGTTTTGAGACATTGCGGTACGTTTTGAGACATTACGCTAAGTTTTGAGATATTGCGCTAAGTTTTGAGACATTGTGCTAAGTTTTGAGACATTGCGTTAAGTTTTGAGACATTACGCTACGTTTTGAGACATTGCGCTAAGTTTTGAGACATTACGCTAAGTTTTGAGACATTACGCTACGTTTTGAGACATTACGCTAAGTTTTGAGACATTACACTAAGTTTGCAGACTTTACGCTAAGCGTGGAAACATTGCGCTACGTTGTGAGACGTTACGCTAAGTTGTGAGAAGTTACGCTAAGTTGTGAGACGTTACGCTAAGTTTGTAGACATTACACTAAGTTACGCTAAGTCTGGAGATGTTACGCTAAGTTTGAGATGTTACGCTAAGTCTGGAGACGTTACGCTAAGTCTGGAGATGTTACGCTAAGTTTGGAGACGTTACGCTAAGTCTGAAGATGTTACGCTAAGTTTGGAGACGTTACGCTAAGTCTGGCGACGTTACGCTAAGTCTGAAGATGTTACGCTAGGTTTGGAGACGTTACACTAAGTTTTGAGATGTTACACTTAATTTTTATACGTTACACTAAGTTGTACCGTGACAGGTACAATTTTTCGTATGTCCGTTACAAATTCATTTGTGCTTGTCATTCTGACAGGTACAGCGAAAATAATTATTTCCTTGGATACTTACTACATTATGTATCAATACATCCATCTTCTCTTTGGGATAATCCAGGGAAACCAATCGCTCGAAGAACTCCGAGAAAAAAGGTGTGGGTGTCTCGAGAAAAATCGCCACTAAAATTTTTGGGTAATCTTCAGGCTAAAAGATTACAAAACATTAAAGCGAGAGGAAATGTCAAGTTTCCAAACTGAATTAATCAGGTGGTAAACATTGGAAAAGGCAGATAATAATGAAAACTCGACATTTGAAGAAAGACTATAGTTCTTTGTACCTGGTAATCTTTGATACTGAATGTATTTTCTGAACAACTTAGACAACCTTCGACAGGATTCCATCCAAGAGGAATATAGTTGGCAAGGTGGTTTAAGAACAACTAAAAACAAGGTACAGGTGTATGCATGTCATTGAAGTCTGATAATGAGCAAACAAGATATAGAGTATTGAATCTGCTGGGTTAAACTGTTAGATATCCGTTGTGCCACAAGCAGACCTGCCAACCTCCAGGAACTGAAAATCTGGAGATTTTGAAAAAATGAGGCCCAAAAACCACACAGAAAAAACCGGGGATTCATATAATCATGTTAAAAAAGTTTTATTTAAAACACATTTTTTTTTAAATTTTTAAAAAAAATGTAACTTACCAGTGTCTTAGTCTATGGCTTATATATTTTGTTTTCGAATGATGGAGGGAGATTGGTGCTGACGGAATATGTGAAACTATTACCAATAGAAATCACCCATAATTTTAGGCAATAAGGCCGTGCCATCAATGTGAAGTACTAGAGAAATTATTATTATACTATACAGAGAGTCGTCTGAATGGAATAACATACAAATTGTTCTGGAAGTTGGTAAATTTCTTTCTTTCCCAAAAATTGATCATGTCATTTTGCCGTGAGAACTTTGCAAGACACCGGGGGACCGGGGGATCTTCGTCAAAACTGGGGGATCTTCGTCAAAACCAGGGGTACTTCGTCAAAACCGGGGATCTTCGTCAAAACCGGGGGATCTTCATCAAAACCGGGGATCTTCGTGAAAACCGGGGGATCTTCGTCAAAACTGGGGGATCTTCGTCAAAACCGAGGGATCTTCGTGAAAACCGGGGGTCCCCCATGGCAGGTCTGCACAAGTAACACTCTGCTGTACTGTACCTTTGAGGGACCATTGCCATGAATGACAACAGGTTTGGTGCCAAAAAGAATATTCTCTACCCACACTTCTTTCTCATTTATCTTAACAACAACCTCATCTAAGAAACAAAAACGATAAATTGGTTTGATGCAACTATTACAATAGTATTAAGTTATTATTGAGCAGCCATAGGTATTTCCATTGACCAGTAATATTGCCTGATATAGAGCTGTCAAAGCAGACCTCATTACACCCAACTGATCAAGACCATTTTCCTCTCTTTAATAAAATATCTAAACAGTATAAAAACACTGCAGACTGGAGTCAGCCATGTTAATATGTTATAGTAATACTGCTAATAAGTACTAATAACTACAGGTATTTCCTTTTTGAAATCCTACAGTGTACTTTGACTGCAGCACACAATCACTTTATTATTTTTTCCCTTTCATACCTGTATCTATCTTTTATATATTGTGGTATTTATAAACTGAATACGAGGCTACAAGTACCAGACTTGTTCCTGTCATTTTAGTACAGTACATGCATGTGGTTTAAACAAACCTTTAGCACCATTTAGATTCTGAAATATTTCACTTTTATGATCCAGCTTCATTTGAAGTTTTTCCTAACAATTTAAAATTTTAAATAATTAGGAATATTCTTCTCTTGGGTTCTTTCAACTTTCCACATGCCTCATTTTTCTTATATTGAGCAAAGTATTCTTCTTACCCTGAAGTCCTTGTCCAGGTATAGTTTAGTGTAATACAGTTGATCATCATCTTCATCCTTGATTACATGGGCAGTCATCAGTTTGTACATTTCTGGTGCATAACCAATGATACCTTAAATATTTGAAAAGAAAATTTGTTCAGGATTCAGTACAGAAAATGCCAATGTAGCAGTTCCCACATCTCTAAATATGCTATATATAAACTTTGTATGCACAATACAAATTCCATTACTATACTAACCTCCTGAGCAAAGGTATCTCTTCCCTACTGTCACGTAAGGGTACTGATTCTACAATGACAGTACAATGTATAAATCATGTACATTTACTACTACAGACTATACATACAGTAGTACCGCTCACATATTTCTTAACACATGATACTTGTATCATACGCGTATTATACGCATATCATATTCGTATCATACTCGTACCATATGCGTATCATACGCGTATCATAATATACGCGCATCATACGCATATCATATACTAATGCTGCGGGTCGTTAAACGTATATCATAGTTCTCAAGATGCTGGTATGAAAGAAAATCAATGGAATTTGTTGTGTTCAAAGAATCCGTTCGGATTTCTTTGACGCTTCAACGATCATTCACAATAATGTACTGTATTGATAAGTTATATTCACAATTAGTTTGAGGAATTATTGATATTCGATGGAATTAATTAGCGAAAAAGTGGAGGGCACGTGCCCCCCTCCCCCCCCCTCCCCACCGCTTCTACGGTCCCTGATAAGCACGCTTGACAACTTGGATCTGCATTATTTTGGAAGGACCAGGTTGAACTTTTTAATTCAATATTATAATGCTAACACTTGCAATAGAGAGAATTATAAGTTGATATTACTGTACCGCCAAGCTCTTGTCAGGCCATACAAAACCTTCAGCAGAAATCACAACTCTAGCTTCAAAAGCCAAGAACTTCTTCAGTATTTCTGCTGGCCCAGCAGCAAACACTACATCATAGCTGAAACAAAACTTTGATGAGCTTAAAAAGTGCCACATGTGTGTATTACATGTACTTACAGGTAAATGTAGTAGGTACTATAATATTTTAGATTAACAAAGACATTTTCTCACACAATGCCAGGAGAATTCAGCACCACACTAGAATAGCCTGACCTAATACATGTAGGCCAAATGTTGTGTTGTTTTTTCAAAATAATAATATCTTTATTGAAGTGTCAATGTATTTAGCCTATACAGACTAATTGGGGACACTATGTAGACTATAATTTTTATTAAAAAGGTAAAAACTCATGCAATTCTACACTAATCCTATGTATGTATTCTATCTACTAAGATTAACCCTATATAACCCTATATAAACATTTATCAATTATAATAAAATATAAAATTATGAGATGAATCCAGTGAGATCTTGTTTTCTTATATTATTTCTAAAAGAGTTCAGAGTAGGTAGGTCCCTCATTTTACTGCTTAATTTTGACCATAAAAATGGCCCTAAATACCTAACTGAATGTTTTCCATGACGAACAGTATTGAAGCATGGAATTTGTTATCAAAATGTTTTAACATGTATTTTATAATACTAAGCATTACAAATCATATACCTATCTGAGAACATAACCACCAAGTCAGTCTCGTTTTGCAACAACTCAATCTCTTTCCGTAGCAAGTTCAATTTATGACCCCCACCAGGGAAATTCTCGATGTCGCCACCTTTCCATGCTTCGTGCATCCCAGCAACCTGAATATAAATAAATATTTTGAATATCCCAAAGCTAACATATTCATGGTGCAAGTAAAAAAGAAAGACTTGACAGACTTGTGGTTGAATAATTTGCAAAGTTAGTGTGTGAAAAACTGTTGCTGATAAACCAACTTTCAGGCATTTTGGCTTGGAATCAGTCGCACCAGCAGAACTTGAAGTTTGTATGAAGCAGATGAGTACTGGTAGAAAAATCACTCCCTTACGTTGGCTAAGCTGAATGGTAGAGAGTGACAGATAAAATCTCCCTAAACCATTATAAATACACACTAACATTTAAAAAAGTAGAGTGCTGTGTAGGCATGAGTGTTTTGGACACTGTATATTAATATAGCAAAGTGAAAGGGGAGAACTGCCAAGATTTTAGGAACGAAATACTGATGTTTCGAGCGGAGCCCTTCATCATTGTAAGACAAGATGAAATAAATAAATAGGGCTTGTATATATGCCAAAAGGGTGTCACAGGTAGAAAGTAGACAATCAAATGCACGGGAGATAAACAAACTAATAATTAATGAGATGCAAAAATGTTAAATCATTTGCTATTTTACAGTCGATCAGCAAACAGACTGAAGGGGAGGGAGAACTAATGTCAAGAGTGCAATGACAGGTCCAATACTCTATGGGATAATAAAGCAGTAAGAAACAAAAACTTGAAAATGAATGAAAGTACACAAGCTAATAATGTTCCTCTTCCTTTTTTATTTTAGTTTTCGAGGAACTTTATGATTAGCTCATGCACTTTCATTCCTTTTCACGTTTTTGTTTCTTATCACTTTACTTCCCCTAGTCCACTTGAGTATATTGCACCCTTGACTAGTCCTCCCTCCCCCTCAGTCTGTTTGCTGATCAACTCATGTAAAAATAACAAATGATTAAGCTTTTCGCATTTCATTAATTATTAGTTTGTTTATCTCCCGTGCATTTGATTGGCTACTTTCTACTTGTGACACCCTTTTGGCATGCCATATATATATAAGCCCTATTTATTTCATCTCATCTTACTCTGTTGAAGTGCTCTGCTCGAAACGTCAGTATTTTGTTCCTAAATTCTTGGCAGTTCACCACCTTTTCGCTTTGCTGGTATTATTTGCAAAGGAAGCACTTTCTCCTGAATTATTTTAAGACCCTGAGCAGAGGTCCGACCCAGGATATGAATCTGTGTCTCCCAGCTCATAGACATTGTGTGGTAACCACTAGATCAAAACAGTTGGGTCTCCTAACATTTCTTATAGTACTATAGTTGGGAGAAGTTGTTTTAAAAACATGTCAGTTTGACTTTGATGATAATTTCCTTTATTCCCATTACTTCTACAGGTATGCTTGGTTAACTCAGTGATGGATTTACAGGGGGTGCACACCTCCTGGCCTTGGCCAAGGGGTGCAGGAGGGGTGCCAATTGCTTTGTCAAATCTAATTTTTTTTATTTGGCAAGGTAATTGTCAAACAAAAATAGAGACAAAGCATGATAACGTACAATAGTTAGACAATTCAAATTGCAAGCAAGTCTTCAATCTTCAGTACAGACTACAGACTAGTGCCTTGCTGCAGTGGCATGCGACGCGTGTGTCCCCAATCCCCTGCCGTAGCTCCCTCAGCGGCGCTCCACCCTGTCTCGGTCGCGCCCCACACCGTAGGCCTGAGTACTTCGCTCGCTCAGCACCCCCCCCCCCTTACCAGATCAAGCTGGATCCATCACTGGGTTAACTTTGATATTCTTAGGTACTAGTCATCCCTGAGCCATAGATAGGTCGCTTTATTTAAGGTGGATAAATCCTTTCAGTTATAATACAAGATTATTTCTGTTATCAACAGGAGGCCTACCAAAATTGACAATAATATAACTAAAACAATCTACATGATAGTATAAAATCATCTAACTATATACCAGTACGGGGTGTTGATATGGAGGTGAGCCAGCCTAGCCCGCTTTGCCGAGATTGTGTGATTACTAATTAATTTTCATCTTGCATTTATATGAGAACTGAGCCTGCCTAGATCTCAGTTTGGTGAACCGGGTATTTTCCAATATAAACACGATTGACCAGGCTGGCTTGCCTAACCTGGGTTAGCAAGTCAAAGATCAGTCAGTACACATGACAAAGTTTGTCTTGACCAATATTTTTTGGATAACTTTTCATTTCACAAGTTGTGTTTGTTCATGTGTTGGTTAAAAATTGAAAATGGACCGTACTTGTAAAAACGTGATTTTGGGCATCGTGGGAAAATAATTGCAGTTAGCTCAGTAAACACACCAGCCCGGGTAGGCAGGCTAGCCCTCCACATGCAAACACCAATGAAAATCAGCTCAGTTATCTGCCAGCCGAGCTATATTATTATACACTATAAAAGTATTAAGGGACAACAAACTAAATTTACACTAATTAACTTTACAATTAAACATATTAAAAACAATGCATAACAAAAATACAAATTGAATACTCTAAAAGAAGTTTGTGTACTGACTACACATGATAATGCAAAATACAGAATGTTTAGCTAAATAATTTAGTTGGCAAAAATTGGATCTTGTAGTCTTGTTTATGGTGCTATTTTATCACTGGAATTTTATTTATTTTTAATTAATTAATTAATTATATTTTATTTTATCGCTTTTTTATCTCTGGAACTCACTTCCTCTCTTAGTTAAATCCAGTTTTCATCCAGCTCTTTTAAGTCAAACACTAATAATTACTTGATTGATACTTTTATTAATTACTTTAATGTAGACGATCTTTATACTTGGAAATCAATTTGTACAAAATGTCACAAACATGTCTCCTTATACCTGTCAAATCTTCAGTTCACAGATGTTTTTAACTGACTGTAAAACTACTTTTAAATTTACTGATTTAACTTATAATTTTGGCAGTTTATCTTGTTGGGTCTAGAGCCTGTTGTAAACTTGCCCTATTATTTGATATGTACAATGGAGGCAGAATAAATAAATAAATACATATTTTAAATATACCTATGGTCTTTAACAAGCTAGGGAAAATCTTGAAGTAAAGTCTCTTTGTTTTTTGTACCTATTTTTATACAATTTCTGGGATATATTAACAAAAGCAATAGAAAACATTGTGAACACGTATTTGTTAAATATAAATATACTATTTACTCTACAAAATAGCTGAATTGTAAATATTTATCTATCTCTATCATCTATCATCTATCTCTATCTATCTCTATCTACCAAGTACCATACTAATTGTCCCCATATTTCCAGCAATATATTCGAGAGGAAAGCAAAACTAAACAGCTTTACCACCTATGCCATTACAATTAATCACGTTAATGTAACGAAAGTGATTTTTCTCGCTTAGAAAATTAACATATATTAATACCAATTTTAATACGGTCAAAGTAAACACGGCACTTCAAACTACAGCCAATTTGAACTGTTTACGACCAAGTACGAGTTAGTTCATTTAAGAGTTCATTATAAGCGAGTGTTTTACGGGAAAGATATAAAGCTTCCTTAGGAATAGCGCTTCGAAGTTCCATCTTTTGTGGAAATGTTGTCATGTGCACACAATGGCTTCTTTGTTGTTCGACGTTGGTATTGGATGCTCATTTGATGAATCATGCAATGCCACAGATGAACAAACAACTTTAATAGGTCATATTAATAGAAAACAACAAAAACCTGTTCTTATTTACCTTTACGGGTATGCCAAAGATATCGGCCGACCTCATGAACCGATTGAATCCATCAGTTTCGTCCGTCGCTACGGTCAAAGTGACCAACTTGAGGCCTTGCGTGGCTTCGTCTGGAAAACACAATTACAAGAACGCGGATTTGTTTTGTTCTTTCTGCATACTATTTAATATATCCTTATGGATATAACGCTGAATAAATATACCTGCTGACTGCACGAAGAGAAAGACTGCTGGAATTAGGAGAAATGAGAGGAAAAACCGCATCTTCGTGCGAGCGATTCACTTGATATTAGACTCGAAAAGAATCTGTGTTTTGCGGCGAATATATTTATAGTAAGAGATTTGACACGTGATCCGAATGGTTCTTTGTTTCTTGAAAGCAAGTGAATAGTGATACATTCTTGAATTGAAAAGAATTTTCACCCTGACAACGATTGTAAAATCATCATTATTATCAACATTAATGAGGCCATGCAATTTTGTCAAAGATGATTTCCTTTTGCTGTAATTTGAAAGCAATAAAAGTGGATTTGCCAATATCAGCTTCAAAACAAATTACATGTGAATGCATATGTAATGATGGTTCTTAAAAAACAAAGGACTTGAGGTATTAAAAATGATGAAACATTAACACACTTAGGTATATCTAAATATAAATATATTTAATGAATAGATCCATTTTGACGTTGTCTGTTCAGTGACAGTTATAGATGCACAGATGACGTCTGGGTCCCGAAATGACGTCACATAGACTATCGGTAGTAAAATTTGAAATTAAAATCAGCTATTATTTCTAAAAGAAAACATTATCGTAAGAGTTGGGATTAAGGTTAGGTTTGGGGTTAGGACTATGTTTTAAATTCGCGATACTTATATGAAACGTCAGCCAGAAAAGCGGCCCACAAGATAATAGCTAACAGGACTCCTTCCAGTATCGTATTGGCACGAATACCTTGACCCGCTGTTGTTATTTTTAAAGCTTTTAATGGTCTTGTTTATCGTAGACAAGAAACGCTTCCAGCAGTAAAATTACCTGTACGGCAAACTAGAGCAGCCAGCAACCCAAGTGTGATAAGTTTTGTTCCTCATCAATGTAGAATGTAAATATAACCTCAATTTTTTAAACTTTTTTTTTTAAATTATACATGGGGCCGCAGTAATTGGCGTAAGCTTACCATGTTCTGACGTTCTCTGTGCGTCTATAACTGAACAGACAATGGCAAAATGGAATCTATTTGTTTTATACAATAAAAATTGAAAACAAACCATTCAAAAGGCTTATTAGCTCTTTGTCAATTTCTGGGGCATGAAAAAAGATATATAAAACCAGTCGGCTGACGTCAGGACCGTACCCCAGCTACATAACTTCATGAAATTGTCTAGTTTTCAGTGCATTAGAAAGAGCAGAATTTTCTCTATCTAATGAGTACAACACGAAGCAAACTGATTCTACAAATATTTCCATGAAAATTGCTGTCAAAACATGATTTTGTTAAGCAATTTTGCCTTGTTCTTGTCCATTTTTCAAACTGCCATAACTTCATCAATTTGCGACCAAATTCGCTGATTGTCAGTGCATTAGAAAGAGCAGAAGTTTCTCTATCTAATGAGTATATATGAGTGCAAGGGAACATTGGACTTTTCGGCTAAGATTAAAAAATATATATATGATTAAATCATCTTCCTCGCACTTACTTAGGGCCCCGGTGAGCACGAAAGAACGAAAAATAGAAAGAACGCGAGAAATTAAAATTGAGCAACTAATTCGCAGGGCCCCAGGCATATGCCGCTTCCGCCCTTTGGGTGTACGGAGTAAGTACGTTCTTTGCAGCGCTGCAAATAATTTTTTGTAATCCGCCGGTCATAATATTATCAGAAGAAATCTAATTCTGGTGGTCAAACGGCAAATCCTGCCAGTCATTCATTTTGCTGTTCAGTTTGTTTCTTCCACTGTCTATTAATACACCAGAACATTTGACAATTCTTCATTCATCTTTCCTTATGAATCACTATAACATTATAAAGAGACCGTGGTGCTAGCCACTGATTTCATTACACTTGGTGAGCGGTCCGTACTGTAGAATTTCAAAGGTTAAAATAAAACGAGAGTAAAAAATCTTTGACTGGTCACGATGATTATTGAAAACAAAAATTCGACGGTCGAAGGTCAAATATCGGCGGTTATTGACCGGCCTCTATTTGCAGTACTGTCTTTGGGGAACGGTGTTTGTCTGTACGTTCTTTGGAGGAACGGTGTCTGTACGTTCTTTGGACGAACGGAGTCTGTACGTTCTTTGGACGAACGGTGTCTGTGCGTTGAAGTTCTTTGGACGGACGGTGTCTGTACGTTCTTTGGACGAACGGTGTCTGTACGTTCTTTGGACGGACGGTGTCTGTACGTTCTTTGGACGAACGGTGTCTGTACGTTCTTTGGACGAACGCTGTCTGTACGTTCTTTGGACGAACGGTGTCTGTACGTTCTTTGGGCCGCGTACGGTGACGTTCATTGGGCGTACGGACGGTACGGTGTCTGTATGTTCTTTGAGCGAACCGGACGTGATCTGGCGTGAGCTAAATGGCCAACAACCGTATAAATATATATATATACATGTATATAATCTTCCATTAAGTGTACTTAATAAATCACCTGGTGAACTTTTATCTTTAAATACCAAGCAATAATCATGAAAACTCTGCAGTACTAATAATACTACATCTATTGTGCATTCTAAAATATATTCTCAAATATATTCTAAAATTAAACAAAAATCAAGCCAGTTTAGTACAATATTTTCCCTTTCACAAGATTACAATTTTTTAATGGAAAGAGGATTTATGTAATTCAGAATAATATTTGTGCAACTGCCTCAACCTGGCAGCTAACAAAACTACATCTTGTTGACCACTTTGGGAAAGAAATAAAGTTTTTTCCTCAAGTTTATCCATTGTTGAGGGCATTGCATCTCATTTGCATCTCCTTTCTTCTCAGCAACAGCATTGTTAACCTTTATCATCATACTCAGTAAGTCTTCTTCCTTGGCATTATTTCGTAACACCGTGTAAAGTTTATCCACAAACCAACCACCATTTATAGTGTTACGCAGTGCGGCGTGATCAAAAGAAGACGCAAATGCAATAAAGATATCAGCATCAATGGGTATCCTCAAACTTAACCCACTTTCCAGGGTATCCAGTGGTTTCAATCCACTCACAGCTGGTGGCACATTGGCATTGCTTTCTTGAGAAAGCGGTGCATTGGTGTCGTTCGGACATTCCCATACATCCACACCTTTATCCGGCTGGCCACCACGGCATGCTTGGACGAATATAAGTTTTGGTTTGTTGGCAAGGGTTGGGCTGAACTTGGCACTTAAACAGCCCGTTATGTATTTTAATGTTATAACTTTGCCATCAGTACCGTACACCCCTGCCTCCAATCCGTGACTCATGAGAACGAGGACGCAGCAATCGTATTTGGTGTGATCCTCAAGAGCGAGTGCTCGCACATGCCTCTTCATCTCTGCAGCCGTACAATCTTCATGTTCTTTGATGTCAAACTTTAACCACTGAAAAAGAAGCTTCATTCTGAGGACATCAATTTCAGAACCGTAACGCTTGCATAGAGGCACTGCCGAATTTTGTTTAAATTGAAAATTATTAATGATGACGGCGAGACCTCTTGGGTTTCGATCCATAGGGTAGCAGTCAACAGGGTTGCCAGATCCCTGTGAACGACCTAGGAAAAAATACATCAAATTTAATAAACGTAAACTAAACATTCTATTTCAAAATCCTTGTATGTATAAGCATACTCAGGCCCGTACTCAGAAAATCTTACAGGAGGTGTAAGCTCACTTCAACCGACTGACGCACGAGCTTGTACCAACTACATCCTATCGATCGAAGCTTGTCAAAATATTGTCTTCCTGTTGGGAGCCTACTAAAATGACCATGGTAAGCTGGTGAAATGGTTAATTAGTCCTACGTTAAATTAATAATGCAATCTCGATACGGAATGAAAACATGACAACATTTTAATAAATTTATGTCTTTGGTGTTCTCTTGATTACATTTTATATATACAGTATAAACAAAACATTTAACATCAACATTAGATTTGTGAGTCTTAAATTTGGTAGTTTGAAATTAATTTAAAGTGCTAAAAGATTCTACTTGCCAATGTCTGTGTTAAATCAAACATGTCTAAAATATAACTTGTGCCAACTGAAACTCGTAAAAAAATTGGGCAGGCTGTCGTGCCCCCAGACAGCCTCCCTTAAGTATCAGTCAAATCCAACCATGCCCATCCCCTAGGACACCACTGGGCATTTGATACGTTGACTAATCCCGGGGTGCAAAATTTGAACCCAAACCTTTTCTTGGGGATCGGGCGTTTCTGAGCCCTTTGGGCAGCACCAAAAAGCAGTGGGGGCAGGTGCAATTCAGTGGCATATATTAGCTAGGGTCTTTGTATTTCTAGGAGCTCTGATACACCATTTCCTGCATTCGGAGGCAGTAGCATTTTTGAAAAAAATGTCAAATGGCCAGGGGGAATGGGCAGGCTTGTATTTGACTGAACATAAGCATATAGAAACACATATAGAAAACTTTATAACTTCGTGTATTGTTGGTACATGTATAAAAAGCCGATATAGTACGTACACACACAGAATTGAGTATTCAACTTGTATTTCTAGATTTTTCATCACAAAATAATTCATTTCATTCAAAATATTTATAACCAATTCTGTATTTTTCTTTAGTGAATTGTAAACTGAAATCTTACCTGTGCTCTCATTTGCTAAAGGCTTAGTAAGAATTTCAGCCAAGTGCTTTTGAGAAGATTTCTGTAAGCCTTCGATGAAGTATTGTATGGCACTAGCCCCTCGCCTTTCCAAGTAATCGAGAAGGATTTCTGCTTGCTTTGTACGTGTTCTTTCAGCACGTATTTCGTCTCGTACATCACCATCGATAACATCTTCCTGATAAAGGTAATTCAAGACTTGTCGAGGCTCGAGATCTCGAAGAATTGGCTCGTAGTTCTTCCGCAATCGATGAACATAAACGTCCGCCATTACATTTGGAAAGTGGTATTTAATATTTTATGCTTCGCCAGTTTCGGTTGTGTTCTGTGCGCACTTCCGGTCAACCGGGAATTCCCGTAATGATTTCAAAATGACGTAACCTAAATGACATAACGCTCCCCTGGCGTTTATTAAATTTTGAAACAATTTGATGCGGCGTTTATTAGAGGGGGGCGTTTATTAGAGGGGGGCGTTTATTAGAGGGGGGCGTTTATTAGAGGGAGGCGTTTATTAAACCTTTTATTATTATTTTACTTTATTTAACTTTAACAATGGCTAGTTTAAACCATGTTTAAACTGAGTTGTTTACATCACTTCGACAATGAAGCCAATCAACGTCTGTGGAAGAAATTAAAAAGATTCCTTGTTTGGTTCCAAATGAATAAATCTGTCAATTTTAGCACCTTTTCTTGCACTTTCTGTATTTTTTCGCCGCTCTGATGTGTGCGGCGTTTATTAGAGGGAGGCGTTTATTAGAGGGAGGCGTTTATTAGTGGGAGGCGTTTATTCCAGAGGAAGGCGCAAGCACAAGCACGCGAGTCCTTATTTCACAGTGAAAACAGGCTCGACGCAAGCGCAAAGCACTGACGCAAGCACAAGGATGAAAAAGTTTCCTTTTCCTTGTGCTAATGCTTGGGCTTGCGTCGTTGTGATCGTGAAAACCGAACACAACGCAAGCACAACGGAGTTTTGAAAATTTAATTACGCATGGCCAATAAGCCAGTTCGTAATGTCGACTGCGCATCAAAATGACGCGTTCTGTAGGGGGAAAACTTATTTCAATTCATAACATCAGGCTGGGGAATTCAGTATAACGAATTTGCAAGTGTAAATAGAAATGCAAATGTATATTGTGGTTTTAGCCTGATGTTATGAATTGAAATAAGTTTTATCCCGACGCAGAACACATCATTTTGATGCGCAGTCGGCGTTTCTAGGTACAAGAATGCCAACGCCTCCCTGGCTTTAATGTTGTCGAGGTTATCACCATAGATTTCCACAAGATACGACATCAACTTCAATTACTTACAGCATAAGAATCTCTATGTGACACAAACTATCATTTCAATATTCAGCTCTTTCAAGCATTGACTGTCCGCCCTTCAAGGACAAACTTTACTTTCTTATTCTAAAAACATGTGACAGAAGATGTCAAAAACAACCAAAAGAACACCACAGATCGCAAATCTCAACATACGCATGAACGCTTTGCATTATGGGATACCAGAAGGGAGTAAAACTTGCGTTCTTGGTTAAAGTGCCCATAACCTCAAAATGTTTTATTGTCTTGTTTGAAAGAACTTTTTAAATGATAAAGTAACTTCTTTTGAAGATTTTCGTTTCTTTGCTTTCTTTTTGAGATATATCAGTTTGTTTGATATGCAAATGTTTGGAATTTCGTCACACATGCATAATGCCTTATTGGAGAAATGTGTATATCTCTTTCATTCTCAAACGAAATCCTTTAAAATCAAGAAGTTTGGTGTTGTGGGAGAAACGCACACACGTGTTATTCACACTTTAGTGTTTTTATTTCATGAACGGAAAGATATATAACATTCTCTGATAACTCATTATGCATGTAGACGAAATTCCAGATATTTGCATATCAAACAAACTGATATATCTCAAAAAGAAAGCGAAGAAGTGAAAATCTTCAAAAGAAGTTACTTTATCATTTTAAAAGTTCTTCTAAATAAGACAATAAAAAAATTTGAGGTTAGGGGCAACTTTAACTTGACGTTGTAAAAGTGGTTATTTTTTCGTTGTTTTCAACGATTCAGACTTTTTGATTCGCATTGCATCCGTGGAAGAGCATTGTCGTTAAACTTTAACGAAGTAAAAACCTTAAATGTTGCGCTTGGACTAGTAGTGCGTAGACTGTTCATTGGTACTAAGAAGGTTGGTTTTTCGGCCAATTGACTTTATTGAATAGCCAACAACATTTGAAATGACTTACTTTCCAAGAATTGAAACTTTCAAACCGTCATTTATTCTTCGAGTTCCATGATACATAAGAACGCCAACCGTATACTCACTTTCATTATACTTTCATGATTCGCGATCTGTGACATCAAGGTTTGATTAACTGCTATGAAATCATGTTCTTTTGGTAGAACAAAGTGTTTCACTACGAATTTTAACGTTTCTAACTCATGTTTGGACTTTTTACATTTTTATAATCTTATAGGCACTTATTAATTCTTACTTTACGTAAATCAACTTTAGTTACTTACGTAAATCAACTTTAGCAGGAGAAAAAGACATCAAGATGAAACTTTAGCTGATTGATAATATTAAGGAATTTTTATCAAAGAGTGCCAAACATTATAAATATAGTCAAATATATGTATATGAAAATTTGACCGCCCCAACCGGTTGGGCAGTCACATTTTTGCTGCCATAGGCAGCACACTAATCTTGACTTGGGTTCCGTGTATCGTGCCCAGACCTCTTCGCGGAACTATGTATAGTCGATCGACGTACGTTCCACAGATTTATGACGATAAATGACGTTTTATGACGTAACTCGTAGATGTTCGTTTAATTGCCGGATGCGGAAACTATCCGAATCAAATGTTCGGAACTCGCTATCGGTAACGTGTTCTACTTTATGCTGAATTTCTAGCTGTATTTTATGTCGCGTTTATAATGTCAAAATTGAATATGACCATTTCAGCGCCATACATATTTACTCGAAAGAGCAAGCCTCGCGAAGTTATACATTTTCCATTCAAGCTACACTCTTGCCAATCGAACTTCACGTTTGTACGGAAATCATGCGGGATGTCACTGTTGTCAAAAACATTGAGGTTATAATTAAGACGCTGTCGTTTGTTGCCGTGTTCCACTCGATAACAATCTAAACCACGACATTTACTCGAAACGAGCAAGCCTCGCGAAGTTATAAATTTTCTATTAAGTGACACTTTTGCCAAATCGAACTCACGTTTACGTTTGTAATATTTCTGAATTGAACTCAAACAAACGAACGGGAATACCCTTCTAATATACCCACTGCTCCTGTGTATGTTCCAAGGCAGCATTTCACTTCTGATAAGAACTCCTAGTCATATACATATATTTGACCATTAATAAATCCTCTCTTCATCTAAAGAAAATTACAAATATAAAAACCCCAAACATAAGATAGGCACTTCAATTGAGCAATGTCAATATATACATTATACTGTATGTCTCTGTGAACCCAAGGATCTTCTGTGAAAATGAAAACACTTCACATTTCAGAGGGACGACGGAAATGCTTGCCAGCGTACACTGCATTTTCTCCAAGCTCCTCTTCGATCCTAAAGAAGTAAAAAGATATATATTACGAGTAATATACCATATGATGGTGGTGCCAGTGGTACAGAGTGCCAGTGGTGGTGGTACCTAGTGCCAGTGTTGGTGGTACAGAGTGCCAGTGATGGTGGTACCGAGTGCCAGTGATGGTGGTACCTAGTGCCAGTGGTGGTGGTACCTAGTGCCAGTGGTGGTGGTACCTAGTGCCAGTGGTGGTGGTACCTAGTGCCAGTGGTGGTGGTACCTAGTGCCAGTGTTGGTGGTACCTAGTGCTAGTGGTGATGGTACCTAGTGCTAGTGGTGGTACCGAGTGCCAGTGGTGGTGGTACATAGTGCCAGTGATGGTAGTACCTAGTTCCAGTGGTGGTGGTACCTAGTGTCAGTGGTACCTAGTGCCAGTGGTGGTACCTAGTGTCAGTGGTACCTAGTGCCAGTAGTGGTGGTACCTAGTGCCAGTGTTGGTGGTACCTAGTGCCAGTGATGGTGGTACCTAGTGCCAGTGCCAGTGGTACCTAGTGCCAGTGTCAGTGGTACCTAGTGCCAGTGATGGTGGTACCTAGTGACAGTGGTGGTGGTACCTAGTGCCAGTGCCAGTGGTACCTAGTGCCAGTGGTACCTAGTTCCAGTGGTACCTAGTTCCAGTGGTACCTAGTGCCAGTGGTGGTGGTACATAGTGCCAGTAGTGGTGGTACCTAGTGTCAGTGGTACCTAGTGCCAGTGGTGGTACCTAGTGTCAGTGGTACCTAGTGCCAGTAGTGGTGGTACCTAGTGCCAGTGATGGTGGTACCTAGTGCCAGTGGTGGTGGTACCTAGTGCCAGTGGTACCTAGTGCCAGTGGTGGTGGTACCTAGTGCTAGTGGTACCTAGTGCCAGTGGTGGTGGTACCTAGTGCCAGTAGTGGTGGTACCTAGTGCCAGCAGTGGTGGTACCTAGTGCCAGTGGTGGTAGGTGGTGGTACCTAGTGCCAGTGGTGGTAGGTGGTGGTAGCTAGTGCCAGTGGTGGTGGTACCTAGTGCCAGTGGTGATGGTACCTAGTGCCAGTGGTGGTGGGGTGGTGGTGGTACCTAGTGCCAGTAGTGGTTGTACCTAGTGCCAGTAGTGGTGGTACCAATTGCCAGTGGTACCTAGTGCAAGTCGCGGTGGTACGTGGTCCGGTGGTTCTAGTACCTTACCTTAAAATTTGGTTATATTTCGCCAAACGCTCGGAACGACAAGGAGCTCCAGTTTTAATCTGGAAATACAATAACATGTAAATCAAAATTAAAGTATATTGACTTGGTCGATGGCAACAATAATCTAATAAACGTCTTTCATTTTCTATTTTTTCTTTCTGTCTGTTGTGAATTGGTCAATTTAGTTTCTTTCTTTCATCATTATTATCAATATTATCATGCAATACACTTCTCACCTGGCCAGTGGACAGTCCAACCACCAGATCTGCAATAAATGTGTCTTCAGTTTCCCCACTACGGTGACTCACCATAACACCCCAACCATTCCTTTGGGCGAGCTTACAGCTGTGCCAAAAAAACACACACAGAGGTTAGCTTTTTTGGCAAAGGTTACAGTTATAATAATAACGATTTTGAAATACAATGCATTATTATAGGAATGGGCTTTCAGTTCTGAAGTACTAAGGATTTATGGTGAAGGAAAATTTCGAGTGTTGGAATATATACATTTTAACACCAAACTGGGACCAGTTGCGAAAAATGCAACTTTAAGGCTTTCCGGCTGGAATTGAACTCGCGACCCTGCGATGCTGTCCCAACGAAGTACCTGTCAGTGTTAGACATGGGCGCCGAAAAGGCATTCTGATTCATGGAGGGCCAGAGGGTGCGATCTATACTACCCCTGCAAAATATGAATCTTGTAAATTCAACTATATTGACAACGATCTGTCCCCTGGCATTCACGGTGTGAATTACACTGATGGAATTTTAGCAGCTTTTCATAAAAACAAACCTGCACGGACGATTTTGCTTGGACATCGGGGAAATATAGACAGCGATTTACTATACAATACCCGTCGGAGCTCTAGCAGGAGCTGGGTCTTAATAGCGAAAGCCCTGAATGAACCAAAATCCATAAAATAATTCCCTTGTTAATCTCGTTTGCTCGGTCTGTACTGGAAAGTATTTGGGCGATTCTCCCGTCACACATGCAGTGACATTGCTATTCCTTTGGGATTCACAATTAGTGTGAAGCCCAAAGGAATAGCAATGTCATATGTGTGACGGGAGAATCGCCCATTTGTATTAGGTTTTCTCGCACAAAAATCGCTGCTTCGTCGCTCATTCTGTACGAAAACCTAAGGCAAATCCTTCCCCTATATAGACAATAGCACTCAGTTATAATAAGTATTTAAGTTTAGTTCTGGATATAATATGAAAAGGAGAAATAAGAGAACTTGGGGAGCCTCCTTCTCCGTCGTCCATCCATGAATACCTGTATACGTAAGTACTCTTACTTAAGTATTTTTCAACACATTGAAGTTCTCTTATTTCTCCTTTTCATATTATATCCAGCTCTTTTGAAAACTTAGCTGTTTTCATATTTATTCTTAAGATTAGTTCTTAACTATACTTACGCATCAATGGATTCAGTCACTGATCCTATCTGGTTGACTTTAAGAAGCAGACAATCACATGCTTTGCTAGTTATAGCAGTTTGAATCCTGCGTGGAAAAAGTCACAATAGGTTATAAATAAAAGATTATAGTGTACTAGTACTAGCTAAGTGAAATTTTGCGAGTGCTGAAGATATATTCACAAAATTTGTGGTCGCCACCTACCTATACTATCAAGTTTTGTGATTGGTTGATTAAAACAATAAAACAATAGAATCAACTACAAAAAAACCAATGTCCTAACCCAACCACTTTTGTTCCATATAGTCAATCACAAAACCTGTTCATTTTAGGTACGTATTTACTGCAAAATTGTCCTGTCTTATCCATTAAGCTGTTTAAGTTACACTGTTGCAGCAACTGTGGAACAATTTTCAGACCAAACTAAAATTACGATCATAATCACTATAAAACTTACCGTTTGACGTTTGTAACAGTGAGATCATCTCTAAAAAGAAAGAAAACTGGTTCAATTTATAAGCTTTATGAAATTTCACCAATTTCACTTGTTTGATTGTGTTAAAAAACAGCTGTCTGTATGCTTGTTGATTGTATACTTGTAAAATTTAGCGGCAAATTAAATTATTAGATCAGCCGAGACCATATATAATAACCACGTCCTTTTCGGACGATGTGTGTCGTTCAGATCAGAATGAATGCATAATACACCACACTAACCCGACTATTTGAATGTCAACTTGACTAGTTAAACTAGACCAGGCTTCCCAATGATCTTGATCAAATGGATCCTCGATTGATACAACTGAAAATGATGGACAAAAACTAGATCGCAATATAATATGTTATTTAATGGAAATCAAAGCAGGTTCACAACTGTATATATTGACATTTTGAAAGCCCTGCAAACTAACCTGGATATTCTTGAATAAACTCTTGATAGAGAGCAATCAGCTGGTCACCAGTAATCTGAAAATTGGTTGATAGCCAGTAGAAGTTGACTTACAATAACAATAATGACAAGCACAGCAGCAATAGCATTAACAGCAGCTGCAAAACCACCACCACCCACAACAACACCACCACCACCCACATCACCAACACCCACACCACCACCACCCACATCATCACCACCCACACCAACACCACCACCACCACCACCCATACCACCCACACCATCACCAATACCACCACCCACACCACCACCAATGGTGGTAAGAAATGGCAATCATATATGCTCACCCATTTCTTTGGATCAGAATCCTTGTTTTTAAAATCAAGATCATATTTTCCATCCCTGAAAAATTCTAAAGAAATATAATGATAAATATAATAATCACAGTAAACCCTAGATGGTACTGGTAGTTATGCACAGCTTTTTATAGCACCAGTAACTACATACAAATTCTCCTAATATTTCTTATAGTGCTAGTTGGGAGAAGATGTTTTAAAAACATGTCAGTTTATCTTTGGTGATCATTTCCTTGATTCTCATTACCTCTATGCTTGGTTAATTGGCGAGAAGTTAGAGATTGATAAAGAAGTGGTTCTCTTAGTGATATCACTTATGACTGTGAGGTTTGCACCATACCTGATGCTGCTACATCCATACCAATCTCAACTTTATCAGTGTATCCCGCTTTGGCAATGGCTACCTTGATAAGTTCAAGACCTATAGAAAAATAAAGAGATATTCTACTTAAACAATAGAATACATTTGCTCGGGTCTTCAGTATATACTTATTGAAACCTGAGTAACGTAATAAAAACACGAGAGAAGTGTAGGGAGAAGCACGAGCCGCCGAAGCGGGTGCTTTCGCAACTTCTCGAGTGTTTTTATTACTTCACGAGGGTTTCGATAACGTTATAGAGACCCAAGGTATTCTATTATTTTTATAAAATAATTTAGAAACAATTTCTTATACTTTGGATTATTACAATATATAACGCTTTTGATTTAAATGCAAATTCTCATTAGTTACTGACGTCATTCCGGTCTCCGTAGCCTGATCGAGACCGGCAAGCTGACCAATCACAGTGTGCGTAGAGTAAAATTATTTTGTAATGAACAACAGAAAAAGTCGACTCACTCTCGAATAGCACTATAGTATGTTGCCTGGGCTGCCTGCAATTCAACATCTAGATCAGGAGACTGACAGGAGTGCATCTAATTACCTTCTTTGTTGTCCTGAAAATTGGGTGCAAATCCACCCTCGTCTCCAACAGCAGTTGCTAAAGAAAACATTAACCACATTGATTTTTTTATTGATGATTATTAAAAATTTATTGATGATTATATATGGTTGATCTGACATACAATATCTATTAATTTGTCTATCAAGTGCAATTATTAGCATGTTTAAATTACAAAAACAGGTCACAATTTCCCTTGCTGTGATAAAGAACCGCATATCTCACCGTCCAATCCATATTTCTCTTTGATTACGTTCTTCAATGTATGATAGGTTTCAGCTCCAATTCTCATAGCTTCAGAAAAACTCTCCGCACCTATCAAATATTATTAATACAGTAACCCTTCAGGCTGCTTTCCAGTGCTGCATTTTTCCACGCGTACATGTATATGTAAGTTGAATTTGGTTCAACTATTCAACTGTTTACGTACACATGGAAAAACGCAGGCCTTTAGACCCAGCATTAAAACATACAAATTAAAATCCCTATTGGCCTCTAAATGTATCTTATTGTCAAGCCTGGATATTAGCGGCCGGTCACGGACATTGTCCGGTACACAAATATCCCATTTCTAGAGATTTGACAGTTACAATATTAATTATGTCTGTCATTTTGTCCGCGATGTTCATCTTGTCCGAAGATTATACTCAACTTTTTGTGAAAGTAAAACATTTTTGTGTTGAATGGACTGCGTTTAGATTTCGTATTGTACAATTTAAGATGAGAGATATTACGCTAGTTTTGAGACGTTACGCTAAGTTTGGAACGGTACGCTAAGTTTGGAGACCGATTACGCTAAATTTCGAGACATTACACTCAGTTTGGAGACATTACGCTAAGTTGTGAGACGTTACGCTAAGTTGTGAGACGTTACGCTAAGTTGTGAGACGTTACGCTAAGTTGTGAGACGTTACGCTAAGTTGAGAGACGTTACGCTAAGTTGTGAGACGTTACGCTAAGTTGTGAGACGTTACGCAAAGTTGTGAGACGTTACGCTAAGTTGTGAGACATTACGCTAAGTTGTGAGACGTTACGCTAAGTTGTGAGACGTTACGCTAAGTTGTGAGACGTTACGCTAAGTTGTGAAACGTTACGCTAAGTTGTGAGTCGTTACGCTAAGTCGGGAGATGTTACGCTAAGTCGGGAGATGTTACGCTAAATAGTCGGGAGACGTTACGCTAAATAGTCGGGAGACGTTACGCTAAATAGTCGGGAGACGTTACGCTAAGTTGTGAGATGTTACGCTAAGTCTGGAGATGTTACGCTAAGTCTGGAGATGTTACGCTAAGTCTGGAGATGTTACGCTAAGTCTGGAGACGTTACGCTAAGTCTGGAGATGTTACGCTAAGTCTGGATAAGTCTGGAGACGTTACGCTAAGTCTGGAGACGTTACGCTAGGTTTGGAGACGTTACGCTTCTGGAGACGTTGCGCTAAGTCTGGAGATGTTACGCTAAGTTATGAGACGTTACGGTAAGTTGTGAGACGCTACGCTAAGTTACGCTAAGTCTGGAGACGCAACGCTAAGTCTGGAGACGCTACGCTAAGTTGTGAGACGCTACGCTAAGTTACGCTAAGTCTGGAGACGCTACGCTAAGTCTGGAGACGCGACGCTAAGTCTGGAGACGCTACGCTAAGTCTGGAGATGTTACGCTAAGTCTGGAGATGTTACGCTAAGTTTTGAGATGTCACACTTACATGTAGTTTTTAGACATTACGCTAAGTTGTACCGTGACAGGTGCAATTCATTTGTGCTGGTCATTCTGACAGGTACAACGAAAATAATATTTCCAGGCTTGCTTATAGACCATAGTACTAGTTGGAAGAAGTTGTTTTAAAAACATCAGTTTATCTTTGGTGATCATTTCCTTTATTCTCATGATCTCTAAACTTGATTAATCATTGATATGATCACCAAAAACAACTCGAATGTTTTAAAAACAACTAGCTTCTACCGAATAGTATAAGAAATATTTGGAGGCATGCAATAATTGAGATTGCGTGGGAAAATTCCAAAATTATTACCACTAATCCGCAGTACCATCAGAGACATTGTCTGGAGGCTTGGCACATCAATAGCGCCCACGTTCAATTGAATCACGATGACGGTGGTTTATTACCAGAAGCTTAATATTTGCATCTTGTTAATAGATAACGTCATCATCGGTTCTATGAGGGTATAAATAGGGATCCTAAATTTACAACAATCACCCCTGATGAAGACACTAGATTGGAGTGTCGAAACGTTGGGTCATGGACAGTAACTGGCTGGGTTAATTCACACAATCAAGCTGCAGTTCACCTACAGATACCACAATTATTATACCAGGCAAGCTCTCTCACCAGTGGGAAGGATCATAAACTCTTGCATAGCCAGTTTATTACCAGCATGGCTTCCACCATTGATGACGTTGAAGGCCTGAAAAGAATTAGATCACAACTGGTGAATGCATGTACCAGGGAGATAACTAACAAATTAATTAAACTTACAGGGACTGGCAAAACTACTTTGAGGTTTCCAGACAAATCAGCAATATGGCGATAAAGTGGTATACCCTAAACATATGTCAAACAAACATGTCAGGCAACAGAAAGGAGTCAGGACAGTTTCTTGTTCAAACTTTGCTTAAAGTGTCTATGAAGTGAAAAATTCGCTAGCGTTTTTTTTGCATTAACGGACAAAGTAGCACGGCGGAAGCGTTCACTGAAAATTTCAAGTGAATCTGCTGCATAGTCTTTGAGCTATCAACTCTCAAAGTTTGTCCATTGGCATAGTTTCACGTCACAAAATAGGGAAAGACTGGGATTGAATATATGTGGTATATGACGTATGCAGGTGGATCATTAATGTTCAAATCAATTGTTCTTATATGCATAGTTTTCATAGTAAGTACACCTGCATACGTCACAAGACAACAAACCGCTCGTTTCAGATTTCACCAAAAACATTTAGCCATGCCAAACTTTGAGAGTTGATAACTCGAAGACTATGAGGCAGATTCACTTGAAATTTTCAGTGTACGCTCTTGCCATTAATGCTACTTTGTCCGTTAAAGCAAAAAAAATACTAGCGCCTTTTTAACTTCATAGACACTTTAAGTTAAACAATTCAGCAAGATGTTTACCACAAACGAAGATAAAAGTAATAATTATTAACCTTATGTGCAGCTCCCGCTTTGCATACAGCAAGTGACACTCCGAGAATAGCATTAGCTCCTAGCTTTGCTAGAGAGAACATGAAATATATAAAAGAGTATCAAGGAACCAGAAAAAGAATGACACAATTTAATTTACAGTGCATCAATGCGAAACGATTAACTAACATATTTAATTTTATGTATTTTTATTTATTATTATGAACTTGCTTCTGACGGCCCTGCCTTTGTTATCAGAGAGTGTAACAGTACATTACTTGTACACAAGACACTAGATTGGAGTGTCAAAACGTTGTGTCATGGACAGTGACTTTTAAAGTTACGCTCAAAAAACTTTTTAAAGCCAGAGTGTCAAACTATGTCTGATTTATCACCTGGTTGCATTGGGAAATTATTTGTTGACATTACATATATGGCTTACCCTTATTATCTGTGCCATCTAATTCAAGCATAAACTTATCAATAGATTCTTGGTTGGTCACATCTAAGCCCTATAGATGGAAATTGAGTTGGTTTTATAAATGTAGGAATTAACACGGATATATTATATGTAATTAATTAACATGATCGTATAATAGTGCCAGTAATAAATGCAGTTAAAAAAATTAAAGGGTATTACCATATGGGAAAATGAAATGTTTAAGAAATATAAATATAACTACATCTAAATTAAGAGTTTGTTTGGAGTTAGTTTGTGTGCTTGTTGATAGTTATCAAATTAAATGGGGTTTTAAAATAGAACGAAGCAATCGTATATGATGAACTTACCGTCATTTGATCCTCTTACTATTACTGTCAACAGATTACAAATTATAGCGAAAGTAGACGGGTATTCTACAATTTAGTGAAGAGTTTTTCTTAAAATCTTTCTAACCTTTCCTATCAGGGCTGGAGCAATGATTTCATTAACATTTGAGACAGCTTTGTACACACCTACAGATACAATATATATAAAAAAACAAAATTTAACAATAACTACAAAATTATAGTCCCAAGATGCAAGATCTTGGCAAGAACATGTCAAGAACTTGCCAAGATCTTGCCTTAATTCCTTCAATAGGCATTTAAGTTATGATATTTCTTGGCAAGATCTTTGCAAGATCTTGTTGTGTCTAACACTGGTATTTATTATTATAAATGTAAGAACAAAAATATATTTACAACACTTCCTGAGGTAGGTCAAACCTGCAATTAAACCCCAATTGCAATATCAATAGCAAAATCTGGAGCAATCTTGGCAAAATCTGGAACAATCTTGGCAAGATCCTGCCATAATCTTGGCAAGATCCTGCCACAATATTGGCAAGATCCTGCCACAATCTTGGCAAGATCCTGCCACAATCTTGGCAAGATCCTGCCACAATCGTGGCAAGACCCTGCCACAATCTTGGCAAGACGGAGACCCTGCCACAATCTTGGCAAGATCCTGCCACAATCTTGGCAAGATCCTGCCACAATCTTGGCAAGATCCTACCACAATCTTGGCAAGATCCTGCCACAATCTTGGCAAGATCCAGCCATAATCTTGGCAAGATCCTGCCACAATCTTGGCAAGATCCTGCCACAATCTTGGCAAGATCCTGCCACAATCGTGGCAAGATCCTGCCACAATCGTGGCAAGATTTTCAACCTGGGAAGGGACATGGTCTTCACAATTTCAATTATAACTAAACTTCCAGTCTACCATTACCTTTCCCTAAATATTTGGTTGGGTCTTTGTCACGTAGTTCTAAGGCTTCATAAACTCCAGTGGACGCCCCAGAAGGCACTGCAGCACGAAACAATCCTTAACACAAACAAAGAACTTATAGGGACCGTTTGGAAGAATACAGGACCCAAATCTAGCGAAGTACTTGATCACTTCTTTCAAATTATGAAAATTGAAGTGCCTATAATACATGTACTGAGCAAAATCACACAGTAATATATATTGTCAGGCAAAAATTTCATATTCATGGAGTTTTTCGCTGTCAAAGTTACCAGATGTGATGTCACAATAGCCTATTGTGACATCACATCTGGTAACTTTGACAGCGAAAAACTCCATGAAGATGAAATTGTTGGCTGAGGAATTCCAAACCAGTTTTCTTTTGTTACTTGCCACAAAAATGCCTCTTGTGACATCACATCCCATAACTTTAACAGAAAAAAAGTCCATGAAGATGAAATTTTCGGCTGACAAGATATATTATGATTTTGCTCAGGAAGACATGCACAAATATTACAAATATATAAAATCCCCAAACGTGAGATAAATCTAAACCTTCTGCTATTACTTTTCAAAGTGCAACTGCAATGGCAAATTTGGTGAAAAAAATGCACCATGCATGGCATGTTACATGATAATATCTTACCTTTGCTGGTTGTGAGATCAACTTCAACAGTTGGGTTGCCTCGACTATCAAAGATCTGTCTAGCATGGAGTTTTGTGATTACTGACATATCTCTATTAATTATTAAAAGCAAACATGAGTCTATTCTGCTCTCTTCTTCAACAACTGCTAGGTCAAGAGAAAGCTAGTCTACATAGCAGATGGTTGTATCTGAGGGCCATTAGTACCCCCCACCCCCCAAAAAAACAATTCTCCACCATACAGCTGAGGGACTGCTTCAAGATATACGTACAAGCATATATGTACAAATTGATGGACTATTGTTCTGCCTTCTGCATGATCATCTTATATTTGTTTTACCGTATTTATTTTATACCTGTAGAAACGTAAAGACCTAGAGATTATTCATATACACAGTACAACTAGTTGTACAAGTTTCTTTGGTTACATAACCTACAAAAATTGCGAGTTTATAGAGTAGGAGCCATTCAAGGTGGAACAGAAGGCACTATTTATCTCCAGAAGGCACTATCTATCGAGCAGAAGGCACTACCTATCAACCAAACTAATATTTTAAAAGGCGAAGCAAGCTTACCTTCGCTGAAAAACGTCGGAGACCTTTTCTATGAGAAACAGAAGGCAGAGGTTTTGGAGCAATGCACTGCACTGTTGATTTAAATCACACAGAAAAAGGGTATTTAAATTGGGGATACGGGGGAACCACAGGAAGCTTCCGGGATATTTTTAGTTCAAAACAAAAATGTAAATTTATTTTGCTGACAGCTTGTAAGATTTTCCGCGCAGCATGCAGATGCTGAAATGCTATACCTCAAGGAAAAAATGAATAAGATTAAAAAGCTTAAACTGATAACAACTCTTTCAACAAGGATACCGCAAAAAATTGATTGTGTCATTGTGTGATTATTTGACAAAGCCGAACTATCAAAATTAGCATACCCTAAATTCCCTGTATGTCCTTAAGTATCCCTCCTACTTAATAAAAACGGCGGGAAAATGTGAAAAACGAAAAAATGTTTTTTTGCATTATTGAATGTTTTCCGAAAAAACAAAACAATTATATATGATAGCAATCTTGGAAACTTAGCGGTAAGATTTGAATATTTTATATTCAACTTATATATTATATGTTATACAATTTATATATTATACTGTTAATCAAAAAGTATCTTTAGTTCAACGTGAAAGACTCACCTTTTTTAATGAAATAATTTGGTTTGTTTTTTCGTGACTTTCGTGGCTATGCTGCATGCATTTCCAATTTTGGTGTAAACTAAAGTTAATTTTTTGCATATCTGAAACTTACAGACGTCGTAGCTAAATCTGGAATCAGCAAACGAAATGGAAGAGCCAGGAATTCGTTTGTTGGACTCAGCTGAAAGAACAACATCAGGAGAGGGATCTGCAGACCTTGAAAGATTACTACAAACGGCAGGTATAAATATAAATGAAAAATAAAGTCTAGAGAATACGAAAAAGATGCAGATATTAAAAGTAGAAGAAAATTAGTGTGAAAAAGGAAAGAGTTGATTTGACAAATATCTGGAAATAGTGGAATGGTCTTGTACCATTGCCAAGGGGGGAGTTGGTGTAGAAACCACAGGTAAGGGCAGGGCCCCTCTGATATGACACTGAGGGGAATAAACCAATCAGTGGTGGCACTACGTGGGTGTGGGCCCCGGTGCAAAACAAAATGTTGGGCCTCCCCTCAGCCCCCCTACATATGTCATCTGGGGGGATTTTCCACCAGAAAATCTTTGAATTTAGGGTCTCTGAAATGGCATTTGCACTTTTGAGTAAAATCTAAAGACCACAATTTTTTTTGTAGTGTATCCATTATTTTAAAAAAATATTAATAATAGCACCATAAAGAGGCAGTTTGCTGCATGGCCCCCCTCGACCCCAGGTGTGGCACACCGTTTTTACACCCAAAGTGCCGCCACTGAAACCAATGACTACATACTGTTGTCAAATTTAAAGTGTTCCCATTACTAAAATTTATTTTTCTTAACAGAGGCTGAAAACTTGCAGCTGCTTAAACTTATTGATACAGAAAGAGAAAAATGTGCAGGTTTGTGGCAATTATCATTAACGTGTGGTGTCAAAATTTCAGTCTAGGTGAAACTCTGGGGATATACTTCATGGTAACAATACATATAGTCTCCCACCATATTTTACGGTTAGGATTAGGGTTATGGTTAGGATTAGGGTTATGGTTAGGATTAGAGTTATGGTTAGGGTTACGGGTAAAAAAACAGATGGAAACCCGGTCTAGTGTTACCATGAAGTATATACAATTTTGAGGGCTTACTATGGGATGGTGGGGAAAGGGAGTCATGGTGCCACACCCAACCCAACTTATAGTTATAGGCATAATTTCAGTATAATATAGAATGTTGATTTAGTGTTGGATTACATGAGAAATGTTAGCCAAACTTAAATGTAAATTAAAAACTGTGAAGAAGCCATGTAGCTTGGCAGAGTTTGGTATATACTTCATGGTAACAAAGGCAGCTGCCAGTAGACTTCATTCAAGCATCAACATGGTTTTCTTAATGGTATCATATAGCTTTTCAAAACCAAATAGAGGAGGGAGGTAAACATTCAGAAGAGTTAGAAGAGTTGACGAAACATTTGGATGCTCAAGCAAAACAGTTGCACAACAAGTTCAAGCAAAACAGAGAAATTTGTGAAAGGTACTTAATTAGTGTTGGTAAATCAATGAATTTAATCAGCTGTACACAAGCTTGTGCAAAAGCTAAAAACACCTGGCATCAGAGGCGTGGGAGGCTGGGGAACAAGCATTGCTAAATTTAATGTTTTTATCCCAATTGTATTAGTACGACCATATAGAGGCTAGGATATATGGTTTAGATTTCACAATGACCTCAATTTATGAAAGTGACATATATGATTTTTGTTAAATATAATTAGATAATGAGACATATGACATTAGAATAATAATAACATAATTCTTCCATACTTTATTATTTCACCAAACTAGCTTAAGAAAAACAGCCTTGATCTTGGATGAACATGAAGAAGCATTGAGAAGAAAACTTGAAGTAGTCACGTTGGAAGAACAAACCCAAATGTAAGTTAAACCTTTCTTGGATCTTGGTATATAACTAGCAGTATACATATCATTGGTATAGCCTTGACTGTTTAACCATTGACATTATTGACTGCCAAGGGGGGTAGCTGGGGAAACTGCCCAAGGGCCCGGGCCAAATAAGGGCCAGAAACGCTATTAACCATCTTCTAGGGCATTTAGGGGCCCATGAAAGACCATAACCACACCTTCCCCTGGGCAGTATCTTGGCTCTCGGGGGCCCTGCTGGTCACCACTGGGCAATGGGAAATAAATGGTTAACTCTGTTAAATAATTTCTCAGTTTGCAGCAAGAAAAGGTGATGGAGAAGTACGAGAAAACATGGGAGAAGTATTTCAAGAAGTATGAAAGCCTACCCTTAGCTATTGAGTTGTCGCAGATCAAACAAACAGCCATCAATGATGAAACATGTGGTAAGTTAATGAGAACAAGCAAATAAACAAACAAGTAAATGAATGAAGAAGTATGTGAATTATTGGTGGGTTGTTAGTACTTTGGTGAAAAGTCAAAAGTGAGAGTGCAAGAATAATGATGGATGGATGTAGATGGGTGTGTGGATAGATGGGTGTGTGGATAGATGGGTGTGTGGATAGATGGGTGTGTATATATGGGTGTGTAGATAGATGGGTGTGTGGATAGATAGGTGTGTGGATAGATGGGTGTGTGTATATATGGGTGTGTAGATAGATGGGTGTGTGGATATATGGGTATGTGGATAGATAGGTGTGTGGATAGATGGGTGGATCCATTCCATCCACCCATTCCATCCTTGGTGGATGGAATGGATGGAGTGGATGGAATGGTTGGAGTGGATGGAAGTGGATGGAATGGATGGGTGGATGGAGTGGATGGAATGGTTGGAGTGGATGAAGTGGATGGAGTGGATGGATGGAGTGGATGGGTGGATGGATGGATGGAGTGGATAGAGTGGATGGAGTGGATAGAGTGGATGGAATGGTTGGAGTGGATGAAGTGGATGGAGTGGATGGATGGAGTGGATCGAATGGATGGGTGGATAGAGTGGATGGAATGGTTGGAGTGGATGAAGTGGATGGATGGAGTGGATGGGTGGATGGAGTGGATGGAATGGTTGGAGTGGATGAAGTGGATGGATGGATGGAGTGGATGGAATGGATAGGTGGATGGAATGGATGGAGTGGATGGAATGGATCATGGTTGGATGGAATGGATGGAGTAGATAGAGTGGGATGGATGGGTGGATTGGATGGGTGGTTGTTGATTGCATGGATGGATGGTGGATAAAAAAGCTAGACCAATAAAAAGCTTATCTTGATGTTACATGTATTTCATTTCAGTCAAAGAAACCACAGAAAACATAACGAAGATTGAAGCACAGATTATTGAAATGGAAGTTGAAAAAACACATATGCAAGGTCTACAAAGCTCAGTAAACTTTATGTATTCTTCAGTTAAAGTTATATATGTTATATTTCTTTATTGATATCACTCTGTTTTCATATTATTGTTTTACAGAATATCTCGAAGGAAATCCTGAGACAGCAACAGATTGCATCATTAAAATGTATCCTTGATTTGTACCATTATCCAAGCCTGGAAATAATTATTTTCGCTGTACCTGTTAGAATGACCAGCACAAAATAATTTGTAACGGTTACACACAAAAAATTGTACCTGTCGCGGCAATATGTCTCCACGCTTAGCGTGGCTTAGCGTAATGTCTCCAAACTTAGCGCAATGTCTCTAAACTTAGCGCAATGTCTCTAAACTTAGCGTAATGTCTCCAAACTTAGCGCAATGTCTCCTAACTTAGCGTAATGTCTCCAAACTTAGCGCAATGTCTCCAAACTTAGCGTAATGTCCGAAAACGTAGCGTAATGTCTCCTAACTTAGCATAATGTCTCCAAATTTAGCGCAATGTCTCCAAACTTAGCGTAATTAACGATTTAACACAAAAATGTTTCACAAAAAGTTGAGTATAATCTTCGGACAAGATGAACATCGGACAAAATGACAGACACAATTAATATTGTAACTGTCAAATCTTTAGAAATGGGATATTTGCTAATATCCAGGCTTGTTTCTGTACTCTAATTTTCACTTAGAAGTGTTTAATACTGATAGTATACACTCTTAACTAAAACCATAAAAGGGCTAAGCTGTTTTTGGATGTAGAAAAATCAGCACAAACCACCAGGGAGAAGTTGAGCGAACTGAAGAGTGCAAATGAAGATATTTCTGCAGCCACACAGCCAGAATCACCAGCAGAATGTGAGAGCTTACACCAAGAGCAGACAAATGGAGTGTTGTTACACGAGAAAGAGAATCGAGTAGTTCAGCAGGGTAATTTTAGTTATTATTGATTACTTCAGCGTAGTAAGATTAAATATATGGCTGAGCTAGATTTCAGATCGGCATGCAAAAGGACACATACTGATTGGTTTTTGAGAGATATGGTTCTCCTAGCCTATACGATACAACGGTCATACGCTTTTTCCAGATTGGTAATTAGTTTAGCTTATTAGATTTATCACTCTTTTAGGTGAACGGAATACCCCAACAGGCTAGAAGCCCAATTGATATGGGTTCCGAGGGCCTACGATTCGTTATCCGAGAAGACCCGAAAGTCTTACCATTTGCTGATATTGTTGCAAAGGCAGCACTTTCTCCTCAATTATTTTAAGACCCTGAGTGGAGGTCCGACCCAGGATTTTGTTAGGAAAATGTCCGACCTTACGCTTGGATAATAAGTATCACAAAGATCCAAGCTTAAAGTAAAATATATTGTTTGAGAATGCTTAGAAAAAATTAATTGCAGCACTTGCAAAATATATCTTATTTCCAGAATCAGACGAGGGAAATCAGGGAACAGAAATCATTGATGCAGAAGAAATGCTGCAGTGTGGTGACTCGCAGTTCATAGGAAACAAAACTGGTTTGGCTGATAGCCAAGCTGAAAACAACCGAGAAAATAATACAGTTGAGATGGCAACAGTTGTCAGTGAAAACCAGACCAACTACACACCAAGACAGTTGTCAACATACAGTCAAATGCCATTATATCAGCAACAACAGCAACAACAACAACAACACCCAGTAGAAGGCAATGGAACAACTGAAACCCTGCGACAAAATAGTGAACCAACAAGTGGTAATTGTGGTCAAAACAATGGGTTGCCTGTAATATCTATGGAACAACCATCACCTTCTCATCACCAGGAAAAACAAACGGGTAACTCACAAACTTAAGATTAATTAATTAATTAATTAAACTAAATTAGTTAATCTCATTAATTAATTAATTAATTCGATTAATTAATTAATCCAATAAATTAATTTAATTGATTAATAAATTAATTAATTTAATTAATTAATCTAATAATTAATTTAATTGATTCGATTAATTAATTAATTATTATCATTCTATTGGTGTGTTTGTTCAAGAGTACCCTCCAAATGATACCAGTGATGTTCAGCAACTTCACAAAGATCCCCCTACATCCACTAATTCCAAGACGCCAACCACACCAATCAGTGGAAGCACCACACCTGTCCACCAGTCCGAGGGGACTGGTACACCTATCAAGAGCCCTCTTGACCTTAACCAACACATGAGGTTCATCAGACAAGTTGTGAAGTCACCAGGAGAGGGATTTATGTATCAAGGTCGACCAATGTACAACAGTCATCCGGTCCAGGTAGAGTGCACAACACGGTTTTTTTTATTTCTTTGTATCAATGATAGAACATCAAACTGTGATTTCTTTCAATATTATACCTCAACTATAAATTGTCCAATCAAAGAGCTAGATTTGTACCGTGACCAGTCAATTTAAATTCGAATTCCTCGCTATTTCTCCGGGGCATGATATTTGACCTCGAATCACCAGCTGATCACTAATACTAATTTTTTTTTATTGGATTTGCCACTGGTAAATTACAAGAATAATAACAATAAAAAAACGTCAAAAATGTAGAAATGTGGCAGGGTCGCCGCAACAGCATACGCCAATTATAGCGGTCCCAGATATGCAGGAATAAAAATAAAGTAAAAATTAAAAGATCTTCCGGAGATCAACCACAGCAGCAGAGAGCACCAGCCAAACTCCGGGCTGAGCCACACTTTGGGCACACTGTTGGTCGTCCGCGTCATAGGGCCCCTCCTAATGGGGAACAACAAGACGTTTCAAGACAGCGTTCAAAATTGTTTCGGATCCTCAGCTCGGGGAATTCGTCGAAATATTACCCCTCAGGATGATATATCCCTCGGGGTAATATTTCGTCGAATTCCCCTCGCTCCGGGTCTATAAATGATAATTATAACATTGCTTGACTTTGAAAGAAAATATCAACATATATCAAGGCTTGCTGACCAGCACTTATCCCAAACCCTCACGCTACACATATGTATAACCTGCACTCTGCCATCTGAATCCATGTAGCTCAATGGTTAGGGCGTCTCTGACTGACCAGCAGAAGGTTACAGGACAAGGTTGTACACATGTAACCTTTTTCATGTAGCTCAATGGTTAGATGGAAATGGAAGAAAAGGGAAATGGAAGAAAAGGTTAATGGAAGAAATGGGAAATAAAGTATGACAACAGATGGGGGAAAAAGATAAGAGGGAATAAAGTAAAGACATATGAGATTGACAGGATTGTGAAGAGAATGGTGAGCTTGGAAGGGAAAGAGAAAGGATGGAGAGAGGAAGAAAACAATGGAAATGGAAGAGAACAGAAATGATGGGAGAGTAGTGGAAGGGGGACGAAAGGAATAGCTTCCAGTTAACACTGTTTATTATTATTTTATAAAGGCTGAAGAACCAGTGCAGAGGAATGAATTACCTGAGAAGAGAAATGAACCAGAGATTATCTACGAAGCACCTCTCAACGATCAACCACCTGACATAGCCTTGAACTTCTTCCAACCATTCACGCATCAGACAGAGAACACCAACCAAAACATGTTCCAGGTTGAAACACATATCCTAACAAAAATATTGACCAAAAACGAGATATTTGGCATCTTCCTCGTGAGACAATGGACACAGACAGTCATAGTTACATCTTTAGTTTATTAGATTTATCACTTAGGTGAACGGAATACCCCAACAGGCTAGAAGCCCAATTATAGGGGTTCCGAGGGCCTACAATTTAAGATCGTTATCCGAGAAGACCCGAAAGTCTTACCATTTGCTGGTATTATTGCAAAGGCAGCACTTTCTCCTCAATTATTTTAAGACCCTGAGTGGAGGTCCGACCTAGGATTTGAACCTGTCTCTCCCAGCTCATAGACATGTGTGGTAACCACTAGACCATTACAGCTCGCTTTAGATACTACGGCTTAAGGTTAACTATTTTTCTCATTATTATTCTAGACTACTACTGAGCCTTCGCCCAAGAGACACGGGAGCATGTTTTTGAATTCATCACCTGCGAAATCAGGTATACAGAACTAGAAAACCTTCACATGCAGACCTAACGATCTATCCGTTGAGTCATACGACCGTCTATATCAACCATCTGACAATCAGTGCGTCGACCCATTTGTCCATTTGATCCGATCTGCCCTTGCACGCACTCGTTAATTCCAATCATTCCTTCTTACTTTCACCCTACGTCCTTAATCTACGTCCTTTACAAGGGACTGGTCATTATTTATAGTCGGGGCCGAAAATAAATAGATTTGGTGCTGAAAAAATTTTACCCAACCAAATTAAGGTCAGAAATTTAACCGTCCCAACCATCTATGGTAAAGAAAATCTTTTACCCAACCCAAGAAGAAAAAAGTTCAATTCCCAGCATATCGTCGATACAAGTTTTAACAAACCCAAATAGATATACAGACAGATCCTACTGTAACTTTCAGATTATTATCTCCCTATACAAAGCAGGAATCCAAGGAAAACAAGGAGAGGAATACAATAACAAAAGCTAATGTGCAATGATGACTAAGGAGAACTGATGATGAGATTCCAATTTTAAATGATGAACTCTTACTTTTTTATGTAAATAGTCATAAAAATTTTGCTACCCAACCCTTCAGAGAAGTGATTTTTTTACCCAACTATTTAGGTCATTTATTTCAGTTACCCAACCATTTTCTCTTCAGCCCCCCCCCCCCCCCCCATAAATAATGATCGGTCCCTTATCTGCATTTTACCACGCCCAATACTAGTCCAGCCACCTCTAGAAATGCTACAGACAGTTTTTACCTAATGTTCCATCTTCTAGGAGCTTCAAGATCTCCACAAAATTTCTCCTTTGGTCAATGTGCAACATCACCAAGTCAAAGCGGCTCCGACAACTTCATGTCATCCAGTTCTCCCAAGGGATTCTTCACCAGAAACCAGCCGCAACCCAATAACGAATCCTTTAACGCTGGCTTCTCCTTGTTCGGTGCAGGCAATTCTCCAGGGAACAACAACAACAACAACAACAACAACGAAGATACTTCTGGCGGATTCAGTTTCAGTTTTGGTGCCAAGTCACCATCCAAGTCCAGCAACAACTCCGGGTTTTCCCTGTTTTAAAAAATATTTTAAAGTTTCAAAAACAATGTTGCTTTGAACCAAAAGAAATATATTTTTACATATATATTAAATACGACTTGCAGCTTGGCTTATTTTAAAATTTAAAAATGGTTAAAAATTGTCAAAAAGTTAAGGTTAACCCGTTTACTTTTTGGCCAAATTTCCAGTTTTTGGCTCATTTTTTGCATGTCCAAAAATGACCAAATTTCTCGGTATTTTCTACTCATTAATTTAAAAATGGTCGAAAATCGTCAAAAATTTAAGGTTAACCCCTTTACTTTTTGGCCAAATTTGGCCATTTTTGCCAAATTTTTTAATTCAAAAATGGTCGAAAAACCAAAAATTATTAACATTTCTAAACAATAGCACTAGTCTTTGATATAAATATTATTTGTTTTTTTACTATAATTCTTTAAATATGTAATTTATATATCAGTGTATTTTAACATTTGACTTTTCAAGTAAAACATGTGAAATTGTGTACTTACCAATAAAATACTTTGTCGACTTTAATAGCTAAAACTTCAATATCCGAATCTCAAAAAAGTGATCGTTTAAGGTGGCAACTACGTGAAAATGGGCTAAAAGTTGGCCGATATGCATAAAAACAATACATGTGATGTACAATACACTATATATGGTATTAAACGAAAGCTACATTCATGTAGATTATGATAAAACATGAATTGCAGTTAGCAGCTAGTTAATCATTTAATAGCTTACATAATGAGTACATGTAATCAGGTACCGATGGGAAAACAGTGATGTATCAACCAAAACTAGTTCTAATGATACGAAACTTGGTAAAACATCTAACCAAAGACATATCTGTGTTCTGTAGTAAAATCAGGGGTTATGGGGAGATATTTAAAAAGTCAAATTTTCTATTATTATTTGATTCACAAATAGGTTGTGGTCTGTACTTACCCTGGAGATAAGTTTATGATTTTACTACAGAACACAGATCTGTCTTTGGTTAGATGTTTTACCAAGTTTCGTATCATTAGAACTAGTTTTGGTTGATATATCACTGTTTTCCCATCGGTACCTGATCATATGTACTCATTGTGTGAGCTATCAATTCATGTTTTATCATAATCTACATGAATGTAGCTTTCATTTAATACCACATATAGTCAATAAATTGTGTATTGTTACTATTGTATCAGGTATTGTTTTTATACATATCGGCCAAAATTTAGCCCATTTTCACGTATTTGCCACCTTAATGTACAAGAAATATAACCATTGTCATATTCGAAATTGGATTCAAATACCTGTCGTACAATGTTTACAAATTGCTAGTATGAAAAATTGAATAAATATTTTTGTTACACATTCGAAACCACACTTTTACAAATTAGCAATACAATCTTTCTTATTGTTCTAAAGCTTTCGTGTTTTAGACAATCCAATTTTTTTAAATACACAATTTCCTGAGATTTTCCCGCCTCAACCCAACGTATATCCAAATATTCATATTGATTTTACAAGATGGTGGTGATGAAGTTGTTTTTATGCCTCGCCATTGTCGTTGCCTTTCTTCTTCGTTTTCATCCATTTTCGAATCTTTTCTCTCAATTCAGTGGCTGAAAAATAGAGAAAATATTGTAGTTAATCTGTCCTTTAATTGTCCCAATGAGCCTCATTACTCATACAGAATATTCCCTGCTACCCATAAGAGATGGTCCTTATTAGACCTCTAGGAAGAACAGTTTAGTTGTAACTGATAGTGTTATCTAGGTACTCTGGCTTCCTCCTACACTAACACTAGACCCATAAGAGATGGTCCTTATTAGACCTCTAGGAAGAACAGTTTAGTTGTAACTGATAGTGTTATCTAGGTACTCTGGCTTCCTCCTACACTAACACTAGACACATAAGAGATGGTCCTTACTAGACCTCTAGGCTCTAGGAAGAACAGTTTAGCTGTAACTGATAGTGTTATCCAGGTACTCTGGCTTCCTCCTACACTAACACTAGACACATAAGAGATGATCCTTACTAGACCTCTGGGAAGAACAGTTTAGTTGTAACTGATAGTGTTATCCAGGTACTCTGGTTTCCTCCTACACTAACACTAGACCCATAAGAGATGGTCCTTACTAGACCTCTAGGAAGAACAGTTTAGTTGTAACTGATAGTGTTATCCAGGTACTCTGGTTTCCTCCTACACTAACACTAGACACATAAGAGATGGTCCTTGCTAGACCTCTAGGAAGAACAGTTTAGTTGTAACTGATAGTGTTATCCAGGTACTCTGGTTTCCTATTTTATTGGAACTGATAGTGTTATCCAGGTACTCTGGTTTCCTCCTACACTAAAAATAGACCCAAAAGAGAATCCTTACTAGACCTCTAGGAAGAACAACATAGATTACATTATATAGTAATAAAACAATGGCAGGATGACCGCAACAGCATAGCCAATTACTGCGGACCCAATTTAAAAGTATATTTACAAATAATAATAATAAATAATTACTGTTAATTTAATAATAATACACAACAACTGTAGCTCAGGAGGGCCGCAATACTCCATTTCTACACCACGCCAAGATTAGTTATGATCAATAACTCATCATCAAATGGTAAGGATCGAGATAACCAAAGCCAAGCGCAGAAACACACCATTGCCGCCCCCCGGATCCACAGCCGTTCTGTACTTGATTACTCTAATAAACAACAACACTTCCTCCGACACTAACACTAGACCCATATTCTTATAATGAACCTACCAGGCACCAGCATATCCAGTGATAAAGCTTGTCTGTTAAAAGGGTCGGTGGATGAGTTCAAGAGATGTCGTGCAATAACATGTCTATCCATGACATTACCACTGGTTGGAAGTAATACTGGTTCTAACATTATGGTGGCCATGAGAGGATCTAAGAAGGCATTTAATATTTATATTAGTATTATTATGATTAAGGATACAATGTCACAGGTTGTACACAAATGTAAACTTAGATCTACCATCTGAGTTCATGTAGCTCAATGGTTAGAGCATCTCACTGGTCATCAGAAGGTTACAGGTTGTACACATATGTAACCTTCACTCTACCATCTGAGTCCATGTAGCTCAATGGTTAGAGCATCTCACTGGTCATTAGAAGGTTACAGGTTGTACACATATGTAACATTCACTCATCTTAATTCATGTAGCTCAATAGTTAGAGCATCTCACTGGTCATCAGGTTACAGGTTGTACACATATGTAACCTTCACTCATCATCTTAGTCCATGTAGCTCAATAGTTAGAGCATCTCACTACACATATGTAACCTTCGCTCTACCATCTGAGTCCATTGGTCCTCTGATTTATTTCATGTTGTCTTTGCCTATACATTGCAACAAAACTAAACTGCTTTTAAACACCAATTCACGCCTGATAATGTTACACAGTGTATCAAATGTTTATATTGAAATTACAAGAGATTTTGCACAGCCACATAATTACAAGATTTTTAGGCTCAACAAGTTCTATATATATATATTATATATATATACATTAATATGTAGTGAATGTGGGATCTTGGAGTAGACAGACGATACATGGACGATCGTCAAGCTCATATCCTCAGAAAAATGATTCTGAGTCCCGTACAGGAATCGAACCAGTAACCTTCTGATTGCCGGTGAGACACTCTAACCATTGAGCTACCAAGACTCAGATGAAAAGCAAAGGTTACAATGATGTACTGGTTCGAACATCATCTAACGCTCACCCCTAAACTCATCTGGTGCGTCTTCATAGTCCTCTTCTTTCTTGGCATTTTCCGATATTTTCTTTTCAACACTCTCGGTCAATTCTTGGAATTGCGCCAGTTCGACCTGCAGATGAAACACGCAACAACATTACGGGAGATTCGCAAAAAAAGAGACACTGATTTCTGTTTCGTTAAAGTATGTTTACACTCTACCACACTGCGATTAACACCTCCGAAAAATAACATCCGAAACACGTAAAATACCCGAACGTATTGTCGGTAAAACCATTCAATAAAATGTATAAATTAATCAAAATGATTTACTATATGGAACGAAATCGTATTTCCACGTTCCTCTAAAATCTTAAAAAAATCTTAATATTTTAAAATCTTAAAATCTCTTAAAGTGCCTAGAAAAGGCGGGCTAGGACGTTCCTTTTTATAGTTAACCGTTACTCATACCTGAGATTTGAGATTAGTTCTCAGTAAAAACTTGGAGGCATCGTCAAATAATTCTTTTCTGTAAGAACGTTCGTCAGCAGCCAAAGCAGCCACGAACTCCGGAGAATCCAAATGAAGATAAATGTCTGTGATACGGTTGAGTAACGTCTTAGGGTAGAAACCAAACTTCTCAGGATTCTCAACCTGCACATGATGTAAAATAACATTTTAAAAATGTCATGGCTAAAAGGCCGCTTATTTTTTCATTCATGTTATCCAGTGACGTACCTTCAAATTTCGGCACTTGGGGCCACACAGTTGTTTCAAGTTATGGTTTAACATTGCGGCTAACCTTTCACGCAATTCCTTGTGACACAAACAAAATAAATAACGATGACAGTTATTACAACCAACACCACCACCAACACCACCAACAGCAACAACATTAACAACACCACCACCAACAACAACAACAACAACACCACCAACATCACCAACACCACCACCAACAAGAACATCATCATCAACATCAACACCATCACCAACAACACCATCACCACCACCACCACCACCACCACCACCAACACCAACAACAATAACGACAACAACATCACCAACAACATCACCACCATCACCAACAACATCACCACCACCAACAACAATACCACCACCACCAACAACAATACCACCACCACCAACAACAATACCACCACCAACAACAACAATACCACCACCACCACCACCACCACCACCACCACCAACAACAACAACAACAACATCACCAACACCACTAACAGCAACAACACCAACACCACTAACAGCAACAACACCAACACCACTAACAGCAACAACACCAACACCACTAACAGCAAGTCCAACACAAACAACAACACAACAGTAACCATGACAGCAACCTCAACAACACCATCACAACCCCAAACAACACCAACAACCACAAACAACAACAATACCAACAACTACTCCAACACTAACAACCACACACACCACCAACAACCACAACAACCAACAACAGCAAGAACCACAACACCACCACCAACTACTCCAACACCACAATCACAACCAAAAATACGACATATTATTTTCTTACCGCTCTCAAGAAAGGTTCCCTGGCCTCTTTCGTTACATAATGCATCATTTCCATAGTTTCGTTGGCAAAAGTCAAGTAAGACTTACACTGACGTTCACTAGTAGCAAGTTGACGCTGATGAGAAGTTCGTGTTTCCTAAGTTGGAAAATATCACAAAGTTAAAGAACATTCAATCAACCAGGATGCTTATTTGTGTGTGTCTGTTGACATCTCCGTACATCTCAGTATCCATCGACCCATCGATACACCCATCCATTCATTCACCCACCATCTCATCCATCTACCCATCAATCCACCAGCCATCAATATACACCTACCCATTCATTCACCCACCATCTCACCCATCCACCACCCACCCAGCCATCGATACACCCACCCATTCATTCACCCACCATCTCACCCATCCACCACCAACCCAGCCATCGATACACCCACCCATTCATTCACCCACCATCTCACCTATCCATCCACCAGCCATCGATATGCACCCACCCACTCATTCACCCACCATCTCACCCATCTACCACACACCCAGCCATCGATACACCCACCCATTCATTCAGCCACCATCTCACCCATCCAGCCATTCATTCACCCACCATCTCACCCATCTAACACCCACTCACACATCCATTTATTCACCCACCCAATGTATCAATCCATCCAATCATCATCCATCAATGTATTCAACCACCCACCCATCTATGTATTCACCCACCCATCTATGTGTCCACCCACCCATCAATGTATTCAACCAACTATCCATCTATGTATCCGCCCACCCATCAATGTATTAAAACCACCCATCCTCCTATCAATGTATCCATCCAACCACCCACCCCGTTGTGTCTATTGCGACCACAGCTCATGACTTACTCTAGTTAAACCTTCCCACTCTGTTTTATTCTTCATCAACTGTTGTGTTTCGTTAATACTCTTCAAACTATTCAGCGACTCATCCAACAAAAACGTTGTATCGTTAATTAACATATTGACGAAACGAACAAACTCATCTGACCTAAAGAAGAAATTTTCATTGGAAAAAATGCTCCCAAAACCTGAACAGTGTCCACAGTTTAGGACACAGGGGGCCCAACTCTGACGCCTGTGGTGTGTTTCTTTGTTTTATTCTATATTATGTAAATTACGTGAATTGCAAGCGCGGTAATTTGAAACTCGAAACAGCGTGAATACGCGTGACGATCACGTGAATTGTGCCACGTGAATACGCGTATCCCGTACAGCATGTTATCTCTCACATGAGTGTTGTGTCGTCTCAGCTTTCAGTGATCGTCACGCGTATTCACGTGGCACCCAGTGACAGATGTTTCGAGTTTCAAATTACCACGCGTGCAATTCACATAAGCGCCACGGTCTCATCGAGGATTTCAGCCACTCTTCTCCGCAGAGGCTTCTTGAGTTTTATCGGGCTTGGGAGGGCAGACTTTTATATTTCTTGAGCTGTTTTATATTTCTCTGGCTACAGGGTGTTTCGGGAACGCGTGGAGACTAATGGGGACGCGGAATTGCGAGCGCGCGGGGGGAGAAGGGAGCCCGATAGCGCCCGCCCTCCCAAGCCCGATAGAACTCAAGAAGCCTATGCGGAGGAGAGTGGATTTCAGCTGTGATCGTCACGCGTGTTCACGCTGTTTCGAGTCTCAAATTACCGCGCGTGCAATTTAGTAAGACTGCGGTCTCACATAAGAGCCGCGGTCTCGCTTTCATTAAATAAAGCATTAAAATGTACATAATATAGCATAAAACAGAGAAACATAGAGAAGCACACCACAGGCGTCAGAGGTGGGTTACCTGTGTTTAGAATGGTTAAAGACACTTGGTCGACAACCCACCTGCTGTGTTTCAGTATTGCATGCTTGTGAGCGAAATCCTTCCACAGCTCTTTCATTATAATTGAAATGTGATGTCGAATACTAAATTTGTCAAAAAACTCGTTCGATGAACCAGTGGATTCCACATCTAGAAATATAAGATGAAAAGCAGAAATAGGATAAGGAAGAGTACTTACGTATGTTCATGTTAAGAAAGTTCTAAAGCGAGTACCTGTGTAGAATGTCATCAAAGCGGGAGCAAGTTCGTCTTGAGATGTCTGATGATTTTTCAACATGTCAAACCAGCTACAGGATTTTGGTTGGGACACCAAGATGGCAATGAAGATCACCTGAAAGTAATAGTGAATCATCTTTGAACTTACTTTGGGGTGATGGTAGGGAGGTGGGGTGGGTGCGGGTAGGGAGGTGGGTGAGGGTAGGGAGGTGGGGTAAGAGTAGGGAGGTGGGGTGAGAGTAGGGAGGTGGGTTGAGAGTAGGGAGGTGGGGTGAGGGTAAGGTGGTGGGGTAAGGGTAAGGTGGTGGAGTGAGGGAGGTTTGGTGGAGTGAGGAAGGTGTGGTGGGTTAAGGGAGGCGTGGTGAGGGAGGTGTGAGGGAGGTGTGGCGGGGTGAGGGAGGTGTGGTGAGTGAGACGTGGTGAGGGAGGTGTGGCGGGGTGAAGGTGTGGTGGGGTGAGGGAGGTGGGGTCGAGGTGTGGTGGGGTGAGGTGAGGGAGGTGGGGTGATGGAGGTGGGGTGGGGTGAGGTGAGGGAGGTGACGGAGGTGTGGTGAGGGAAGTGTGGTGAGGTAGGTGTGGTAAGGGAGTTGTGGTGAGTGAGGCATGGTGAGGGAGGTGTGGTGGGGGAGGTGTGGTGAGGCATGGTGAGGCATGGTGAGGGAGGTGTGGTTGGGTGAGGGAGGGAGGGAGAGACATGGCGTGACGGATGTGTAAAAACGTGAAACACCGACAATTTGATCATACGAGGGATTTTAACACTCTTGTAAGCAAACAAATGTTTGTTAGCCTTTGTTTGGTTCGAGAAAAGGACCATTACTTCTTCATCTTGTACACTATTTCACTTTTACGCTGATATCACTTGTACTACCTTGGACTTACCTCTATAAGTTTGGCAGTAAGGTAGGGATTCGATAAATACTCAGGCGTACATATGACAAGTATCATTAACATTACGATATTCTTCATAGAGCTGTCTTGTAGACTATCAGAAGCATGTCTAAAATGAATAGATTATACGAAAATTAGTCCAGGTGGCCCGCTATGGTTTTATGAGAGCGCACGAGATGGTTGTTATATGGTCAGAAATTACAATATTTACATGTTAAGAAAGATTAGGAATTCAGCAATATCTTCAATATAGTATTCAGGCAGGGTGGCGAACAACTTTGGAACATTTGAACTCAAAGGCAATTGTAAAGGACTAAAGGGAGAAATGAAAAGAAATTGTTATGGAAATAAATCTAAGTATAAAATACACAATAACGGTAATGCATTATTGTACGAAAATATCGTAAAAATATGGTCCACATCTAAATTAAAATAAATTATACATACTCAGGAATATAAACATATGCAGCGTATCAAACATAATAAATTACCTTTCGTCAAGGTTTCTCATAAGTAACACAATCCATTCAGCAGTTAAACTATAAGACTTGAGGCAGTTTTGTAAAAACTCGCTGTCTAAGAGCACTATGTCAGCACAGGCTTTGGAATGGATTAGTTTCTACGAATGAGAAACAAAACCGATTGACGTCAACCACAGTCTATCAGACAGACAGACAGGCAGGCAGGCAGACAGACGGACGGACGGACGGACGGACGGACGGACGGACGGACGGACGGACGGACGGACAGACAGACAGACAGACAGACAGACAGACAGACAGACAGAGAGAGACAGACAGACAGACAGACAGAGACAGACAGACAGACAGACAGAGACAGACAGACAGACAGACAGACAGACAGGCAGACAGACAGACAGACAGACAGAGACAGACAGACAGACAGACAGACAGACAGACAGAGAGAACTTTATTTAATAACGGTAATTCTATCAATATTACATTGTTTTTCATAAAAGCCGTTAGTTACATAATAAAAGGAATAAATATACATAGAGACTAATTATATACAATATTAACAGATTAAAATTTATGACAGTGAATAAGATTTTTAAAAATATTTACAGAGTTAGCAGTTTTAATCATCGATGGTAGTCCATTCCATAAAACAGCACCACTATACGTGAAACTACGTTTTAGGTACTCGGATTTATGCAATGGAATTTTAACATCTACCTCCGAGTTTCTTAAATTGTGACCATGCACTTCATTTAAAGGAACGAACATTTCATTTAAATATCTAGGAGACATACCATTAACAATTTTGTACATTAAGGTACCCTTTTGTTGGTTTCTCCTAGTTTCGAGATTGCACCAGTTTAATGCAGTCAATATTTTCGTGGATCTAATTTCATATCCAGATCTGGTTATAATACGAGCGGCTCTATTTTGTAATTTTTGTAGCTTATTTCGTAGAACAGTACCACAATTTCCCCAAACCGTACTACAGCAATCAAAATAAGGAATTACGAGAGCATTGTACACAGAGATAAGTTGAGGTAGAGATAATAAATCTCTTAGTACTCGTAGCATTCGCAAGCCTCTTAAAACATTAGGAATGACCTTTTCATGAACATGGTCATCCCAGCTTAGTTTTTAGCAGAGACAGACACACAGACAGACAGACAGACAGACAGACAGACAGACAAACAGACATACAGACAGAGAAAGACAGACAGACAGACAGACAGAGAAACACAGACAGACAGACAGACAGAGAAACACAGACAGACAGACAGACAGAGAAACACAGACAGACAGACAGACAGACAGAGAAAGACAGACAGACAGCCAGCTGATCTCCGTCTGCACCCAAAACGAAGGTTCTGAACACCAACCTACATGTTTGCTATTTTTACCTTTATTCTATCTTTCCATTTCTTCTGCAACATCCTATTTCTAGCCGCCATCGGGGTATCTCTCCATTCTTTCTCGCGAGACTCTAGTTCTTCCACCATCCTGTTCATGTCTCGTAGTGACCTCAAACAACTAGTGTACTGCTGATAGCAAGGGATGATGGACAGATGATGGCAGTGGAAGCACATGAAGTAACACTCAGTGGGAAATTTAGGTGTGGCCCAAGGCATTGTAGTGTCTGAAAGAATGAGAACAAGGGTGAGAAGGAATGGATTAAACGAGATGGAATGAGAGGAAATAAGATGACACAAGAAGAGGAAGAGGAAGAGGAGAGGAGAGAAGAGGAGAGAAGAGGAGAGAAGAGATCATGAAACAAGATGAAACTAGAAGAGACGAGATGAAAGATGTGACGAGATAAAACAAGACGAAACGAGATGAAATCAGATGAGACAAAATGAGATGAGACAAGATGAAACGAGATGGGATGAAACGAGATGGGATGAAACGAGATGGGACGAAACGAGATGGGACGAAACGAGATGGGACGAAACGAGATGGAACAAAACGTGACAAAACAAGTTTTTAATGTAATATTCTGCTAATACTTAATTCATCCTTCCACTTCTTCACATCCTCAGACGTCGATTTTATGCGAGTATGTTGGTCAGTGTTAATACGACTCTTCGGATGATGAAGATAATAATGGTTAATCTAAAAAGGAAAAGACACAAAACATAACATGAAAAGGAAAGTAAAAGCCAGTTGAGAAAAATGCAACATCCAGGCCATCCGGTTGGAATTGAACCCGCCACCCTGCGATGCTAGTAGCATAACACAATAACTTGCCTTATCTAATTTCACTTTCTGACACAACGTTTGTAGTACAACCAGAAAGTTGGTCATAAATCCATTGGACGCGTGTTTCTTGTCATCGTTCTAGAGCGAAAAAATAAAGTAACCTTACAATCATGGACAAAAATGTTTGGACATTTTGTTAGGGCATAACACACTTCTTGGCCATATGGAATTAAAATATTCCCCTCGCAAGCAAGGGTGATAATCTCGCCGGAACCTGGAACCACCACTGCCCCTGTAACGTGACAAAGCTCCCACCGCCTCAGCTATACACCACACTTACCTTGAGATGTGATCGCTTATGATTTCTTGATAAAACCTGTGCTATATACATTAAGGTGTTTTCTCTGCTATCCATCGACACCAATAGACTATGAATAATCCTAAATAGTTCATTCTAAACAAAGGCAAGGAAAAGGATGTGAAATCAGACATAGTTTGACGCTACTCTGGCTTTTTAAGCAACGACCTAAAGTGGAATGAGCATATAGCTAATTTCATCAAGAAAGTGAACAAACGAATTTATTTCATTGTTCAACTCAAACGTGTAAAAGTACCAGCTTCTGACATAATTACCTTTTATTGCACCTGTATCTAGCCTGCGAACGCAGCCGCCAGTTTTTGCAGGCTAACCTGTATCAGGCAAGTCCTGGAATATGCATGCTGTCAAGTCTACCACTATGGGTTACCAAACTATCTCTCACACACTGTTGAACGAGTTCAAAAGCGAGTTATGTCTCTTGTTTACCTCCATGTAAACTACAACGATAGCCTTGATATTGACAAGCTCAGTACTCGGTGATATTGACAAGCTCAGTACTAGACGCGAGGAAGCATGTAAGAAACTTTTCAGTGAAATAATGAACAAACCTGATCACAAGTTGACTCATCTTTTACCATCAAAACAGGAGACGCATTATAACCAGGGGCGTACCGTGCGGGGGGGGGGGGGGGGGGGGGTGTGTGGGGGGTGTGTGGGAGGTGTTGGGAAAACCTTGTAATAGTTAAGGCTGTCGGAAAACTGTTCGTCATATTAGATCGTTGGTAAAATTGACTTCATCGACTGTTTAAACTTTGTCGGTTGTATAAAATTCGATTTATATGAAATGTAATATTGTTACCATTGCATGGGTAATGTTAAATTAATATTCCTCCCTTTTCCCGATTTCCGATCCAACCTAGTACCCAGGTACTTTTCTCCGAAGGAGCGCCGAGTGAAGATTCTGGATACAAGGTAACTGTTACCGGTACGTACAATGCAATGGAAGAAAATCAGCGCCCACGTGTAATTCGTCGTTAAAACTAAGACGATACACCCCGCCATCCAAAATGCTCACGGTACGCCACTGATTATAACTTAAGACAATCTCGCGTTTTTGCTAATTACATCGCGAATACAAACAGATTTTTAAACACTTTTATTCCTTCGTCTGTTAAATTTTTTAATCTAAATCGTAAATAGTTCTTTATTATAATAATTATGTTAATAATTTTTTTTTTTTTGAGGTCCGTAACTAAAATAGAGCCTTTTGATTGGCTGAGTACGAGGTCCGTATCACACCAGTACGGACCTCTCGCAACTTTTCGCAAATTATTTTGACTTTGCTCGAAAAAAATAAACACGTTATTTACCGTTTTGGTCGGTCCGTACTGGAAAAATATTTTCCTCTCAGAAGCAGCCCTCGACCTTCGGTCTCGGGCTGCTTCTGAGACTTCGGGAAAATATTTTTCCAGTACAGACCTCCCAGCCGGTAAATAACATATATATATTTTTCACCAATTTGTAATTGCCTTAATTGTATATACTTACATTTAAACTGGGATTGTAAACTTGCACGCAATTCAGCTTTTTAGCTGCAATGTGTATTTTTAATAAACTATCTATCTATCATCTTAAAAAGTTACTTAGTGTCTTCATCAGGGGTGATCGTTGTAAAGTTAGGATCCCTATTTATACCCTCATAGAACCGATGATGACGTTATCTGTTAACAAGATGCAAATAAGCTTCTGGTATAATAAACCACCGTCATCGCGATTCAATGGGGCGTGGGCGATTCGAGTGTCGAAACGTTGGGTCATGGACAGCAACTTTTAAAGTTATGTTCAAAAAACTTTTTAAAGCCAGAGTAGCGTCAAACTATGTCTGGTTTATCACCTGGTTGCGTTGGGAAATTATTTGATGATGTGATATGTCAAACACAAGGAAGAGGGTTTCATCACATAACCAAAGTTACTCACCAGAAACAACATAATTGCCTTTTACCAATTACAGCTACAATATAAATTACATTTATACATAATGTCTACTGATCGCTTTTATCACACAAATATATATTATGTATATGTACTTACCCTAACATTTCGTAGAGTATGTCGTAGTCTGTTGTTCACCAACTTCACAGCATCTTGTGCCATATTTACATCAGAAAAATATTTTTCAGCAATCCCTTCCTAGAATAGCAACATGAAAATACATACAGGAAAAATACATGCAGGTAAATACAGCATATAACAACACAATTTATAGTATATGTAATAGAAATATATTTTCCAGGTAACTGTTTATCTTATCCTCTTTTCTCTAGCCACAGAAAACTCAAAGATCATTGTGGATCATTAAGATCCCATAATGACCCTTAAGGATCCTGTGTTGATCATTGAGGATCTTGAAGGATCATTAAGATCTTTGAGGATCCTATAATGATCATTAAGAATACTCCTTGAGGATCTTGAAGGATCTTGTAATTATCGTAAGAATCTTGTAAGGATCTCTAAGGATTGTAAGGATCTTGTAAGGATCCTAAAAGGATCTTGTAAGGATCTTAAAAGGATCTTGTAAGGATCCTAAAAGGATCCTAAAAGGATCCTGTAAGGATCTTATATGGATCGTTGATGATCATGTAAGGATACCTAAGGATCATGTAAGGATCGTTAAGGATCTCTAAGGATTGTAAGGATCTTGTAAGGAACATTGAGGGATGCTATCCTTTTGGGATCCTGTAAACCAGGGAAACTTACACAATCTTCAGCAAACACAGAGAGACTAAAGAATGGTCCAAGCAAAGAAAGTCTCTCCAATTCTCTTCCACTTGCTTCTGACAGTGGTTTAGGTAACCACGATGGTAGTTTCACCATCTATAACACATATTAAATCACACTTTGTTTGGCCAAATTCAAAACAGAGAAATTTGTTTGGATAAAGATGAGAAATAAGTTTCCAATAGTTTTTGCTTACCATGTTGCATATCGGTCTTACAGAAGCGATTCTTAATTTGATTTCACAAAGTTCTGAAAGTGCCTAAGAGAGACATAGAAGACTTTGGATATCATCTGGCACTATAGCAATATTTTCATCAACATCATCAACACCATTGTCACAATTATTACAATCAATTACAAAATGAAGTGTGCAAAATTGTGTCAAATAATTTAAGTGCCTATCTCACGTTTGGCGATTTTATATATTCGTAATATTTGGGTCCTCCTGAGCAAAATCATAATATATCTTGTCATCCAAACATTTCATCTTCATGGACTTTTTTGCTGTTAAAGTTATCGGATGTGATGTCACAAGAGGCATTTTGTGGCAAGTAACAAAAGAAAACTGGTTTGGAATGCCTCTTGTGACATCACATCTGGTAACTTTGACAGCAAAAAACTCCATGAAGATGAAATTTTCTGCTGACAATATATATTATGATTTTGCTCAGGAAGACCCAAATATTACAAATATGTAAAATTCCCAAACGTGAGATAGGTACTTTAAGTTACGATTTGGGGTAGTTTAAAACTGTAAAATAATATCGTTGAGTTTAAGTTAATCATGACTAATTTTTGTATATACTTAAAGTGCCCCTTACCTCAAATTTTTTATTATCTTATTTGGAAGAGCTTTTAAAATGATAAAGCAACTTCGTTTGAAGATTTTCACTTCTTCGCTTTCTTTTTGAGATATATCAGTTTGTTTGATATGCAAATATCTGGAATTTTCGTCACACATGCATGAGTTATCAGAGAATGTTATATATCTTTGCGTTCATGAAATAAAAACACTAAAGTGTGAATAACACGTGTGTGCGTTTCTCCCACAACACCAAACTTCTTGATTTTAAAGGATTTCGTTCGAGAATGAAAGAGATATACACATTTCTCCAATAAGTCATTATGCATGTTGACGAAATTCCAGACATTTGCATATCAAACAAACTTATATATCTAAAAAAGAAAGCAAAGAAACGAAAATCTTCAAAATAAGTTACTTTGTCATTTTAAAAGTTCTTCCAAACAAGACAATAAAACATTGTGAGGTTATGGGCACTTTAAGCATGCTGTATTTAATTCACAGTTGATTCACAGTGAAGACCACCAAGAGATATTAGTACAACTCATTAATTTATCCAATGATCACTTTTCAGATTATCGGGGGTGGGTATCAATTGTTTTTAATTATCATTACAGGTAAATGCTTAGCTCTTACCTCTAAGGGATATTTGTAATTTGTATCTAGCATCGAACAATTCTTCATCTGCTCCATAAGTCCCAACAAGACTGGGGAAAATATCTAATGAAAAACAATTTACTTTAAATTCAATCTGACATTAGGGAGACATCGCATCTTCACTTCATGTGAGCACAATTCACAACAGAAGCATTTGAATCCAAACGACATTCTGTTATCTACCTTTTCGAACACGTCACTGTTTTCTGTCAAATGCAAGACAAAGCCAATGAGAAATCCAATTGGTCTTTCCGCCCTGTCTTCAACCAAGAATCGCAATAGGGGACTGGGCTTGAGAACGGACCTGAAATACCCATCAAATGTAGATCTCAGAGTTTGTGAGCCATATATCCTGCTTTGAAAAAATGTTCTAAAGTAGACTTTTTTGTAAATTTATGGCACAAAAAGTTAGCTTATCCAGTTGTGTGTTGTATTATATACTGTATGCACTGCTGTAGTGAATGGGAGAGCTTGGAGTAGACAGATGATACATGGACGATCGTCAAGCTCGTATCCTCAGAAAAATTCTTCTGAGTTCCATACAGGAATCGAACCTGTAACCTTCTGATTGCTGGTGAGATGCTGTAACCATTGAGCTACCGAGACTCAGATGGAGAGCAAAGGTTACAATATTGTACTGGTTCGATTGATATATGTACTGCCTATACAGCAGTCACTATAATATCGGTAATGCTTGGGTGAGTTGTATATACCTGTATACTGTACACTGCTGTAGTGAATGTGGGAGAGCTTGGAGTAGACAGACGATACATGAACGATCATGAATCTCAAATCCTCCAAAAATGTATCACTTACCTAGTCGTCTTAGAGAATATCCCCTGGAGGACAAGTGATGCAAACCTAAAACAGTAGGTCTTCGCTAAGGACAAGAAGGACAACCATTTTTCATCTTGATGTCTCTGTATAAATATAGAAACAATTATATACATGTAGTCTTTTCCCTAAAGCCTCTTTGCAGGCAACACGGGAAAAGGTTTGGCAAACAAGTTCATTGTACATGTATTGTGTATGAAAATTTAAGGCCAGTAGGTGTCTGCTCATTCAAGAGGGTTGTCCACTTTACAGGGGTTGACAATGACGTCAAGCACAATAGGAAGTATGGTGATAAAAATACTGTCTATATATATTTTTTTGGATTTTAAGATTAACATATTTATAACATTAACATAATAAAAACAATAACAAAAGTAATATGTCAAAACATTAACAGTGATTATAGGTTCATCAAAATCATTGGGAAACATTAAAGAAATAATCAATTAATATTTACTTCAAGAGTTCAAGGCTCACAAAGATGGTCTTTGAGACCACTAAATTTGGCAAAGACGGACAATTTGTCCGCTTGAGAGGGGTATCAGCTTAAAGCCATTTATCCGGTCATTGCAACTTGAACGCTGCAAGTGGGCCAGCAATAGATCCCATCCATCTCAACTCCAAAAACAACAGAGGCCAGAAACAAGTTTCTGTAAGACTATTCTCAGGCCTCTTGATTTTGGTGGATGGTATCTTAATTCTGACCACTCACAGCAAGTTACAAGCATGTTCTTCTGATGACTGGATAACTAGAGGTTTTAGAGTCGGCCCCTCTTAACAGACACATGTCTAAATTTTAGACATGTGTCTGTTAAGAGGGGCCGTGTCTGCTTAATATGGATGTCTGCTTAAGAGAGAAGTGCCCACGCTTAAGAGATGTGTCTGTTAAGAGGAGTGTCAGTTGTGAGGGGTTCAAGCATTATCACACCTTCGCGTACTCTTTCTCAATACTTTGTATCCTTCTGTATGAGTCCATAAAGTAAACCAGCAGCTTATCCTCAAAATCTTTTCCTTTGTTAGCTGCACAAGTAGCACCTCCATTTTCAAGTTGACTTTGATCTTGTGAATCACAAACAGACCTTTCGATCACAATTCTTTCCATTAAAGCTTCATTGATGAGGTTATCCAGATCCTCATATGCTGAAAGAAAATGGTGAAGTGGTTCTCAAAATTGTTACAATGAAAACTAAAAGGATACCTGTACTCCAGTCAAAATACAAATGTAGTTCATATGAAAGATCTTACTGACTTTATTTCATTTCCAAAGTTTCAGCATTCCTATCAATTTAGTTAAAGGGCATATGAACCGTAAATTGAGATGACTTTTTATTGATTTATTTGAAAGAACGCATAAAATGATAAAGAATGGCTTTTTACAGTTCTTTCATATCTTATCTCGTTCTCGAGTTATTCGAGGTTGTATAATATGACCTATGACGTCACAAGGTGTACCCACCGTTATGACCAATCTGAAAATGAAGCATATCTTCAAAACTATTGAATAAAATTGCTTGAAACTTTCCATAAGTATACAGTTCACTAAATTGAATATCCCCATGTCTACTTTATCGTTGCCATAGTAACAGATTAGTTATCAGGCTCCGTTCATCCTTTAAAAAACTTCTTTATTTTCTGTCATTTATAAAACAATTTTTGACTGTGGACTAGTGAAGTATATTTTCAATAGCATTGCCAAGAAAACAGAAAAACTTCAAATCATAATCTTTGCAGCGCATGCTAGAAAATATAATTTTTTGGTTCAGAAAGAAAGGAATCTGGGAACTAATCTGTCACCATAACAACGATATAGTTGACATGGGGATATTCAATTTAGTGAACTGTATACTTGTGCAAAGTTTCAAGCAATTTCATTCAATAGTTTTGAAGATATGCTTCATTTTCAAATTAGTCATAATGGTGGGTACAACTTGTGACATCATAGGTCATATTACACAACCTTGAATAACTCGATAACGAGATAAGATATGAAAGAACTGTAAAAAGCCATTCTTTATCATTTTATGCGTTCTTTTAAATAAATCAATAAAAAAGTCATCTCAATTTACGGTTCATATGCCCTTTAAGAAGATATGGCTAGTTGAAGTTGGAGAGTTTGTCCAATTTCGACGCCATATTTGTTTCTCAAATATGATGACGTCGCTGAGTGATTCTATCTCATATATTATGCCTAAGAAGCTCCTCTACTTTCCTGCATGAGGAATTAAATAGTTTATTTCGACTAATTTTCATCCAAAGAGCACTCACAACAGCTATCACTATATATGTGATCGCCATCAAAACAACTCCACTGCCGATAAAGAATCACTGAATGACGTCATATTTTCAAAACCAATATCAGCATCAAAATCCTTCACTAGCCATATCTTCTCAACTAAAATGATAGGAATGCTGAAACTTTGGAAATAAACTAAAGTCAGTAAGATCTTTCATATGAACAGAACTACATTTTGTATCTTGACTGGAGTATCCCTTTAACCTTTATGCTACAGGGATGATCAATACCTAACTTCTCCTAATGATATCAATGGTTAACCAAGCATAGAGGCAATGAGAATAAAGGAAATGATCACCAAAGTTAAAATGACAAGTTTTACAAAAAACGTCTCCCAACTAGACTACTACAAGAAATGTTAGAAGATCAATAAGCTTAAATTGGTTTTACAAAAAACTAACCTTTGTCAGAATTCTGTGACAATTCTTCAGCAATCTCAGGGAGAAACTGACCATTAGATGTTTTACTGTTTATCTACAAACAAATATACAATAGCTATGAGTATGACAGCACTAAATTTTGAAGTATTTGACAAAATGATATCACAATAGCCTGAACATATTGGAAATTAGACCAGTCAGATCTACAGTTTGGTCAACTATTTTTTGTTTACGTATGTTTAATAAAAACAAAAATCTTCTTTCCTTGACTTTATACCAGTATGCAAGGCCATTAAAGTGCATATAACGTCTGTGGGGATTTAACATATTTGTAATCTATGGATTCTCCTGAGATAAATATTGTAATATATCTTGTCAGCTGAAAATTTCATCTTCATAGACTTTTTTGCTGTTAAAGTTGACGGAAATGATGTCATAGCGGGCATCTGTCTACAGTGTATATGAAAACCTCTTTACAGATTCCCGCTATGGCGACATTTCCGTCAACTTTAACAGCAAAAAAGTCTGAAAATGAAATTTTCAGCTGACAAGATATAATTATTACAATTTTTCTCAGGAGAATCGATAGATTACATGTGTGTTAAATTCCCACAGACATTATATTATGCACTTTAATGGAAGATTGTCACTTCTGCTGCTGCCATTTTGACTTGTTCATGAACAAATAGACCTCTTTCTTATGGCTGTTGGCACCCAAATTAAATATTCTTGTATATTCATTTAAATTAGCCTTTCTGACCTTGTTCAATAGTCTGTAATTCCAAAGAATCTTTGCTTTGTAACGAGACCAGAAAGGCTAATTTGCATGTATATAAAATAGTATTTAGACTGGCCGCTAGGCTTGGGCGGTTTTGCTTAAAATAAAAACCGCTAAACCGTCCGATTCTAAACCGGTTAAACCGGTTTTTCACAATTTCAGAAACTAACGCAATTTTAGTTTTGAACTAATGACAGGAAGTCAAGGAACGCAATTTCAAATTTTTAATAGCGCTTTACGTCATAATTTGGCTGTATACAGATATTATAAAGGACTGCGTAGATCACGGCAAAATATTGAACAAGAAAACGTTCAGCGATAACGAAACGAAATTTTAATAAGAACTAAACAAAATTATACATTGTAACTTGTAGGAAAAAGTCAGAAACGTTTTAAGAATAAAGAATTCACAGGTTTTTAGCCAAGAAAACCAACGTATCACCTTGTGTGGTTTCAGTAGACCGCTTGTCAGTAACAATGTTCCGGCTTGTACCACAAACAGACAAGTATTTGCGTGCAAGTTTGGCTAATGAAGGGTATACAGCTGCGTGCATATTTGACGGGATGATGATCTCGGAGATGTCGATGTAGGTTGGAAGTATTTCCCCCAGCAGCACGGACTTTCCTCAGGCAAAGCTTGCATGTCGGCAGGTTATTGTCGTTTTCGTCTTGTCTAAATCGGAAATATTGCCAGACAGGAGAGGCAGAGGCCACAGAAACCTTTTTTGACCGCAATTCGACGTTGACGTTTGTGGCAGAGATGATTTGCGCGCAGTGTTATTGTCTGTATATATAATCTGCCAAATCTGGTATCAGTGCGTGGCATGAAATTAAATATGTAATGATGATGGTTTTCCGGTTTTTCTAAAAGCTAAACCGAAAAAAACGGTTTAATAATAAAACCGAAAAAAAACGTAAACCGCCCAAGCCTACTGGCCGCCATTATAAAAGTGGTCTATGGGACAACAGATTGTAAGCTTACCATAGTAAATAAATAATTCAGATCCCCCCACAATTATTTTGTGAACAACATTTTTTTATTTGTCAGAAGATAGTCGTGTCTTTTTTCAAGCTTTATTATTACGAGCATGGTAACATTTGTACTGTACTGACTTACATCAAAGTTTAAATAAAAAATTTGTGAAATTGCTTCTATGAACTGCTTGTTTGTGACACTCAACTAAATAAGAAAACAAAAATATTATATTCAATGAACAATTACACCCACAAAATTATGTTTAAATAATAGAATATATATATATATATCTATATATAGGTAATATATATAGATATAGGTAATATTACCTATAATATACCCAGAATCTTATCCCGGCATTACCACCACCATATATACAGAACTCGTGACCAGGCTCTCGGCAACGGCTTCCGTAGCTCAGTGGTCAGAGCACTGCACTAGCATCGCGGGTTCAATTCCAGCCGGAAGGCCTTGAAGGTGCAAATTCCAGCCATGAAGGCGCAACTGGTCCCGGTTTGGTCTTAAAATGTATGTATTACACTCGAAATTTTACTTTGCCATAAATCCATATATCTATATATATACACTAATAGTATATATATATACTGTCAGTAGTATATTTGCCTGGGTCTCTATAACGTGATTGAAACCTGAGTAACGTAATAAAAACACGAGAGAAGTGTAGGGAAAAGCACGAGCCGCCGAGGCGAGTGCTTTACCAACTTCTCGAGTGTTTTTATTACTTCACGAGGGTTTCGATAACGTTATAGAGACCCAGGTAAATGTATTCTATTATTTTTATAAAATAATTCAGAAGCAATTGCTTATACTTTGAATAATTACGAGATATAACTCTTTTGATTTTGATTTAATGCAAATTCTCATTAGTTACTGACGTCATTCCGGTCTCCATAGCCTGATCGAGACTGGCAAGATGACCAATCACAGCGTACGTAGAGTAAAATTATTTTACAAAACGTGATTGAAACCTGAGTAAAATGTAATAAAAACACGAGAGAAGTGTAGGGAGAAGCACGAGCCGTTCAGGCGAGTGCTTTCCCAACTTCTCGAGTGTTTTTATTACTTCAAGAGGGTTTTGATCATGTTATAGAGATCTGGGCAAATGTATTCCATTACTTTTATAAAATAATGCAGGGACAATTGCTTATACTATGGACAATTGCTTATACTATGAATAATTACGATATATAACACTTTTGATTTTGATTTAATGCAAATTCTCATTAGTTACTGACGTCATTCCGGTCTCCATAGCCTGATCGAGACTGGCAAGATGACCAATTACAGCGTGCGTAGAGTAAACACTATTTTATAATCAAGAATATAAAACCACGAGATTCACTCTCAAGGCCATACAGGAATATTATTTATATACCTTTTCAGGTGTTCCCAAGTTTTCCTTGCTCTTTTTAACAGCTTTTAAAAGCTCTGGGGGTGTTGAAGGAGCATGAGGGGACATTCTTTTACCACACTTATCCCCAACCATCTCACTTTCTACAGTGCCGTCTTCTTCAACCTCCATTGACTGGGAATCAAATCCACTGTCTAAAGATCCCAGCGATGAATCAGCTTTTTCAGCTATCAAGGAGAGATTCCCTGGAAAACAAGACGTTAGCTATTGTCCAAAAAATTTCACAAAAAAATATCAATGCCAACCCTCCTACCCTAAATTTTCTCAAATTTTAACCAGAACCACACTACTGGTATTTTTTATTTGGCCTAGGTGCAGGCTTTTAGCCAGGCGGCCGTCCAGCCATCCTATGCAAAATATTTTGCAAAGGTCTAAGCAAAATATTTTCCTCAAACAACAACTTACAGGTTTCCCTCTTTCTCATGTTTCTTGATTTCTGTTAGCTGCTGTTTATTTTAGTTATTGTGTAGGTTTCGTTACTAATTTTTGTCAAGAACATACAGACATGACGATTGATTGCGAGATCGATTTAACGTGTATATACTGTAACATGAAGTAGAGAAAACGTTGTTTAATAGAACCGCTGTTCAATACGTTTGATAAGCTCACGCCCACCAAAATTTGTTGTGGCCACGCCCACCAAAATTTTTGGATGGCCAGTTTTGAAATCCTGCCTAGGTGGAAGGTTCTAATTATTAGCCGCCAGACTGGAAAGTTTGCTCTGCACGGACAAGAACTTGTATTTAAGGTCATTGACCATGCAAAATAACTATGTTTCCAGAAACAGCCCACACAGCAAGTTTTAATGTGGGGAGAACATTTTTGAAATCTAAGGTTCTGAAATGGCTATTTCCTGGATTTTGAAGGATGTTTTAACAGAAAAACTAAGATCATATTATAAACAATGACAAACCATATTTTTTAGTTTAATATTAACCAAACATTTGAATTTAATATTACTATAACTTCAAATGTACGCACAGCAATTCCCAATTCTAATTAGGCATAAATAAAAAATACCTTAGTTTCCGGTTTCCCGACCCTACCTAGTTTTTGGCCAGTAAAATACCGACCCTAATCTTTTTATTGAAATTTTGAAAAGCCTTGGTACGAGTTGCAACTTAATTTGCATCCTGAGATAGTAAACATGGCTGTCTATCCAGGCAGCATCCTCAAGATCAGCGTGGTTTGGTAAAACCTATTGTTCGTCCATGCAATGTTTGGGAAAAAAAAGTTTAAAAAAAACAAAACCCGACCTACCCTACCTAATTATTTTCAGGATAAAATAGGAAACCCAGGTATTTTTTTTCTTGACCTTAGCATAAATTGATAGCACATTTAACGTAAACAATTCAAAAGCTAAACACAACAATCAGTTTTTCTAAACAGATTCTAACTCTACAATACTTTTATAAACACTGCGTGCATATGTAGGTTGTGGATGACTGTTAAAAATAACTAAGTCTATTAAAGGCTAGCTGTCATGAAGTATGAAAGTCAGATTATTTAACTTCTTAATTTAAAGGACATTGGCAACAAAAAAAGAACTCGTAAAATGATAGAGTAACACCTTTTACAACTTTTCCATATTTTACATCGTTTTTCAAATATTTCAGTTTGTTTGATATGTAAATGAGATGGTCTCTGACATCAGGTGCAGGGTACAGAATTTTCACTCATTAAAAAATGACTTATATCTGACATTTATACTTAAATTTATACTTAAATTTTTAAGGCTGAAGACACCCGGCACCTCCCCCTGCATGGTCTTGGTGCTTTCAGATCGCACCATGGCCAAAAATGACCCAAAGTTGGCTGCGCAAATGACATTTGCAGTGATAAACCTGCCTGCATGATTTTCAAAAGCTAGTGTTTATTGTATGTGTATTATGTCCCCATTTCATCCTGTCTATCCCCTGAGCACATGCTTCACCAGCGCTAAATATAATAAGCAAAACAATTAAAAGCAGTTACTTGGAGGAGAAACAGCCATTAGAAATCCAGTACTTGGACTAGTGCCATAGGCGTTCATTGTTATCGGTGATGACAACGGGGAAGGATTTGTCGACGAAGACGACGCAGAAGCCACATTCGATGTCTGGGGACTCATGGACAACCTAGCAAGCCTTCGCTGCCGAATCTGAATAAAAGATAAGAGAATGAATTTGAAAGCATAAATCACAGCCACCTTTGACCTTATACAGTATAATATGCTAACCTTAATCCCAACACTAATGAATACTTGTTATACTATTCCTGTTCACTGGCTCATATGTATATTAATCATGTGTAACAGTATTTGTATATACATAATATTGATATATACTCTTACTAATATAAATAAATTTCCTTTACGAGAAAGGCAATACCGCAAATATAACACATAAAAGATAAAAATATAAGCCTACAGTATATTGACATTCATATATTATTTAATTGCTATATTATTAACACTAAACAGACTTTTGGGGAATGAGTAATGACTCTGAAGCAAGCGCCTTTTGTGGCTCTACGTTCATTTTCATAAAACCGGTTTCTTCAAGACAAAAATTACAGCATTAAAGCCCACTATTCAAAACAATGGGTACTCTCTAAAAGCACGGGGCTCTTGCTCGATTAAAACGGGTCCTAAATCATCTGAAAATCTTTGTTTCACACCTACCTCTTCTGCCGACAGTTCGCTCATCTCGGCAGCTCAATAAACTGGCCGCGTAAACCACGAAATACCACAAACTTCCACACAAAACGTTGCCAAAAGTATCACATTATTGTCTTCCCGAGTTCGTTGAATCTTGACGTCAGAATCTGAGCCCGTGATCGTTAATTCAAATGAAACTATTTTATGACGTAAGACAAAGGGGATGACAGCAGGGGGGGACGAGGAGGCACGTTCCCAAAGCATTTTGATTGGTTTTTGACCAACCAATAAGATTACGAGTAAAAAATATATAAAAACCAATCAAATACAATGCAAGCAAGTTGTCGTCAAACCACTTTGTCAATGCGACGAATTTGCTCAATTAGAATTTTAATTAAAATTTCTTTAATTGAACCTAGAATTATTAAAATTTGTCTTAATTCTTTGCCGTAACATTTTTGCTACACCGCCAGTATAATATTTTTTTATATTATCACGACTGTATTTCCTGTTTTCAAGAGCTAGAAATTTTGGATTTAATAATTTTGGGGTTAAAATTAGCTACAGTTTTTGTTTGGGTTATGGTAATATGTTTTTGTTCTTGTAAATTTGAGTCCTGAAAAACTATAAACTTTGATGTGTTTATGACGTTAGTGTGTGTCATTATCTCTCCGACATGAAGATATCCAATTTAAAAAACAAGAGAAGCTAGTTTAAGTTTAGTTTAGTTTAGTTTGGTTTAGTTCATTAGATTTATCACTCTTTTAGGTGAACGGAATACCCCCAACAGGCTAGAATCCCAATTGATAGGGGTTCCGAGGGCCTACGATTTAAGGTCGTTATCGAAGACCCGAAAGTCTTACCCAGTGGCTTCTAAACATCTGACTATGTAAATCGTTTCAAAATTTGCATAGCATGACCAGTTGCTATGGCCAACTTCGCTACTGGTCTTACCATTTGCTGGTGTTGTTGCAAAGGCAGCACTTTCTCCTCGATTATTTTTAAGAATTAAGAATTAAGACCCTGAGTGGTGGTCCGACACAAGATTTTAACCTGTGTCTCCGAGCTCAAAGTCATAGACATGTGTGGTAATGAAATTTTCTGTTATGCGATTAAACAATCTACATGAATTTTCAAATATTTGCGCTACTAATATGGAGAAATCTAAAGAGGAATTAACAGTCATTTATGAGAGGAAATTGGGGACGGGCCAGACACAAAGCGAAGCGCTTTTGTGCAGGATATTGAATTTCCATGTCGTGTTTAGGCTCAAAAGGCAATTACACAATACAAAAGAATATAATTTTATTAAAATTAAATACATATAAAAGAACGCCAAACAGTTAAAGTAAATCTTCGAAGAGAAGTGGTTAAAAATTACATGAGGAAAGAACAAGTTGATAGAAGAACAAGTCGTCTTGGAATTTGGAAGCTTTTGCCAACACCGAAGGTAGGATATGCACAGTTTACTCTAATGTTCAATGTTATTCTAAATTTTTTGTGTCGACATCTGAAATATTCATTGTTAAATGTCTTAAAGGATTTTTGTAATGGGCCTTTACTTAACTACCAATGAAGAATAGGCCATAATCTTTTCTGCTGACAGAATCTGGCATTTTCCTCAATTTTCTTTCTTACAGTTCCACGGTCACCATATACCTGAAGATGAATCAGATCATACTGTGCGCTTTTTTATTTGTTTTCTTATGCGCATCTCAAGGTTGGTTAGTTTCGGTTATACCTAAGTAAGGTCGTATTCTTAATACCCACTCATAACCATGTGTAGAAGTTGCGTCAGTGAGCGCGCACAGGTAACAGGATAACTAGAAGGGGGATAACTAGAGTCTGCTCGACCCCAGATCTTCTACAATTTCCGTAAAACACCGCGCTCATTCTTCACACGAACATATGTAGGACGTGGGAGTTACGTTAATAAACAACTTTAAATGCAACCTCCTGTAATACTACATCAGGGCATTGGATCATTATGACCCCCTCTCTCGCTCTTCTCTTTCTCTCTCTCTCTTCTTAAAACTACTTAATTTTTACTTCAATTTAATTCATTCTGGAACCGCAATAATTGGCGCATGCACGCTGTTGAGTTGGACAAAATCTCCCCGTTATCGCACAACCTTCGGTCCTTCAGACTCTTTCTGAATTTCCTTCACTACCCTGAAACAATATGGCCTCGAGTTGAAGTTGTTCGTGAGATCGTAATATGCATTTACCGTTCTTTTTCATATCCAATTTCGATTTCAACCCATTGAAGGAGCCTATTGCTCCCATTTTACCCATTGATGGAGCCTATTGCTCTCATTGAAGGAGCCTATTGCTCCCATTCGGGAGCCGGGGGACATTGAAATTATCATGAATTTCGGGAGGATTTATTTCTAATGTTGATAAAAACGCAAAGCCACTTCATTGTAATAGATTGTAAAAACACAGCTGCGCCGCAATATAAAGTATTTTAAAATTAAATGGCTAATAAACAAAACAATCATTATTTCAAGTTTGGGGGGGGGGGGGGTGACATGCTCTCTTTGCACGAATAACTCAATATCACATAATTAGTATTTTCAGTCGGCAGAAGTTATCTTTTAGTCGGCAGAAATTATATTTTAGACGTGTTCGATTTATCATGTTTTCATTTCGTATTGAGAGTGCGTTATTAACGTGGGTCATTTTAGTAGGCACCCAATGGAAAGACAATATTTTGCAGTGGCGGATTTTGCGCGTTTTCAGATGCCTAAAGGCTAAAGTGTATATATTGGTTCTGTACAACTTCTGAGTTTATATTAAAGTATTTCATAATCTTGATGCCCCTTTGTAATCGTGCATTTTTAGCAACGGCGTGCTGCCCTAATTTCGCAAAAATTCATCTTATCATAAATCGCCAGAAAAGCACTTCTGGGCTTTGCAAAATTAAAAATTTTCCAGGGGGCTTACCCCCAGACCCCCTAGTTGATTCTTCATGTGCGCCCCCTTCATGACCACCTCACATGTGCGCCCCCTCTAACAATCCTAGATCCGCCACTGTTTTGACAAGCTTCGATCGACAGGATGTAGTCGGTACAAGCTAGTGCGTCAGTCGGTTGAAGTGAGCTTACACCCCCACAAACATCAAGCTGCAACTAACTTAACTAACAACATTTGACTGGAAATTGACTGTTACAACACGACTTGTAGTCCAACAAGTATTTGTTATAACGGCAAGACTCGTCCCAGGTTTAAATACCGGAATTAACCTTGCTCTGCCATCTGAGTTCCAGTGGCTCAATGGTTACTAGCGTTCAGAAGGTTACGGGTTCGAATCCTGTCTGGTGCTCAGAGTTTTTCTGAGTATTGACAACTTAACACAGCTTGCACAGCAAAACCTTTACAACTTTACAAACATCAAGCTGCAACTACCTAACATAACTAACTGGAGTATGTTGACCAATTATGAATGTATAATAATTGTTTATTGTCTTTTAATCTTTAAGGATGGAGATTACCTGACAAGCGGTCGACGGATGTTGGTAAGTATTTATACCACTGATTTTAGATGCTGCGAAAAAATGAAGCCGGTCGCTTGCGGTCGCCATCTTGAATGGACCACGCGTTATATAGTTTTACTGTAGGCGACAGAGACTATCTCTGTCTCTGATCTTTTAAGATGTTAAAATGAATCAGTTGTCCAAGGTTTTCCCGTAATTTAGAACACAAACTATGGCTCCATTACGATAATAATGAAGCAGGGATTAGCGCGTGGCGGCCTTATTATTATTTCGATTTTTAACGTTTGTTTTTCAAGCTCGCGCAAAAACAGTTGGTCTTCACACGCAAGCAGACGAAGCACGCTACGTATGCTGACGACAGTGCGCGTGCTTCAATTTGATCTGTGCGCGTGCGTGAAGTAATTAACTTACTCGCTGTAGACACACGCGCCATGATTTTGATCCGAACAATCCACGTTATCCTTTTTGTTTGGTTGGTTCTTCGCGGGATTCGTCAACTGAGGAGTACCGAGTGGCCTTGTTACGTAATAATTAATAATAATTAATTAATAGTTTTTTCTTCATGGTGGTAATATATGTAGTAGGCTTTATCTTATAATGAAACTGTATTAGTTTTATAAGTAACTTTAAGAATATATTGTTGTAAGAGCATTGAGACTATTGTATAATGCTGCTAATACGTCTTTATTATTATTATTATTATTATTATTATTATTAGTATTATTATTATATTGGAGTGACTGTTATGGAGCCGTCGACAACTAATTCATTTTAGCATCTTTAAAGATCAGAGACAGATAGTCTCTGTCGCCTATAGTACTTCCGGCTTCATTTTCTGAACAATAGTTGCTCGATCCAATCTTTATTTAGAAATCAGTCCCTACATTAAAATTTTTTATTGTCTTATTTGGAAGAACTTTTAAAATGATAAAGTAACTTATTTTGAAGATTTTCACTTCTTCACTTTCTTTTTGAGATATATCAGTTTGTTTGATATGCAAATATCTGGAATTTCGTCACACATGCATAATGACTTATCAGAGAATGTTATATATCTTTGCGTTCATCAAATAAAAACACTAAAGTGTGAATTTCTCCCACAACACCAAACTTCTTGATTTTAAAGGATTTCGTTCGAGAATGAAAGAGATATACACATTTCTCCAATAAATCATTATGCATGTGTGACGAAATTCCAGACATTTGCATATCAAACAAACTGATATATCTCAAAAAGAAAGCAAAGAAACGAAAATCTTCAAAAGAAGTTACTTTATCATTTTAAAAGTACTTCCAAACAAGACAATAAAACATTTTGAGGTTGTGGGCACTTTAAAGATATCAAGCTTTCGACGAATTGACTGCCATGCATGGAAAAGCAAAATAAAAAAATAGGTTGCGGTTACATCTTGGTAGGTCGGCATTGGGATTTGAAAAACTTTTTTTTTCCGGCAAAAATTTAGCACTTTTTATTTTAATCAACACATTTTCACGTTTCTTAGACTGTGCGGTGAATATTTGCGAGAATGGAGCGAATTGCGTTCGATATCACAACAAGAACTTCGATTTCTTTTGCGTTTGCAGACCAGGTTACACAGGAGTGTTCTGTGAAGGTAAGGCCCAGGGCCCAGGAGGGGTTACCGTGTTCGAAGATCTTGGGGTGTATTTTTTCCACACGTTTAAGATCTCACGTTTGGGGATTTTACATATTCGGCGAAAATTTCATGTTCATGGACTTTTTCGCTGTTAAAGTTATCGGATGTAATGTCACAAGAGGCATTTTTGTGGCAAGTAACAAAAGAAAACTGGTTTGGAATGCCTCTTGTGACATCACATCCGAAAACGTTTATAAGCAAAAAGTCCATGAAGATGAAATTTTCGGCTGACAATATATATTATGATTTTGCTCAGGAAGACCCAAATATTACGAATATGTAAAATCCCCAAACGTGAGATAGGTAGTTTAAATAAAATCTGACAGCAAGGCTACAATGCAGTTTTCTGGGTGTTCTGCAAGTTTTTCCTTGTTAAACTATAGAAGAATCATTATCATAGTGCGGCGCATGTTTTACTAAATACGGTTTTACGTTCATACAGAGATACAGTATGCTTTTACAAGACAAAATAAACAGAAGTATTTAGACTTTATTGCATATTATAAGGGCCTGTTTGTTGTTACCCGGCATGCAAATAATCGCGCTAGAACGCGCGAAAATATAAAAGTGTAAACCAGGGTGTAAACAAATGAAAATCGCTGATCCTAAAGACAGGCGGAAGATATGCTTAATGCTTAATACCGTTTCGCTTAGTCTCCTTTTATTTTAAATGTATGGGATATGCATAATTTTGCAAGCTCATGTGCGCTTAAAAAATGATGTTTGTTAAACGTTTGTTGGTGAAACTTAACAATTTACTCAGGAAGCTGAAACGAAAGAGATTGTCTCAGTTGCTGCGAAGACCCCGGTCGATGGAGAATCTTCATCATTGTCATTGTATAAAACTTCTTGCCATACCGTAGAGTGTGGTATTGTACTGCTTTGTCTGCATCAAAGTCAGTATTGTTAAATTCACAGCTTACTTTGTAACTTGCAATGCACTCTATTAGTGCTGAATGCATTTCATAATTCCACCTAAAATTCTTTTTTTCCCTTCCTCCTTGCGTTCTTCGCCCTGGGCTCTCAGCATTCGTACAAGCGTCCGCGCACCCATCTTTCTGTAGCAGAATAATATTTTGGTTCGTTTTTTTGAAATTTCCTGTGTAACCAGGCCTTATTCAAAATGGCCGCCAGTATTAGCGGAGCTACATAATCGTCAGAATTTTGTCACTTAACCATGTAAATAACCACTAACCCCAAAACAACAAAGATCCTAACCCTAACCCTAATACGCTGTACTAACCTTATAACTCTCACGATAATGCTTAATTTCAATCCCTCCTGAAGAAGACTGTTAGGTCGAAGTGTCAAGGGTTGTCAGTCTAATGTACACGCGCATTTCTATTCAAACATCCAATTGCTCCCACCGCCCTTCGGCTCCACCACGACTCCATTTTCACCTACACATTGTTTGTGTCAATCATCAGTGTTATCTACATGATATAATTGTTTTGGTATCCGTTATGCTCAAATACTGTTTGCCCACTATTCACAATATTCAACACAGGTGGTCTCATTACCCACCCATATATTATACAAGTACGATCGTACTACGGTACCGCACCAGGAACTGGCCGAGTTTGCGTAAACAATTAATGCTTTTAAATATTTGTTCAGTGCAAATGCTTAGGTCCCCGTAAAGAATTGGGCAATTGAGGTTTTCAGCTTTATACTAATACCACGATCACGTCGGATGCTTCAAACTGATTTATTTTGATATGGGGTTTGTCTTGAGACGAGTACTTATTTTAGTGTACCAGAGTGAGGAAGACTTGTTTAACCTACTGGAATTCAAATTTTATAATTATACATTCTGCACTTAAATTGCTTGGCCGTTTTGATTGGTTACAACCAATAGACACATCCCCAATATAGACACAAATGGCGTGAAGCAGGCTAGAAAAGTCCATTTTCTCTTGTCTAATAGCGAAAAACGGGCTTTGAAAAAATCTAGCCAGCGGGTTTAAATTTAGTCAAAATTTAATGCTTAGTCGCTGGTCCATGACTGCACGATTTGTGTTAACAACAATACAATGACATGTCATGGTTTTCGTTTGTCTGTGAATATTAATGATATGTATATTCTTCTTCTACGCGTACAGTCAAGAATTGCTTGCACGTTGCCCCTAAATCGAAAATCAAAAATCGGACACCGTCAGTCGATGAGGAATATCGTAAAATCATCGTGTCAAATTTCATGACGATCGGACTCGAAATGACGGAGCCTTAGGCTTTTTTCGAAGAGCGTCGCCCCCTAACAAGAAGAAGAAGATTAGCAGCGATTGGGGGCCAGTTCCTGGTCCAAAAATGGAGACTTTTTCGAAGATCTATGCAATTATTTTATTTCTTTTGCAAGAAAATGAGCATGTTGTAAAACATGGACTGATAAAACATGAACTGGACTGGACGGATAAAACATGGACTGGTAAAACATGGACTGGTAAAACATGGACTGGACTGGACTGATAAAACATGGACTGATAAAACATGGACTGATAAAACATGGACTGATAAAACATGGACTGGTAAAACATGGACTGATAAAACATGGACTGGTAAAACATGGAGGGTTTAGCGATTATTTGTTAATGTAGACATCTCATATATGATGTCTATATACATTAACAAATAATCGCTAACCCCAAAACAACAAAGATCCTACCCTCCATGTTTTACCAATCCCGATGTTTTATCAGTCCATGTTTTATCAGTCCATGTTTTACCAGTCCATGTTTTACCAGTCCATGTTTTATCAGTCCATGTTTTAGTATCAGTCCATGTTTTACAACATGCCAAGAAAATGTGCGGGCTAAATCTCGGCCACTCGAGGATCTTAACAATTGTTATTCTCTGTTATAGAGGAAGCGGAGCCTGAGTGCAGGGAGCAACTGCCAGTGGACAATGTTTAAAACTAAATATTCTTGGAACAAGTTATTGGAAATAAAGAGAATTTTCAGAAAAGCATTGGTTTCCTCTTTCGTTATTTTAAAACAACCTGTTTCGAACCTGTAACCTTCTGATTGCCGGTGAGACGCTCTAACCATTGAGCCACCGAGACTCAGATGGAGAGCGAAGGTTACAATGATGTACTGGTTCGATTGATATATGTATATGCCTATGCGGCAGTCACTATATATCAGTAATGCTTGGATACGTTAAGGTGGCTTGATAGTCTAAATCATGAGAAATTGCATTTTCCCCCATAAAACGTTTTGTAATGCAGATCTGAGCTTTATTTTGGTTTATTGCATAGCTCTAGCGGTAGTCTTAATTATTGAAACGTTTCACACTTGTATGCATGTGTATATCTAGAGAAATTGTGTTTATGATAAGCGGCAGAATTTATGCAAATTAGTTTTCTGGATTTATTGGAAACGTGATTTCTCCACTCAGGTAAACTTTGAGGGTATAAAACGTTTCAGTAAACAAGACCACCACTAGAGCTATGCAATGAACCACGATGAAGCTCAGATCTGCATTACAAACATTTTTATGCGGAAAAATGCAATTTCTCATGATTTAGACTATCAAGCCACCTTGAGGGTGTTCGGACGTATTCCGTTGCTAAACAACCGGTTGCTAAGGACAGGTCATTTAGTGCTCAATATACTTCGTGAGTGGACAATAAATTCAAGGTATAACCAAGATATTTTATGTGTGGAATATGTAGGCAAACTTCTTTAGTCTGGTGACGTAACTTGATGACGTCATGACGTCAACAAACAGAAAAACTCTAAAATTTTCGTCATTTTTGACAGTGTGCTATATTTTTTGGTGTCATATAAACCTAAATTACTTCCTACAAAAAAGTACGTATGGATTCATTGATAAATTAAATAAAAACGAAGTTATGAAAAATGTATTGTGTTTATTGACCTTAAAAATCCGATATCTCGGCTAATTTTTAAAAATTCTTAAAATCCATGCGTACTTTTATGAAGATAACAGTCCAGATTCTAATCGCATGTGAAAAAATAATTTTTCATAAAAACCTTCGAAGATTTAGGAATTTTTATATTTCTATGACGTCACGATGACGTCTCATATGACATTACCAAACGAAAGAGTTTTGTCCACATATAGTATATACAGACTGTCTTGATGGATTCTTAAATCTGTGAAATTCTATGGCAAATTTTGTCAATTCTAAGCTTCCTTAGCAATGGATATAAGGTCTGCAAATCGAAATACGTCTGAACACTCTTAATACGTAATATAAAGGAAGCCATTCACTCGAGGATCTTAACAATTGTTATTCTCTGTTATAGAGGAAGCGGAGCCTGAGTGCAGGGAGCAACTGCCAGTGGACAATGTTTAAAACTAAATATTCTTGGAACAAGTTATTGGAAATAAAGAGAATTTTCAGAAAAGCATTGGTTTCCTCTTTCGTTATTTTAAAACAACCAGCTGTAACCTGTAACCTTCTGATTGCTGGTGAGACGCTCTAACCATTGAGCTACCGAGACTTAGATGGAGAGCGAAGGTTACAATGATGTACTGGTTCGATTGATATATGTATATGCCTATGCGGCAGTCACTATATATCAGTAATGCTTGGATACGTTAAGGTGGCTTGATAGTCTAAATCATGAGAAATTGCATTTTCCCCCATAAAACGTTTTGTAATGCAGATCTGAGCTTTATTTTGGTTTATTGCATAGCTCTAGCGGTAGTCTTAATTATTGAAACGTTTCACACTTGTATGCATGTGTATATCTAGAGAAATTGTGTTTATGATAAGCGGCAGAATTTATGCAAATTAGTTTTCTGGATTTATTGGAAACGTGATTTCTCCACTCAGGTAAACTTTGAGGGTATAAAACGTTTCAGTAAACAAGACCACCACTAGAGCTATGCAATGAACCACGATGAAGCTCAGATCTGCATTACAAACATTTTTATGCGGAAAAATGCAATTTCTCATGATTTAGACTATCAAGCCACCTTGAGGGTGTTCGGACGTATTCCGTTGCTAAACAACCGGTTGCTAAGGACAGGTCATTTAGTGCTCAATATACTTCGTGAGTGGACAATAAATTCAAGGTATAACCAAGATATTTTATGTGTGGAATATGTAGGCAAACTTCTTTAGTCTGGTGACGTAACTTGATGACGTCACCATGACGTCAACAAACAGAAAAACTCTAAAATTTTCGTCATTTTTGACAGTGTGCTATATTTTTTGGTGTCATATAAACCTAAATTACTTCCTACAAAAAAGTACGTATGGATTCATTGATAAATTAAATAAAAACGAAGTTATGAAAAATGTATTGTGTTTATTGACCTTAAAAATCCGATATCTCGGCTAATTTTTAAAAATTCTTAAAATCCATGCGTACTTTTATGAAGATAACAGTCCAGATTCTAATCGCATGTAAAAAAATAATTTTTCATAAAAACCTTCGAAGATTATAGGAATTTTCATATTTCTATGACGTCACGATGACGTCATCATATGACATTACCAAACGAAAGAGTTTTCTCCACATATAGTATATACAGACTGTCTTGATGGATTCTTAAAACTGTGAAATTCTATGGCAAATTTTGTCAATTCTAAGCTTCCTTAGCAACGGATATAAGGTCTGCAAATCGAAATATGTCTGAACACCGAAAAGGTGCATTCATCAGGGCCCTTTAGTTAAAAACAATCGTTACAATCATAATATCTAAAAATAGGTACGCTCACGCATACATGTATATGCACTAATAATTTTAAAACAGGATCCGCGACCCTAAAGTTTCACCCAAACCCCTGCGGGATTTTCCCCATCCATGGTCCACAAATTGCAAAAAGCCATTCGTCGTAAATTTTGAGTGTTACCTGATTACCTCGGCCAATATTTAACCGATTTTAATTCCGAAAACAGAATTGGAATTACCGAATTCAAATACATAACATACATGTCTATTACGTTACACAAAGACCCTTCGTAAAAAAACTGCTTATATACTTAGAAATTAATCGGCAATCAGTGGCCGCTTCGTCGTATTGAACGTTATCTCGGTCAATATTTAACCGTTTTCAATTCTGAAAACAGATTTGGAATTGCCGAGTGTCCGAGTCTATAAATACATAACATTCATGTCTATTATATTACGCTTATACCCTTCATAAAAACCTACTTATGTACTTAGCAATTAATCGGCCATTCCCGCGATGTGCCAAACAGACATCTCAAGGATCTGATTACGCGTGCTGATTGCTGATTGGCTATAAGCTAACACACAAACCTAACTGCTACGCTTCGCGCAGATACAAAAATTGTTGAATATACTGAGGTCCATGTTCTTTCATACATTTAAAAAGTAAAACTAGTGATTGAAAATATTTTCGGTTGGTGAGACATTTAATTTTCGCTTGATCAAGAAGGCTTTCATAGGAATGGGTCTTGGTTAGAAATAACCAACATCTTGTTTTTAATTTCCACGTTGTTGCAAATGAGCTACAGTAATTACTAGCTGCAGTAATTGAGTAGAATGGTGCCAATTGCAAAGTTGGTATGTGGCGAGGGAGCAGTTTATGTTATGCACTAGTCAATTGAAACCCCGGTCCCCCCGACCATGCCGGGGAATTAACAGGGAAATGGCGGTGGATTAACGTTGCATTTCTCCAGGTGAACGGTATAATTAACGAGTTATAAAATCACGAGGCATTGTAGCCGGGACTTTAACGCTCGGCCAGAGTACTGGGAATGAGGGTCACTTGCTCCGTTCTCGATGGTAATTTCATAATTTGTCTCTCGTAACCTTCACAATTTGTGTATTAAGTCACGGCACATTTCAAGTCTGTTGAGAACAAGGTGGTGACAGCAAAGTCATGAAAAATACTGCACTAGCTACCGAACAAAATATTGGAGTTGGCCATTTTCGAATTACGCTCTATATAATTGTCAAATTTTTCGACCTCGTCCACGACCTGAAACTATTGTTTGCAGAAAGTGAACTATATAAATTTGGAAATGACTTATTCAATTCAAAATGGAGATTTTAATAAGTAACGCGGCCATAGAGGCCGGGACTTTAACAGGCAATTTCCCCCGTTGACCAGGGAAAATGTTGAACTTTAACACTCACCAATATTAATTTTCCCCGCCCTGCCCCGGGGGTCTGGTGAAAAGGTCGTTACGAGCAGAGCCTTGTTGGTGAAAGGCTCTGCTCGAAACGTCAGTATTTCGTTCCAAAAGGATGCCAAATCAAAAACAAACTTGCCTGGCAAATGGACAAAATTGAACTTTGCCAGATTCCCTTACGAAATTGTAACATATTTAAAACATATTTAAATATGTTTAAAATATGTTTCAATACTCGTAGTTAAATTGGAAACATGTTTAAAACATCTTGCTCTATTTTTGTCAAAAGTTGGATATGTTTTAAACATGTTCCGCAGATATGTTTTAAACATGTCACTATGAGATATGTTTTAAACATATTGCGTCACTAAGACTTGGTCTTGTATTATTGAGTTCTATATATAGCTTTCAATACTGTTTTAATTAAATCAATGTTTTGCATAAATTGGTAGATATATCATTAAAGTGCACCTGACATCAATTTTGTTATTGTCTTATTTGGAAGAACTTTTAAAATGATAAAGTAACTTCTTTTGAAGATTTTCGTTTATTCGCTTTCTTTTTGAGATATATCAGTTTGTTTGATATGCAAATGTCTGGAATTTACGTCACACATGCATAATGACTTATCAGAGAATGTTATATTTCTTTGCGTTCATCAAATAAAAACACTAAAGTGTGAATAACACGTGTGTGCGTTTCTCCCACAACACCAAACTTCTCGATTTTAAAGGATTTCGTTCGAGAATGAAAAAGATACACACATTTCTCCAATAAGTCATTATGCATGTGTGACATAAATTCCGGACATTTGCATATCAAACAAACTGATATATCTCAAAAAGAAAGCGAATAAACGAAAATCTTCAAAAGAAGTTACTTTATCATTTTAAAAGTTCTTCCAAATAAGACAATAAAACATTTTGATGTCAGGTGCACTTTAAAATTTTGAAATCCAAATACATAGTCCCTCCAATTACAGTAGATGCAAGAACCTCGCGCATTAGCCAAAAAATAAGCTGATAAGTTTATAATGATATTAATAGAACTGCATTCATTAAAATATTAATGTTTTTCTTCTCGTCTTTATCTTTATGAAGTCTTTTATTCACTGCCCGCAAAGGATTGTAGGAAAATCGACAAGTCGCCAAGCTTTTAGTAATGAAAAACAACTGAATAGCTGATTTCACTAATATCATAAAAGAAATTGAATGCATCATTGTCTTTATATATGCAGGTTGTCTACACACCAAATCTGTCTAACATTACACCAATATCCTCTTCTAAAATAATAGCTCTGAACATGCTATGAAAATGCCGACCGGACTTTATTCCCTAACATAGCACGTGATCAGAGTGACACGTGATGTTATGGCGCGCAATATTTCGTATTCGTCGCTTCGCGATTTTACATGTTCTGCGTCCGAAGAGAAGCTCGCGTATCTTTATAACTTTATTTGACGTATGAAACCTATCTAGAAGCGAGATGAAATACGCATTGATCCACTAGACTTCTACCAACTAGATGACTATCCTTACTGAAGATTTTGTTCGCGATTATGCTCGTTATTCCGAAGAAAGAAGGCATGGAATTCATGATCACTGTTGTTTTGGCAAAGCAGTGGTCAAACGGTCAAACCGCCTAAAGGTGACTGGAAAGCGTATGTGGGGCGCGTAATTGCTGCGAGACTGGTGAGTTGTATATAATTTGTTCATGACTTTGGCGATAATCTACTTCTCTCTTAATGTTTAATAATACTTATATTTGTATTTCATAATTGCGAATCGCCATAAATTTTGGACGCCATTGATATATTCGTCGAGTGAGTACTGAGTCGCTGTTCGTATAAACCGGGATGAAACATTTATATTGATCAGCTTTAGTCAATTGCTCATAAGACCTTTGTAAGTTTGCTGAAAAAGGTCTTATGAGCCAGTTAAGCCCTTGAAGGCTGAAGGAAAATGCACCAATATTTAATACTGTACTGTTTATTATATTAAATATTGCTCTTCATGAAAGCAATTTATAAACTGATTTAATTCTAAGAGAAACTGGTTGCTAGTTGGAACTTAGTTATGACAATGTTGAAGTTATAGCTAGTGAAGGAAAACTTTGAGTGTGAAGATCCAACTGAGATGGGTTGTGAAAAATATAAATTCAAGGCAATTAAGGCAACAAGTTCAGTATTATATGATGGTGGTATTATGCCATTATGAAGTGAATGGATATTTTACTGAGAATATTTGGCATTTACACTACATTAATTGGATGACATATTAAAGTTATAGTGAAGGAAAATTGTAAGTGTGATAAACCGACTGGAACCAGTTGCAAAAAATGCAACTACAAGACTAGCCTGTGTCACACCCCTGACTCGTCTCGGTAAGAGTAAGTACGAGAACTTACTAACTAGGCTTCCTTAAGTACTTTAGTTTAATATAGTTATGCATTTATGTTTAAAACCATCAGGAGCCACCTTAATTGAGTGCCAAATATTCTCAGTAATAAACCCATTCACTTCATTGGCATTTCCACCATGGTCGTGCAGGTATATACTGAACTTGTAGCCAAGCTCCCATAGCTCAGTCGGTTAGTGTGCTGGTGTACTGTATATTGCCAGGGTCACAGGGTTCAATTCCCAGTATTATCTACAGTGTTTGAATTAGTTGGGGAAATATTTGTATTTCCCCCTGTACCATAATTTAGAGAGTGAGATTTTATATTATACAGTATATCTGTCAAGTTTTTGCATGGCATATTGAATATGTAGTTTCTTGTGACCGATACAATGTGCTATTTGCACATGGAAATCTATTACTGTAATTCATGATGACTTATTGTCAGCCTTATTTGGAAATACATTCTGGCCCAGTCATCAGTCACAGGGAAAAGCAAGGAAGCCATACTGCTTTGGACCATGTGAAGGTCAAACTAATAATAGGTCAGAAATTGGTTATAATTAAAAAATTGAAATTGGTTATAATTACATTACTTTTAAATTGTGTTGCTAACATCAGCAAAAGATTGAAAATTGATTCACTAAGCAGAAAATGCAATCAGATTATAATAAATATTAGTGCCCACCACAAAACATGGGTAAAAGCCATATAGTGTACAGTATGACAAAATTTCACCAAAGTGATTCTCAAGTAACGCTCAGAGTGCCGATAGCTTACTTTAGGACTTTCCTTGGAAAAAATATGTGTTGTTATGTGTTTAAATTTTAACAATAAGAGACCTATTATTCCTCTCAAAAAGTCCCCTCAAGTCTTTAATAATACCAGGTTTTTGTTGAAATCTAAATTTAGAGTGTACGTACTATAACACCAAAGCCATTGGATAATTATCATTCAATGGCATCAAGACAACCAACTTAAACTAGTGGTCGACTATCACCAATGCTGATTCTAATTGGCTATGCTACCATAAGTATATTTGTAATAGACCACAAAAAGTGATAAGCACCGGTTTTGAAAATCAAAACAATGCAGAAACTTTGCGGTTTGTCTTTATTTTCATATTTTAAGTTTGACTGACTAGTTTGTTGACACTAAAATAATTAACTTGTGATGAGCGTTAGATAACTTTGCTTGCATAGAACACTTGTGCTTTATTGTCTAATTGTTAAATTGACTACTATGTTTATCTGCCTAATGTATCACTATAGATCTGGACTATAGGTCAATGTTATAGGTCAAGCAAGGGGTTGATTCTGCATTCTCATCTCTAAACTTCTCTTTCATTATTTCCTTTCAAATGAAAAAGTAATTAATAAAAGCAAGTATTTAGGGCTACAGTACTGTACCTCTTCACTTGAATTTTTTACAAATACCTCTAGAAATATCTCTTTTATAGGACTACCGTATATCCCTCTTATTAATATTTTAAAATTTATATATTTCTTTATTTTCAGCTCATGTCCTGAAGCACTTCTCTAACATGTTATTGAAACAAAACATTGATAATATTACTGTAAATTTCGTGTTTTTATGTTGATTGAATTTTTAGTGAAAATTGATAGAAACACCACGTTTAGTTATTTCTTGCAAAGCTCTTAGTCTTTGACACTGACTCATGCCTTCATTAGACCTATAATTCCTCTGCTGAATTAGGACAGAGTAACTAGGTCCACAGCTTAGCAGGATATAAATAAACATAGTGTTCAACCAAATATTGTTACTTAGTTTTAAATGGGCTTTTAGTGAAATACATGTATGTGTGAGTTACTAAAACAAGATGTTAACCTGGGCCAGTTGTTTGAATGTCCATTAATTGGGCATGATAATATCATGTTTACCTTGATTAGGACCTATAATATACTATTGAGAAATATTTTTTATGTAGATTTCAAAACCTACCAGTATGTTGTTGACATATTTAGTTAATAAATTATCGAACTTCTATTTTACACAATCTCTCTTTTTGTTTCTGTGTATATGCATGTATCATTCAGGAATCATTCAGAGAACATTGTTAATTTGCACAACTTGTCAAAGAGTAGAATGAACCTCATAAAGGGTAGCAATGACTCTTTAAAGGAGTAGAAATGACCCAAAAATGAAATGACCCACTTTTTGATTATATAAACAGACATTTACTTATTAAACCAACATCATTGCAGTCAGCTAGCAAACATATATTGCACTTGAAGAATTGTCTACAAATATAAATATGTTACTTTCTAATTCTCTTTTAGACCTTTTTCTTGAATAGTTTTTATACACTTAGTTTCTATTGAGAATATTAATTTTGCAATTTATTATAGTATTTAGATTATAATAAGTAAAATTATGTGCATATTGTAATTGTATATATTTTACAACAGCAATATATGTTTAAAATATGTAAATGAGAATATGTTTAAAACATGTTAAAATTTGTATTAAAAACATGTTTAATGTTCGAATTTTATAGTGTTTTTTTTATGTTTTAAACATAGATAAAACATATATCAAATATATATTTTAAATATGTTTAAAACATATTTTAAATATATATTGCTAAACATGTTTTAGATATGTTTAATTTTGACAAGGGTTATAAAACAGCGAAGTGTTGGTCGACGCTTTGTTTTTTCAGCCTTAACTTCGCTGTCAGGATTTCTTGTTTTTTCTTCAGTGAAATGGCTATGTATGTCTGAGGATCAAAAGTTTAGGGTCGGGTGGAGAAATCACGGTCGGTCTGGAAACCGGAACCACACATTTATTGTTATTTGACCCAAACTTCCAAACATCAGGTTTTGGCTTTTTTGTACCTTAATGGACTTGTCTGATGACCCGCTGTATTAAACCACTCTCCATTTGACACACACAAGGCCCACACTGGCCCCTAGAGAAATATCAAAAATAAGTGAGAAAAATGTCAAAGCCTTTATTGTTAAGAGTGATTTGGGGATTTTACATATCCGTAATATTTGGGTCTTCCTGAGCAAAATCATAATATATCTTGTCAGCCGAAAATTTCATCTTCATGGACATTTTTGCTGTTAAAGTTACCGAATGTTACAAGAGGCATTTTTGTGGCAAGTAACAAAAGAAAACTGGTTTGGAATGCCTTTTGTGACATCACGTCCGGTAACTTTGACAGCGAAAAACTTCATGATGATGAAATTTTCAGCTGACAACAAAAATTATGATTTTGCTCAGGAAGATCCAAATATTACGGATATATGTAAAATCCCTAAACGTGAGATAGGCACTTGAAAGCAGTGACCAGCCGGTCAATGACATTTTCATATGGAAATCGGGGTGAGCGAGAGTAGGATAATTTCAAGTTAATTTTATCATCCACTAACCTGATGTCCAACAAATGTCCCTCGACGTTTGAACAATGGGTAAATATCAAACGCTAAATAAATTAAATGACGTTTTCTTAATTTTGTTACCAATCGCTCAGAGAGAGAGAGTTAACTACTAAGTCAACTACGCATTTCAAACACATGGAATAACATTTTTTATTTTTCCCAGGTCCGTACGTAACTGCAGGTCCGCAACAAAAATGCAGGCTTTTGATTGGCTAAATACGAGGTCCGTATCACACAAGTACGGACCTCTCGTTTTTCCCGCCAAAACTAATATGGGGTGAAAAACAGTTTTCAAATCAAAAAAGTGCTGAAAAATGTACTCCGAAGATAGTGAGCATAGCGAGAGGGAATTTTATTATCCCTAAGACAACGTCCCAAGCACAAGTGCTGGAAATTTAGTCTATTCAGACCAAACGGGTGATACAATGGCAGCAATATTGACATCCAAAATGATATTGGCCGGAGTCAAGGGAAAAATAAATAAGTTATTTTACCAAACTTTCTCGGTCCGCACGAAAAAGACCTCTGGCAATATTTCTCCAGTACAGACCTCCAGTTTGGCAAATAACTTATTAATAATAATGATGTAAATGGCTACTCCAGTGACGAACCATACCAGACAAGCAGAGAAAACTCTACTTGACCCGTCTGGGATTCGAAGCCGATAGAGTGCTGAAACATTGATTCGGAGACCAGGGTTCGATTCCCGGTTCCGACGCTCTACCGACTGAGCTACAGCTCAAGTAGGGAGCAGGTGGTCGAATGATGCTACTTGGGCTATTTGATATTTCGAAACACATACTAGTTTCATCAATATCTTGACAAATAGTCTTTATACATATAGATTTTAATGTTATAAGGATTATGAACTATCACAATAGCAACAAACCTATTTTTGATGTTTTTATATCTGCTATTGATTTTACTAGTGCCCAGCTAGGCGAATATCGACGGTTTTCTCCACTCGGTCCATTCTTTCAAGATTTGAGGAAAATAATTTCCTAAAATCTAACAGACAAAAAAATAGGTATATGAATACCTGTACGAAATGTATAATAATATAATAGATACATTTATATATAATAGATACATGTACGTACATGTATCTACTGCCTGATGAATGAATGAATGATAACTGTACAATATAGTACATTGAAAATTATATATATTATATACATCACTCGTTAAAATGTATAACAATTATAAACAAATAATTTCCCAACGCAACCAGGTGATAAATCAGACATAGTTTAACGCTACTCTGGCTTTAAAAAGTTTTTTGAACGTAACTTAAAAGTTACGCACTGTCCATGACCCAACGTTTCGACACTCCAGTCTAGTCATGGGGGGATCTAGGAATTTTTATACCTTAGTCAAAATGGAAGTCGAGATAGGTGTGCAATAGGTGCGAGATAGGTGTGAGATAGGTGCGAAATAGGTGCGAGATAGGTGCAAGATAGGTGCGAGATAGGTGGGAAATAGGTGCGAAATAGGTGCGAAATAGGTGCGAAATAGGTGCGAAATAGGTGCGAGATAGGTGCGAGATAGGTGCGAGATAGGTGCGAAATAGGTGCGAGATAGGTGCGAGATAGGTGCGAGATAGGTGCGAGATAGGTGCGAAATAGGTGCGAGATAGGTGCGAAATAGGTGCGAAATAGGTGCGAGATAGGTGCGAGATAGGTGCGAGATAGGTGCGAGATAGGTGCGAAATAGGTGCGAAATAGGTGCGAGATAGGTGCGAGATAGGTGCGAAATAGGTGCGAGATAGGTGCGAGATAGGTGCGAGATAGGTGCGAGATAGGTGCGAGATAGGTGCGAGATAGGTGCGAAATAGGTGCGAAATAGGTGCGAGATAGGTGCGAGATAGGTGCGAGATAGGTGCGAGATAGGTGCGAAATAGGTGCGAAATAGGTGCGAGATAGGTGCGAGATAGGTGCGAAATAGGTGCGAAATAGGTGCGAGATAGGTGCGAGATAGGTGCGAAATAGGTGCGAGATAGGTGCGAAATAGGTGCGAGATAGGTGCGAAATAGGTGCGAGATAGGTGCGAGATAGGTGCGAAATAGGTGCGAGATAGGTGCGAAATAGGTGCGAGATAGGTGCGAAATAGGTGCGAGATAGGTGCGAGATAGGTGCGAGATAGGTGCGAGATAGGTGCGAAATAGGTGCGAAATAGGTGCGAGATAGGTGCGAAATAGGTGCGAGATAGGTGCGAGATAGGTGCGAGATAGGTGCGAGATAGGTGCGAGATAGGTGCGAAATAGGTGCGAAATAGGTGCGAGATAGGTGCGAAATAGGTGCAAAATAGGTGCGAGATAGGTGCGAGATAGGTGCGAAATAGGTGCGAAATAGGTGCGAGATAGGTGCGAGATAGGTGCGAAATAGGTGCGAAATAGGTGCAAAATAGGTGCGAAATAGGTGCGAAATAGGTGCGAGATAGGTGCGAGATAGGTGCGAGATAGGTGCGAGATAGGTGCGAGATAGGTGCGATATAGGTGCGAGATAGGTGCGAAATAGGTGCGAAATAGGTGCGAGATAGGTGCGAAATAGGTGCGAGATAGGTGCGAGATAGGTGCGAGATAGGTGCGAGATAGGTGCGAGATAGGTGCGAGATAGGTGCGAGATAGGTGCGAGATAGGTGCGAAATAGGTGCGAAATAGGTGCGAAATAGGTGCGAGATAGGTGCGAGATAGGTGCGAGATAGGTGCGAGATAGGTGCGAGATAGGTGCGAAATAGGTGCGAAATAGGTGCGAAATAGGTGCGAAATAGGTGCGAAATAGGTGCGAGATAGGTGCGAAATAGGTGCGAGATAGGTGCGAGATAGGTGCGAGATAGGTGCGAGATAGGTGCGAGATAGGTGCGAAATAGGTGCGAGATAGGTGCGAGATAGGTGCGAGATAGGTGCGAAATAGGTGCGAGATAGGTGCGAGATAGGTGCGAAATAGGTGCGAGATAGGTGCGAGATAGGTGCGAGATAGGTGCGAAATAGGTGCGAGATAGGTGCGAGATAGGTGCGAAATAGGTGCGAAATAGGTGCGAGATAGGTGCGAGATAGGTGCGAGATAGGTGCGAGATAGGTGCGAGATAGGTGCGAGATAGGTGCGAGATAGGTGCGAGATAGGTGCGAGATAGGTGCGAGATAGGTGCGAGATAGGTGCGAGATAGGTGCGAGATAGGTGCGAGATAGGTGCGAGATAGGTGCGAGATAGGTGCGAAATAGGTGCGAGATAGGTGCGAGATAGGTGCGAAATAGGTGCGAAATAGGTGCGAGATAGGTGCGAAATAGGTGCGAAATAGGTGCGAGATAGGTGCGAGATAGGTGCGAAATAGGTGCGAAATAGGTGCAAAATAGGTGCAAAATAGGTGCGAAATAGGTGCGAGATAGGTGCGAGATAGGTGCGAGATAGGTGCGAGATAGGTGCGAGATAGGTGCGAAATAGGTGCGAGATAGGTGCGAAATAGGTGCGAAATAGGTGCGAGATAGGTGCGAAATAGGTGCGAGATAGGTGCGAGATAGGTGCGAGATAGGTGCGAGATAGGTGCGAGATAGGTGCGAGATAGGTGCGAGATAGGTGCGAGATAGGTGCGAGATAGGTGCGAGATAGGTGCGAGATAGGTGCGAGATAGGTGCGAAATAGGTGCGAAATAGGTGCGAAATAGGTGCGAGATAGGTGCGAGATAGGTGCGAAATAGGTGCGAAATAGGTGCGAAATAGGTGCGAAATAGGTGCGAGATAGGTGCGAGATAGGTGCGAGATAGGTGCGAGATAGGTGCGAGATAGGTGCGAGATAGGTGCGAAATAGGTGCGAAATAGGTGCGAAATAGGTGCGAAATAGGTGCGAGATAGGTGCGACATAGGTGCGAGATAGGTGCGAGATAGGTGCGAGATAGGTGCGAGATAGGTGCGAGATAGGTGCGAGATAGGTGCGAAATAGGTGCGAGATAGGTGCGAGTTAGGTGCGAGATAGGTGCGAAATAGGTGCGAGATAGGTGCGAGATAGGTGCGAAATAGGTGCGAGATAGGTGCGAGATAGGTGCGAGATAGGTGCGAGATAGGTGCGAGATAGGTGCGAGATAGGTGCGAGATAGGTGCGAAATAGGTGCGAAATAGGTGCGAGATAGGTGCGAGATAGGTGCGAGATAGGTGCGAGATAGGTGCGAGATAGGTGCGAAATAGGTGCGAAATAGGTGCGAGATAGGTGCGAGATAGGTGCGAGATAGGTGCGAGATAGGTGCGAGATAGGTGCGAAATAGGTGCGAGATAGGTGCGAAATAGGTGCGAGATAGGTGCGAGATAGGTGCGAGATAGGTGCGAGATAGGTGCGAGATAGGTGTGAGATAGGTGCGAGATAGGTGCGAGATAGGTGCGAAATAGGTGCAAAATAGGTGCGAAATAGGTGCGAAATAGGTGCGAAATAGGTGCGAGATAGGTGCGAGATTATTACGTACAACCAGGCACATTTGCACATGTCTCACGTACCAATTGTGTTGTAACCGTTCTCAACACCTATGACCTATTCACAATAACAGTTAGTAGTTCATGAACACAGATGTAAGTTAAACAGTTGCATAAAAATGCAGATGAACATATAATACAGGGCTCAATTTAACCGTCGGACATCGGACATTGTCCGACGAGAAAATACAAATGTCCGATCAATGTTACAACTTGTCGGACATGATTTTTTTGTCAATGAAAAACAGGATTTGTTTTGTCGTTTGTCCATGGCTTTTTGGTACTTGATTGAAATTTCAATTACAATTAATTCAATTTCTTTTAATTTTAAATATCGATTTCAAAGCTTCTTCCATGACTCATATCGTTTAGGGCCGCGCGGGAAGACTAAAGACTACCTTGACCGCGCGTGGGGACTGAGACTGACGGCAACGAAAAGCCCGGCAAAGCATTAGCTGGCTCTTTAAAAATTAGTAAAACTCCTTCAATTGAAGGATTCATTTCGTTCGTCATTCTGATTCACGTATTGGTAAGATCCCAACCAGCAATTTCGCCTACAACAGTCAATCGTCGCAACTGCCAGAATTGTCGAAAATGTCCGACGAAATAACGAAATTATCGGACATTTTGTCCGATGAACTTGGAAAAATTATAGTCGAGCGCTGATATAGATAAAATAGTTGTATAACATATTACAACATATATACAAGAGGTTTTTTGGTACTCCGAAGAGGTGTACTGGTCCTCCGCAGAGGTTTTCTAACTTTTCTGGTCCTCCGGAAGAGTTTGAAATTTGTCCTTCGAAGAGGTTTTATATATTTGGTCCTCCGAAGAGGTTGTCATATCCTCCGAAGAGGTTGAATTGTCCTCCGAAGAGGTGGAATTGTCCTCTGAAGAGGTTATTAAGTCCTCCGAAGAGGTTGTCATGTCCTCCGAAGAGGTTGAATTGTCCTCCAAAGAGGTTGTCTTGTCCTCCGAAGAGGTTGAATTGTCCTCCGAAGAGGTCAAACACGTGTTGCCCGCCTCGTGCCGGGCTGTCTTAGCTGAATATTTTGATTTTAACGAGGCTTTAAGCATCTTTTGGCGTCATGTCGATGACTCCGTACAACCTACGAAAACTGTTGTAGATCACACTTGCAAATTTATTGTAGTTCATATTAAAAATACTTACCGAATTGTAAACAATTCTTCTTGAATATATTCTTGAAACAATGGCGTCGAAATATATCTCTACTAACGGAGCGCGCTGATTGACACACACAAACAAACCTAACTGTAGCCTGAAAACCAGCCGTCCTCGGAGAGACGTTGAACTCTCTCCGAGTGCAACGAATGATTTCAGGCTAACCTAACTGCACGATACATTATATATGCGCTTCGCGCAGATACAAAAATACATATAAATCTAGAGTTAATATAAAAACTAAAAATAATAGCGTTAAAAATAGAATATGTATAGAATCTGTTTTCAGAATTGAAAACGGTTAAATATTGGTGGAGATAACATTCAAAATATACGACGAAGCGGCACATAAACCGTTTTTACGAAGGGTTTTGCACGTTCTCGTAATATAATAGGTATAATATTGGTCGAGGGCCCGAGATTCCAATACGGGGTCTGGGCACTGGGGTAGGGTGTAGAAAAGGGAGGGTACAAAGTAAATTTACTTCGTTACTTAATTACTTAAGTAAAAAAAACCCAGTATTTACTTGTAACGAAGTATATTTTTCAAAAAATACTTTTTACTTGTAACGAAATAAAAAATTACTTTTTAACGTAGTTACTTTTTGTTTTATTGGCAAAGTAAAATGAAATTCGGAACGCGGAGTCGCGAAATATCGGTCTACTCTTCTAGAGTGGAGAAATCGCGTGAAGTTGGTTTTGCATGTGATTGGCAAATATTGAACAGTGCCCAGATTAAAGTACAGTACCAGATTATCAATTGTTATTTGTCATGTTGGTGGTAGTTGGTTAGTGGTTCGAGAATATAAGTTTGTTTCAGAAGTACTTTTCTGGAATATTTTTTGGCCATACTTTTACTCAAGTAAGATTTTCAGGCCATACTTTTACTTTTGCTTCAGTATAAACTGAGGAGTTACTTTTTACTTTAGCACAAAATATCAGTACTTTGCTGAACACTGCAGACGATACAACTTGTTAACAACGCAGAGTTGCGTTAATAACAATAGCAAACATACAACGGCCGTTGTTGGAGGTTCATCAATGCTGAACAACATTAGTACAACAATATTGTTCAGCGATAACCACCACGTTGTTACAGTATTATGCCACCAATGCTGTATCAATGTGTATTATTTTTGGCTACGTAACCAAATCGGATTTTAAAGCACTAGATTGTATCAAACGTAAAATTCAACTAACAGTTTATTTCCTTTCGATCAACGATATAAAATTTGAACAATCTTGAACACTTAAGGAACGTTTACACAGTAAGATTAAGAGGGAGATCGACGCAATGAATCACAGCTTGAAAACTGGATAAGACGTGCACAAACAAACAGGACTGTGACCATAGAGGTCACAAATAAACTAGAGGGGGGCACGAATAGGGTACAAGCAATTGAACGCCGCCATTTTGGCTCGAGAACCTCGCGGTCCAAAACAAGGAATCGAAAATTCTATAATTTTGCGTTTCTTTTACACTATTTCGCGATTAAACCGGTTGTTTTATTGTTACTTGGACTATTTTCGCTGAGTAAAAGATCAAAAGGATTGCTTTAAAATGAAATATAAAATTGCCCTTCCAATTTATCCAAGATGGCGGCGTTCAATTGGTTACGCGGGGTTGACTGAAATGAAGATTGGACGCCCCCCCTCTAGTTTTATTTATGATCTATGTGATGGTGACAATCCGTTTACACCACTGCGATTAATCGGCCTGATTTATGGTTTCGAACTTTCGAAGCATGTTGATAAACGGTCAGCAATTATTCTTCTTTACTTCCTAACTTAACGCGCGTCTGAAGCATAAATCGGAGCGACTAATATCGCAATTAGAGTTAAGTTGCGAATGGATTGCGATTTCTTTGAAGGAAAGCAATCGTAAACAAGAACACTTTTTTGAAATACGTCATTTCTTTGATAAAAATCCAAGTTTCTTATCCTTGGCCAAAAAATCTTCTGTTTCTGATCAGCCAGGGCTTTCGCAAGTAAATCGATGGCTATATTTTCCCGATGTGCAAATCGCTAAAATGTTTAGTGAGAATGCCAGGGGCTATATTTCCCCGATGTCCAAATCGCTAAAATGCTTAGTGAGAATGCCAGGGGATGTCGTTGGTAATATAGTTGAATTTATGAATTAGTTCTCCAAATGCTGAAAATTGTATTCCCAAGATTCACATTTTGTAGTAGACCGCTACTTAATACTAATAAAAGGATCGTCCAGAAAACGACTCAAACCTAGTACCTCACGGTCACATAGGTCAGCCATCTACTTCAGAACTAAGCGAAAGCCCTGGATCAGAGCGCGCGTCATTTTGACTTTTGCGCAACAGATGATTTTCATAGTTTTTGTATTTATAACGAAAATAAAACCTATACTTTTGTTGATATCCCCGTTCTATAAGCCAGTTCGTAATGTTTCGACTGCGCATCAAATTTTACGCGTTCTGCGTCGGGATAAAACTTATTGGTTTTAGCCAGATGTTATGAATTGAAATAAGTTTTATCCCGACGCAGAACACGTCATTTTGATGCGCAGTCGACATTACGAACTGGCTTATTGTATACACTGAGATTTTAAGAGTGTTCCATGTATGTAAACGTCCTTGAAGGTCGGTATACCTAATATATATATCGTCGAATCACAACTCGGTCCTTCGACACAAGTCTTTCAGTTTTGGAATAAAAATCACTTCACCCTATGTAATATCCGGAACTCGGAGGTAAACGGCTCGACTTCGGCTGGCGTTCGTAGTTACTCCGCGTCGGCGGTGGTGCGCACTTGAGTGTCATTGGTGTCACGGTTCGCGGCCGGCGACGGAGAACGATGCGACGGTGAACGGGGTGGAGAACGCCGGGGAGAACTTGTGCCGTGGTTTGGCGACGGCGAATGAGATGCATGGCGCGGAGATCTGGAACCGGAACGAGGAGAGCGCGATCTTCGTGGAGAACGCGACTGGCTGCGTCGAGGAGAACGGGAGAACCTGGTGGAGAAATAATAAACAGAAATAAGGTTAAGATTTAAAGTTTCCCTGTTATCAAATTTTTGGTATCCCGAATTTTCACGTATTTGTAAAGAGCATGGTGTTGTTACTTAACTAGCCAAATTTCAAGCAATTGCGAGCATGGGAAGTCACCTTTTCAGACTGTTTTTATACGAGATTATACAGCTGCCGTTGCTCGAACATGTTCCGGACGCTTAGGTTGCGATTAGAGGAAGTGACGTCAAAGACTCAACACGTGGAGAAAACTTTCTATTGTAACTTATCGTATATTTCCATAAAGCTTTGTCACGTGTTGAGTCTCTGACGTCGCAATCACATACTTTTGCTGTGGAATCGCGGGTTCGCCTGGAACAAGTTTTGAGCAATGGCGGACAAAATTTGGGCGACTTTGGTGTCGGCACTAGATTATGCTCGAGATATGTACAAATGTGCGACTGCTAGCTTACAGTACAGCGGACAACTTTGGTAGGTGCCTTCGAAATAGATATGCTATGTAATATGCATTACCTCCGTTCTTCAAAAAAACCTACTTTAAATTTCGGTTTTTATTCAGAATTACTACTTTTAAAAGAACGAGGTACCGCCACTACTGGAATTGTTATTGTTAAAGCATTGTAAGCAGTAAATTATTAGGGGGTTAGGATCTTTGTTGTTTTGGGTAACAATTCCAGTGGTTTGTGGATTACAACGTGAGGAACAGCTGCTTCGAAGACACCTACCAAAGTTGTCCGCTGTAGTTGTCCGCTGCGATTTTTCTTGCAATTTCTGTCGCTTGCGACAATATGTTGCAACATTGCTTAGTGTGCATGTCCTTGCGATGGCGAAAGTCGGTCGCACAATATCAAATGTTTGATATTTGTGCGACAAAAATCGTAGTTTCTTGCGACAAATATCGCCTAGTGTGCGCCGGGCTTTAAGGCACTGTCAGACTATGTAATGTTTCATGCAACTTGTCTCGCAGACAAGTTGCAGATGGTATTGTGCAACGCTGATAAAAGTTTGAAAGGCATGTTTTCATTAGTTATTTGAGGCATAGACAAGGGTTTCTATTATTTATATAGTTATCTTGACTTTCGTGGAAAAACGACGAGGGAAAACTACCTTCTTGGCGATCGAGAACGGGAACGCCTTCTTTGTCCACCACCTCCTCCTCCTCCTCCTCCTCCTCCTCTGGTACTCTAAAGAACAAAACAAATCACCATGCTAAAGAAATATTACTCACAATAAATAAATGAATAAATAGTGGCTATCTCCCGTTTGGGGATTTTACATATTCGTAATATTTGGGTCTTCCTGAGCAAAATCATAATATATCTTGTCAGCCGAAAATTTCATCTTCATGGACTTTTTTGCTGTTGAAGTTATCAAATGTGATGTCACAAGAGGCATTTTGTGGAAAGTAACAAAAGAAAACTGGTTTGGAATGCCTCTTGTCATATCACATCTATGGTAACTTCAACAGCGAAAAACTCCATGAAGATGAAATTTTCGGCTGACAATATATTATGATTTTGCTCAGGAAGACCTAAATATTACGAATATGTAAAATACCCAAATATGAGATAGGCATATTAAAGGATTTATAACCATGAAAGGAAACCATATTTTGCAGTTTTAAATATTCAATTTAAGAAATAGAAAACATTTTCCGTGTTTACATACAGTTATAGAAACACGAGTGGAAGTTTGGGAGAACAAGAAATTAGTGGGAACACGAGCCCGTAGGGCGAGTGTTTCCACGCTATTTCGAGTTCTCCCAAACTCTCCACTTTTATGATACCTCAGAGAGTCTGATGCGTTTTCCCATGAGTTCCGTGCCATCTAGTTTTCGAATGGCTCTTTTCATATCTTCTTCGGAAGCAAATTCGACAACACTAAAAAAACAGAAAGAACATCATTACTTGCCACTTGCACACGGATGGTTGAGATGTTATCACTTGGCTCCTTACCCCTCTCCGGCACGATCTTTGTGACATTGTGAAAAGGTGACGTCACCAACCTGTCTCATGTAATCTTTTAAATCCTACAAGTGAAGCACAAGGTCCATTTAGTGTTTGCCTTGGTTCTTCATAAAACCAACATAACACTTGTCACACACTATGTAAACACTTTCGCTTGAAACTTTGGCCCCTTGTGTACCGGATGCAAAAATACATTACCTTACGACAGAAAATTTAGAATGCACTAAATGGACGATTTCAAGGTTATTGCCACCAATGTTGAAATGGGAGCATAGAGACTGGGACGAGCACAGTTTAACAGAGCACAATAAGATCATTAAGATGTGTAAAGTTGATTGTCCAGGTTGTGTTGATGCTTTACTAGACTCTGAAGATGACCGCCACTGAGGCCCCGTAGAAACATCAGTCACCAACAATAGTCTTTCTCAAGACTACTACAACCTGGACAATCACTTTACACATCTAATGATATGCCTAGGTTCAAACCATTTACTTCAGAGCACAATAACATTCCAAAAAGATGCAAAATCACCATATTTTCTTACTGTTCACAAATACTTGGATTTAAATTTACATTTGGCTTGATATTATGTTTTTGATCACAAGATGAAATCTACACATATGAAGATTTCCATCATGGTCGAGATCAGCGGACAGCTTTGGTAGGTGCCTTCGAAATAGATGTTATGTACTACCTCAGTTCTTTAAATTTCGGTTTTTATTCAGAAAGTTAAGCGCGGTTTTTAAAAGAACGAGCTAATACATAACATATCTATCTTTCTTTCTTCGAACACCCGTTCCTCACGTTGTAAGCCACAAACTACTGGAATTGTTAAAGCATTGTAAGCAGTTGGGGTTGATTACAAGTTGAGGAACGGCTGCTTCGTAGGCACCTACCAAAGTTGTCCGCTGTACTGTAAGCTAGCAGCTGCACATTTGACATATCTCGACCATGATCTAGTGCCGACCCTGTTAAATCACGCTTGTCCCAGTCTCTTTGCCCACATTTCAACATGGCGGCAATAACCTTGAAATTGTTGTTAACATGAATTATGAGATTTCACGTATTTAATTAACCTTATTTTGCAACATATAGGCAATCCGTGTTAATTAGCTGTTGCAGTAACTTAATGTTATATCGTTAGTCGAGGCTGGGGTACATTTCCCGTGTACTGTACACCCTAACACCCAACCTAATAACTTATATACAATTTCCCCTGAATATTTAAACTTTTTTACAGGTGGACTTGGGTCACCACTTACTATAAGAACAAGTTTTGTTATTGGTTAAAACAATAAAATCAACAAAGAAACCAATGTTCTATTAACCCTAACCGGTCCACCTTTCGTTGATTTCTTCCAAGTAGCCAATCACAAAACCTGTTCATTTAGGTACATACTTAGCAGCAGATTTAACCTATCTTTAGTTTTATCCGCAAATGCAAAGCTGTACAATAAGCAGATCAAGTCTACTTACAAAATTGTTGTTGATGTCAATCAAGTAACCTTACCTTTTCAGCAATAAACCAAACCTAAGGATCAGAGCCAATTGCCTAACAAGCTACTGTAGTAGCTACGACCATTCCACCTTAAAACTCTAAACCAGGGAATCATGCTGCTATTGCCAAATATGAGCAACCGCCGGAGAGCCCAGGGCGCTGTGTGGAGAGACGAGTGACCAAACTTAATATCAGCCAGCCTCAGCCGTAAAGCCAAGTGTAACGAGCGACGCCACTAATGCTACCACTTCATAACCAATTAAATCTAGACGCGCCCAATTTTTAAGAAAATCCACATTCCAGAACAAATTGCTGGTTGGACTTTGGTACGTGGGAAAACCAAAAACCAAAAACCAAGGGAAAAGAACCAGTTACCAAGGGAAAAGAACCAGTTACCAAGCCACTTGACACCAAGGCAACCAGTTTGCAGTCAATTAATTTAGCCTTGCCCAATTTAACCAATGCTAGCATGAATTTAACCAATGCCAGACCACCCGTGCTGACAGTGTCAGTGATACCACCTATGGTGTTGGTACAAAAGTAAAACTTGCTGAATTGGTCACAATGAAAGAACAGTACCGTATATCACAGCGTACAAGTTGACCTGGCACATAAGTCGACCCCCTAATTTTTGGGCAAAAAATTGTGATCTTTAGGATACCCTGTGTATAAGTCGAGTCCCCAAATTAAATAGTTACTGGTAGCAGACACAGAGTAATGTTCACAGAAATTTTAATAGCATAATACAACCAAAAGAAAATGGAGTATTTTACAGAAACAAATAAATATGCTTTTAATCGAACCTTAACAGTATTTACAACTTACTCTATAATAGTATGATAGTCTTGGAAAAAAAGGGATATTACAAACAAAGTGGCAATTCGATCAACAAACAGCGCAATTTGTCCTCGGTAACTTCTGAATTTTCTTTGTTGTTTCTGTCAGTCTCGAACGAGCTTTTCGTTAACACCATACTTACGTCAAGTCTTTAACCTGAAACTTGCTTCGTACTTTCATCGTTTTAATGTTGTATTTACTATTAACGTAGCAGGGGTTAACATGAAATGCTACTGCGTGCTATTTACATGTGTCGATTGACAGCGATAAGCTGATTGGCCCATTTCCTGACGCATCGAGAGGCGTGGGTATTGGTTTATCCGTTCTAGGTAATAGGTCATTGGTAATAGGTCCTAGGTAATCGACTTATACACCGTGATATACAGTAGTAGAAATATTGTCTTGCAATACAGTTTTTCTGAAAATTGACAAACATACCTCCTAGTAAATTAAGTACAGGCAGCCGAGCAGAAATTGCAGTTTGTCAAAAATTTAAAGGATGATATTTCTAACAAGAAACATGCCACCAAGACAATTAAATTTGTATTAAGAAACTCTGTCAAACCTTTGGCTTCTCAAAAATTATTTTGTGCGTAAAACTAACACCATTATACAAATATTTCAAACATCTCACCTGCCAGCCAGCTCTTGTTGATAAATTCTCAACCAAGCATCGCCATTCCGTATTGTACGGTGCACCATACCTAGTGTTTTGGAAACCAAAGGGCGTTCTTTATGAATCAAAAGACAAGGTTTGCAAAATGATTTTCACCAAAAATGAACATTTTACGTTTCACTAGAATAAATGAAGCATCAGGGTTCGAAATAGCAGCCGGCAATTTCTAATTTCAATATGTAACTCAACTTTGGGTTATCGGCAAAATTGCTTTTGTTATTTCGAACCCTGAGCATGGCACAGATTCACTTCATCAAGCTATGATCTACATCTATTTTTTGTCTGAGAGAACTACACTGGTCACATAGAAAAGCACATAGTGTTCAATATTCAAGTTCTTACTTATAAAGCACTGAATAAGCTCCTTATTTAAAATAATTAAGCCTACTAGATTACTTCCAGGGTTCAAATTAACAGTGTGCAATGTGCAATTTGCACATCGTTTTGGCCCAAATAGGATAAGTTGCACATCAACTTGCAAAACAATGTGCAGAAAAAATGGTCTCGGTATTGAACACAAAGAAATAGTTCTGACAAACTATAAGTTAACAGTCCTATTTCCCAAAGGTGGAAAAATTGTGTTCATTTCCCGCAGCCACGCAAAAATTGCTATTAAAATTGTAAAGAAAAGCATAATCGATTCAATGATGTTGATGCCATTTTTTGCATGTCTGCTTAAAGTGCCCTAGGAACGAATCACTTTCCCACATGCGCGCGCAATTTCCAGGGGCTGCCCGCACAAAATGGCAGCTGAATTTGATCTCTGTCGCGCATTTTAGTGATTCTATAAACTTTCCAATCTCTTAAACCAACAGGGACAACGGCAACCAAAAGTATCGCATGCCTAGCCTAGAATTCCTTTAGGCATTCAATTTCTTGCACACCATTATTTTGCTTATATTGAGAGGGCTGCTTGGATGTCATATTTTCGGGGGTAGGGGAAATGCACATAGCTTTTACTCAACTAATTTGAACCCTGCTAGATTACTTCAATCTGACACTGATACATTACACCTTATCTGTCCTACTGCAAGATTGAAGATCACATATTAATGTGCTAAATAAATGTTTAAAGAAAATAATTCTCACTTGTCACGGAAGGTGAATCCTCGCGATCCTCCACCACCACCACCACCACCGCCGCCGCCGCTGCCACCACTACCCCAGTCTCTCCTTCCCCCACCACCACCACCACCACTACTCCCTCCCCCGCCTCCACCACTTCTGTAACCGCTGGGTTTGGTTGGTCGAGCATGCTCCACTGTGACTCTGTAAAAATAGGAATATCATAAATTTAGAAATCTTGGGCACTTAGCAGATTTTCTTTCAATTTTCTATTGCTTCATTTATTTTACTTTTATAAGGTTAGTACCTTAATTTAAGTTTTTTTATTTGGGTTCGGGTTAGAATTACTTTATAGTTCAATTTGATATTAAATCACTGGCATATGTCCTAGTAGTTGGTTACTTCACTTGATCAATGTGCTATTAAATTAAGACCGTATTCTTTCTTTCGGGGAGAAGTATTAGATATCTCAAGACTAACCTATCTCCAAGCAAGTCCTTGTTGTTCAGGTCGTGTACGGCATCGTCGGCATCACGATAATCATCAAATTCCTAAAGACATGATACAAAACGTGTCACAACAAAGACAACAACATGGCCGAGAAAGGGCAGGTCCTCAACGAAGTGCATTTACAATTCAAAAATGGGAGTAATACGAGTTCAGTGTGGTATTAAATTAGCAACTAAAGAAACTCAGAGACACTCTTTAACGTTTGTAAGCCAAGGAAAGAGACAGATGGGCAGATTACTGGCTCTCAACTAAATCCGAAAGTATTAGTCTATATAAATGTGTTCAGGCAAATACTGGCTACAATCGTCCTTACTATAAACGCGAATCCATTCTTCATATTGATCTCGCGAATCCTCCCGTAGCCTTTGAAGAATCTTTCCACATCTCTCTCTCCAGCTCTGTGACTGAGACGACCAACGAAGACTCTTGCACCTCTCTCGCGACTCATTTTCTTCGAGTAGTTTCTCTTGACAATATGGCAAACAACCTAACCTTCTTCTCTTCCAAAAGCCACGCACGAAACTGATGCCACCTGACGTATCCCGAGAATCCTTGCGACATTTGTAAAGACTATTGACCAATCAGAAATGCTCAGAAATACGTCACATATAGAATTTAATATTCAAATATATTTTTAATAAAGGGTATAAAATACGGGGGAGGCTTTTCTTTATCTCTTTTCTTAACTTTTTTTCACAAACAGAAACCCTTCACAACAAATTAAAAGTACCATTAATGATAATTGCGTGGTTTCCAATACAAATAATCTTCCCATAGTTTATACAAAAAATGAATGTACTGAATTTTGTTGTTGTTTTAGGTAATTTTATGTGCATGATCTTGCAATGTCTTTTCATGTTTAATCGTTTTTCATTTTATTGCACTAGCTGCTTCATTTTTATTGAATAAATTGTAAAAATATAAACTACTATTAACTATGAAAAACATTTTTGTTGACCGAATGTCTTAAATTTTTTTTGATGACCCACCCCCTTGCACTCTGTTTTATTTTTTGGGTGATTATCGAAAGCCCCCCTCTAAAACTTATTGCTGAAAAATTATGACCCAGTATTAGAAAACCCATTAGGCGGGGGGTTAGGGTTAGGATCTAAGTTGTTTTGGGGTTAGCAGTTCCATGATGTATTTCATCATACAGACATGTCCAATCATATGATAGCAGTACAATCAGTGTTGCCAAGTCAAGTTTCGTAAAAATCCCAATAAAGGTCTGAAAATATCCAAGGTTCACCAGAGGTTTGCACCTGACTAGTTCCCAGGTCTCTATCGGCGTTTGAGTACTCTCTCCGACTCAAATAACCGAGAGGCTAGAGCTTTCAAATAGAAAATCTATTTCTTTAATTAAACATAAGTACAAATTCACACGCCTTTAAGGGTATTGAAATTGAAATCAGCTTTTTAAAACCGAAACTGTTTGCTCTGGAAAAATTTTCTGAAAATTCAAAATGCCGCCAGTCGCAGAGTTCTTTATGAAATCAAATCAAACTTGGCGTGTGAGTGGATCTCGTGCAACATTTCAAATGATCAGTAATTCATGGAGAAAACTGCACAAAGGAAATCATTATCGTGTCCGTGTTTAACTTGCATAGATATTGAAGGCAGAAATTACATAATAATTAATCAAACCTCGATTTTCTCGTAAACACTGATTTGTTTGAGGTGCTATATCTGAAACACTCAGAAGAGTGCTTCATCAGGATATCCAAACACCTCGAAGTTTGTTAAAAAAACTCGGCTATCTCTTCATCAGTCTTGAAACATCGCGAGTCAATTTGCCCCCCACTTTTCCCCCAAATATTCTTATTAATTTATTTTAGAATCTTTAAATATACTTTGAAAAAGTAATTATATGTAAGTGTATTTCAATTTTAAGAAACAAATAGTCTTGCAGCCATGCCCAAATAATTATTAGTGACCACACGAGCTTTGTTGGTGGGATGTGTTTGCTGCAGGCTTGCTGCAAATCTGCTGACAGTTTGTAGTGATAAACTGTTTATTTTGTCAAGGCTTAACAAGCTTGCAGAGCCAGTAAGTTAGTTGCAACTTGATATTGGTGCAGAACCGTAGGTCATCGTTGACACAATCCAAAAATGCTTGTTGATATAACGAATATCACAACGATTACCAACAAGCTTGCGGGGGAGAATACCCCGGACACCTGTAACGTGCCGAGTTACAACATACTAAATGCGCGAACGTTCAACAGAGTTGGAATGGAGAACCATTTATTAGAACAAAGTGCAATCTTATATAGCGTAACATTGCGTGGGAATCACACCCAAAAAGAACTACGTCAATTACATAATTTGCGATGACAACGACTAAACAAATGCAGGAAGGAACGAACTACGAAGTTTCTACCGCCTAATCTCATTATCATTACTACGTCAATGCAACATGCAATATGGAATCTACGAACGCCACACTATCCTCCCCCTTTAGTTTTCGTCCCGAAAACTGAATCAAAATACAGATACGTTCAAACGTAGTAGAAGAATAATACACATGCACATCAAAATACTCAAAGGTAATAAACTAAATCACGGCTTAGGTCTTATCACAGAACTTCAGTATTTGTTGTTAATATTAACTGTGCGTGCGTACGTGAGTGTGTGTGTTAGTATAATGTATTTGTTGTAATAAGTGATATAATAAGCGTATCACAGGCTGTGATATAGTAATATGTAAATGTTATAGTTATATATGTAATGTATTATGTATGTTTGTTAATTCTTAGGGTAAGACACCATGACTAGGGCTGAACATCCCTGTTGTGTCTTGCCTTGTGTATGTAAACACGAAAACAAATTAAAAAATCACACCTTGGTAACTCTACGTACATCTCGCGCGGGCATTTTCTCAACTTATTAAATAATTTTTGTTAATTTACGTACTACATAACCAGGGCGCCATAACTGTGGACTATTGCACTTCCGTCACGATTTATTGTACAACTGGATATCTCCCAGCCATTAATTATACGTTAATTATATTTCTGCATGCTTTTCCTCGTCCCTATCTCAGCTTAAAGGGCTATCTACTTCAATCATCGCATGCTCTCACAATCTGACACCCGTGTGCCTTGTGCTCAACTTACAAAATCTCAAAATACTCAACTAAACTTACAGTTACCACCTCGTTGGTCTGCCGTTACTACCGGACTTACTCTGCTTCTACCAACAATTCACAGCTGAATAGACGATTTACTTCTGGCGATCCGTATTACAATTCGTTACTTCCAAACGCGAAATAAAAAGCACATAAGTCATATAAGACAAAACGCAACGCACGCACTGACAGTTCGATACGATTCACGATTTTCCGCTTGTTCTTTACGATGTCGATGGTATCCAGTTCTTCCAATCCAGTCCTTTTTTCTCTCATTTATTTGACCACCATTCCGGTCTGGTACAAAACATTCCGTATTTATAAGATCGCCGGTGGATCTCCTTTCCAACTCTGTCTTTACTTCAGTCTATTTAACTTCATCTCATGCACCGTTGCGGATTCAATGTATATCACCAGTCGTTTCCATTCGCCATACTGCCGCTCGACACGATTCTCCTCTTCAACGTCTTCTCATGTGTCTTCAGATCTTTTTACACACACGCGTGCATGGATTATCCCAGCGCTGGTCACCAATTTGTAACGTGCCGAGTTACAACATACTAAATGCGCGAACGGAGGACCACACACAAAGAACCATTTATTAGAACAAAGTGCAATCTTATATAGCGTAACATTGCGTGGGAATCACACCCAAAAAGGAACTACGTCAATTACATAATTTGCGATGACAACGACTAAACAAATGCGAAGTTTCTACCGCCTAATCTCATTATCATTACTACGTCAATGCAACATGCAATATGGAATCTACGAACGCCACACACCCAAAATGGGGTCGTCACAGTTCAGTTTGCCCATATGTATATGCAGGTTTTGATGGAATGCTAACACGCCATTTTCGTAACCGCCCTAATTTGCCAACATTCTCAGAAAGTGTTTCGAGTAGTCGATTTGTCATCAAAATGGTACAAGTTAACGTTTCCTGTCTGAAACCTTCTCTCAGCATTTCAACTAGACTTGCTCCAAGTCTGCCTCTTGGTGTTTCGAGACGGGTTTGTAAACCCGTGGCTCAAATAAACCCGTCTCGAAACAAACCCATCTCGAAACACCAACAGGCTCCAAGTCTGCATAGTCAGCAAGTCTACATTTCAACTTTCAAGTATCTGTCAACAGCAGAGCTAGCTTCCGCTATCGTTACCAAGTACCAACATAAATTTCGCGCGACATCGACTATCGTATAGAACCTAATTTAAATCGGTTTGTATTCTGTCAGGCATTTCGTCCTATCGATAGTTTACGTTCTCGGAGTTGTTGTCGATTCGTTTTTTTTCTTACTTTATGTTAATGTTTTTAAATTTTGTGTGTCCTGCCATACATATATAGCTATTAGCACATTGTATACTGGCGAACTATGTATGTAATAATAAATCATTAGAAAAGAACTATTCAACTACTGACATATAGAGAGCGAAGGTTCAAACACATTGTTTTATGGTGTTTAAATTAGTACAACTTCATGAGTGTGTTCAGTTCGACTACTACCAGTGTTAGTAAATATATAATTGACACGATACTGTCTATGATTACTCAATACCAAGCGAAGACCACGCTTTGACACGATACTGTCTATACGATTATTCAATACGAAGCGAAAACCACGCTTGTTATGGCGAGAATGATGAGAACCACGATATGAAGCGATTGCATGCATCCAGCTATATTCCCAAACAATTGTTCTACGACATACTCGTTTGGATTGGCCGTTCCCGAGAAGTTAAAATGCAGACAAGGGCCCTCGCTCGGCTTGGTGTACTTGAAGGAGTCATCCCACATGCTTTCGCACAAGTCTCGGCCGTCCTTGTAGACTTTCTTGAACGTTTGACATGTCGATGTGTTCTTACAGCTATTCGCCCAGTACTCATTCAGGTCGAAATCTTTTAGCCAATTCTTGGCGCAAGTCTTGTCGTCGCCGCACGCATCGAACCAGTCGTCGCAATAATGCGAGCAGACCGGTGCGTCGTTGAAAGCCTGTGGTTCGTTTTTGTCTTCCCAATGAGCGACAAACGGCGAACAACGGTAGAAGCATTCTACGCCGACCATGAAGTCCTGGCATCTCTTGCTCAGATTGCCGCACAACGTCCAGCTGAACGAGTCGATCTTTTGAACCACCGGCACTGCTAGCTGGTTGGTGAAGTTGGCTGTACAGCATGTTCTTTCTTTGAATATATGACAAGCTTTATATTCGGGTCCCTCTGGGCCAGGCGCTTTTTTGTGGTTGTACCCTGGAAGACATCTACCTCCAAATACAGTTGCCTCGCTAGGACTACTAGCAGCAAGGAAGAGATAGATTATTACTACCAGGGATGGACGGAACTTCGTCTTCATGTTGAGTGAGTGAAGTTCTCTGCTGGTCGAGTGAAGTGATTGAGGATGAATTAGTGATGATGTAAGGCTGTTAGTGGACACGTGTTGAGTCCAATCATGCATGCATGAATATGAATGAATTTCTTTGTATTGTTTCCAAGTAACAGATCTTTATCGCTATCTGTCTACTGAGACATTTGTAAACATATAGCTGTTGGTGGTCTGTGTAAACGTTAATTAATATGGTGGTTAGACAAAAAAGTATTTTATCATCTGATTAACGTGCTGAAATTGACGAGAATTTTTTTAAATACATTTTTCTTGGAAAACCTTGATGTTACAGAAATGGTGAGTATTTTTCGAGTTTCTAGTATTAAATACAAACTATCTCCAATTTCCAGGCTTTGAAACCGATACAACCAACTACAATAGTGAATAGCATGAAGAGGATACAACTTCAGACCCGACTGAAAGATCTTGAATTTCTATTTTTTTGGCCCTGGATATTTAGTTTAAACCATAAAAATCACTCGATGCGCAAAGGTCAAAGATGACGTTGGTCTTAAATTTGATATTGGCTGTGTTTAGGCTAGCTTTCGCTTTAGGATTATTAGACCTGTTCTTGAAATGATAGGGAAGGTCCGTTTAATTGAGTCCTCTCTTCTAGCCTTGTCCTAACTCTTTGTGAGTTCGAATGCTGAAACTGGCGGTCGATTTTTACCATTATTTTTACCCAACATAACTATGAATTGAATCAACATCATTTATTTATTCGTTAAATCACTTTGTCTTTGTCACCACCAACTAAGTTAAAATGTATGACATATACATAACAATAGACCATTTTCACCTGTTTCGTAGTTGGAGGGCAAATGCTTATAACAACAATTTGAAAAGAATATTATAAGTATTGTACCATGACAAGAGGGAAATTAGTGATTTGTCTCCAAAAACCGAGGGAGGATTTGTGGAAGTCTGTTACACAATGTAATTTTTCGTGCAACTTGTCTCGCATAGAAGACACTCGAGATATGGGAAATTGCAGGAAATATTGGCTCTCTTTCCTGACGGGCTGAAAGACATCCAAAATTGGAAATAACCATAACTGTTGCTAAAGCTATACATTTTCTGAAAGCCCAATATATAAACCGGCTTTTACTATCTGCATGCCACGGGCCCACGAGGGCTAAAACACTCGCAGCGAGCTTGCGAGTGCTCGCAGCGAGCTGCGAGTTGCTTCGTGTGAGGACTGGAAATGCGCCTTAAAGTGCCTATATGCAATGAAACATTCAGTTGTAAAATAACTCTTTTGTTTGAAAGAACTCTTGAGACTATAAAGACTAACCTTTTACAACTTTTTCATATCTCAGTTCACTCTTGAGATATTAAGATTTGTTTAATATGTAAATGATCATACTTATGACATCACAATGCATAATGACTTATTGAAAAATTCTGCATACTTTACCATTATCACATGGAATCGTTTGATGATTTGCATATTTGATGTTATTAGATACATCCACTATGACTACACGGATCAAGGATTTCTTTTCAATTTTGTCCTGAGTACCCAATGGCGGGATAAGATTTCCGCGGAAAGACTGAGAACTAGTTGTTCCAGGGTTAGTACGAAGGTTGAGTACAAGGGTTAATATTAGGGTGATGGTGAGTCAAAACAACTCTCATACAAACTCTTGTCTACCAACTCTCATCAACTCTCATCTTTGTTTGATCAGGAGTAAGGAGAATCAAAACAACTCTCATACAAACTCTTGTCTACCAACTCTCATCCTTATTTGATCTGAAGCAAGGTGAGTCAAAACAACTCTCATACAAACTCTTGTCTATCAACTCTCATCCTTATTTGATCAGAAGCAAGGAGAGTCAAAACAACTCTCATACAAACTCTTGTCTACCAACTCTCATCCTTATTTGATCAGAAGCAAGGTGAGTCAAAACAACTCTCATACAAACTCTTGTCTATCAACTCTCATCCTTATTTGATCAGAAGCAAGGAGAGTCAAAACAACTCTCATACAAACTCTTGTCTACCAACTCTCATCAACTCTCATCCTTATTTGATCAGAAGCAAGGAGAGTCAAAACAACTCTCATACAAACTCTTGTCTACCAACTTCTATCAACTCTCATCCTTGTTTGATCAAGAGTAAGGAGAGTCAAAACAACTCTCATACAAACTCTTGTCTACCAACTCTCATCCTTATTTGATCAGGAGTAAGGAGAATCAAAACAACTCTCATACAAACTCTTGTCTACCAACTTCTATCAACTCTCATCCTTATTTGATCAGGAGTAAGGAGAGTCTAAACAACTCTCATACAAACTCTTGAGTACCAACTCTCATCAACTCTCATCCTTATTTGATCAGGAGTAAGGAGAGTCAAAACAACTCTCATACAAACTCTTGTCTACCAACTTCTATCAACTCTCATCCTTGTTTGATCAAGAGTAAGGAGAGTCAAAACAACTCTCATACAAACTCTTGTCTACCAACTCTCATCCTTATTTGATCAGAAGCAAGGAGAGTCAAAACAACTCTCATACAAACCCTTGTCTACCAACTCTCATCAACTCTCATCCTTGTTTGATCAAGAGTAAGGAGAGTCAAAACAACTCTCATACAAACTCTTGTCTACCAACTCTCATCAACTCTCATCCTTATTTGATCAGGAGCAAGGAGAGTCAAAACAACTCTCATACAAACTCTTGTCTACCAACTCTCATCAACTCTCATCCTTATTTGATCTGAAGCAAGGTGAATCAAAATAACTCTCATACAAACTCTTGTCTATCAACTCTCATCAACTCTCATCTTTGTTTGATTAGAAGCAAAGCTTTTGTGTAAAACAAAGATGAGAGTTGATGAAAGTTGGTCGACAAGAGTTTGTTTGAGAGTTGTTTTGATTCTCCTTGCTTCTGATCAAACAAAGATGAGAGTTGATGAAAGTTGGTAGACAAGAGTTTGTATGAGAGTTGTTTTGATTCTCCTTGCTTCTGATCAAACAAAGATGAGAGTTGGTAGACAAGAGTTTGTTTGAGAGTTGTTTTGATTCCCCTTGCTTCTGATCAAACAAAGATGAGAGTTGATGAAAGTTGGTAGACAAGAGTTTGTATGAGAGTTGTTTTGACTCTCCTTGCTTCTGATCAAACAAAGATGAGAGTTGATGAGAGTTGGTAGACAAGAGTTTGTATGAGAGTTGTTTTGACTCTGCTTGCTTCTGGTCAAACAAAGATGAGAGTTGATGAAAGTTGGTAGACAAGAGTTTGTTTGAGAGTTGTTTTGATTCTCCTTGCTGCTAATCAAACATACCAGCACTCAACCTTGTTTGACCGCAGCCTAAAGGTCGGGTGACACGTGCGATTTTTTTCTCGCGCCGGCAACGCAACGGGTCAAATTTCATTGCGTTGCCGGCGCGAGTGATGAAATTCCACGTGTCGCATAGCTGGCGCGGTAACGCAATTGTAACCCGATGCGTTCGGCAATCGTTGCGGAAAGTTGAAATGTTTGAACTTTCGGCAACGATTGCCGAAAATATCAAATTACCCAGGCATTGTTTCAGCAGGAAACGCAATGATTATTTTAAGCCAGCCAATGAAATTCGCTTTTGTATGGCCAGTGTGCTGTAGCGCAGGCTCGTTTCTTTCTGTTTCTATTCCTAAACAAACAAACATGGACGAGTATTTCTGCTGGCTTGATTGATTCACGCATTACTGTGTCTTTCTTGTAAAGCGTTTCAGATAGGTTATCAACTATCTTTTTGAAATGTTCAAAATCCATTCGCATAAATTTCTCAAATCCTGGTGTGTCTGACTGAAATAACCTTTGTTGTTTCTCTCTAGTTTTTCTTCTTTTATATCCTCTTCCTCATCCTCTTCCAACAAAAGCATTGCTATGACCACGAGTTCTTTCTTCGACGCCATGTTGGTGTGATGTTGGCAAAACACTAGTTCCCTGTTTTTTCATGTTAATAATTCCGACGCGGCTAAGCTATCATTGCTCGTGTAACCACTTCGCTCGCGCGGGCAACGTAATGAAATTTGACCCGTTGCGTTGCCGGCACGAGAAAAAAATCGCACGTGTCACCCGACCTTAAGTATAGAGATTGCACCGTATTGTATTGTATTGCACTGTATTGTATTGTATTGCATTGCATTGAATTGTATTGCACTGTATTGTATTGTATTGTATTGCATTGCATTGCATTGAATTGTATTGCACTGTATTGTATTGCACTGTATTGTATTGCACTGTATTGTATTGTATGTTGAGACGTTTTTAAATTCAATCTTTTTAAAATATTTCGTATTTACGGATCCAGCCGCTGCTATGATATTGTTGTTTGTTACTGCTACCTATCCTCTTGAGATATGTGAACGAGTAGTCCTGTGAGAACAACGTTTGCGGAGATGTCAACACACCACTCTGCACTATCTAACTGTGTCTTACTGTTCGGAGACATCGTCGTCGTCGTGTAACTGTCGGACGGCAATCGTAACTCGAAGGCAACTTGAGTGCTCGACCTTTTACCAGAAGTTATATCTGTAAACCTAAGGATGGAGAATGGATGGGGGTTATCACCTATCACTATTATAATCATCGTCATTCTCATTCTCTCCCATCGTCATCATCGTCCTCGTCCACTTCACTCTACTCTTCCTCATCGTCATCATCCTCCTCCCTCTCCTCACCACTATCTTCCTCCTCATCTCCTTCATCCTCCTCATCTCCTTCCTCCACCTCCTCCTCCTCATCATCCTCCTCCTTATAATCATCCTCGTCATCATCATCCTCCTTATAATCATCATCATCCTCGTCATCATCATCCTCCTTATAATCATCATCCTCGTCATCATCATCATCCTCCTCCTTATAATCCTCCTTATCATCATCATCATCATCATCCTTATCATCATCCTCCTCCTCATCATCATCCTCCTCCTCCTTATCATCATCATTATCACCATCCTCCTCCTCCTCATCATCCTCCTCCTCCTTATCATCATCATCTTCATCCTTCTCCTTATCATCATCATCATCTTCATCATCATCATCATCCTCATCATCCTCCTCATCCTCATCATCATCCTCATCCTCCTCCTCATCGTCCTCCTCATCATCCTCCTCCTTATCATCATCATCATCATCATCATCATCATCATCATCATCATCATCATCATCCTTATCATCATCATCTTCATCCTCCTCCTCCTTATCATCATCATCATCATCTTCATCATCATCCTCATCCTCATGTTCATCCTCATCATCCTCTACTCCTTATCATCATCATCCTCATCATCCTCCTCCTCCTTATCATCATCATCATCATCATCCTCCTCCTTATCATCATCTTCATCCTTCTTATCATCGTCATCTTCATCATCATCATCATCCTCCTTATCATCATCATTTTTATCCTCCTTATCTTCATCATCATCATCCTCCTCCTCCTTATCATCATCCTCATCATCATCTTCATCATCATCATCCTCCTCCTTATCATCATCTTCATCATCAGCTCCTCCTCCTTATCATCATCATCATCTTCATCTTCATCATCATCATCATCATCATCATCATCATCATCATCATCATCATCATCATCATCATCATCATCATCATCATCATCATCATCATCATCATCATCATCATCATCATCATCATCATCATCATCATCATCATCATCATCATCATCATCATCATCATCATCATCATCATCATCATCATCATCATCATCATCATCATCATCATCATCATCATCATCATCATCATCATCATCATCATCATCATCATCATCATCATCATCATCATCATCATCATCATCATCATCATCATCATCATCATCATCATCATCATCATCATCATCATCATCATCATCATCATCATCATCATCATCATCATCATCATCATCATCATCATCATCATCATCATCATCATCATCATCATCATCATCATCATCATCATCATCATCATCATCATCATCATCATCATCATCATCATCATCCTCATCATCATCCTCCACATCATCATCATCCTACTCATCCTCCACATCATCATCTTCCTCCTTATCATCATCCTCATCATCATCTTCCTCCTTATCATCATCATCCTTATCATCTTCCTCCTTATCATCATCCTCCTCATCATCATCCTCGTCCTTATCATCATCATCATCTTCATCATCATCATCATCCTCATCCTCATCCTTCCTCCTCCCCTCCTCAACATCCTCATCCCTCCTCCTCATCATTGTCGTCTTCGTTCTTATCAAGAACAACTTACAAGAAGCTCTTTTGGTTGCTCAATGCAGTTGCACAGCCAACACTTGGTGACATACGAACTTTCTTGTCGCTATTTCCACTGACCACGTGATTGTTTTTACGAGGTGGTAAAACAGTACCCCTGTCCAGCGTTCTTCGTATGGCACCCACGTGAACTCCAATGTAAGCCACGTGATAACGGCAGAAAACTTGCGTAGAGTTGACGTTCGGAGGAAGCCTGGAAAATGAAAAGAACTCAACTGAACAAATGACTAAAGAAGATATCGTCGAGCTCTATTACTAGCTTAGGAAAAGCGGGTAAGTCTAGATGGGAATCGAACTCAGACGGCAGAGCGAAGGTTACACATGTGTACAACCTGTAACCTTCTGGTGACCAGTGAGATGCTCTAACCATTGAGCTACATGAACTAAGATGGTAGAGTGAAGGTTACACATGTGTACAACCTGTAACCTTCTGGTGACCAGTGAGATGCTCTAACTATTGAGCTACATGAACTAAGATAGTAGAGTAAAGGTTACATATGTGTACAACCTGTAACCTTCTGATGACCAGTGAGATGCTCTAACCATTGAGCTACATGAACTAAGATGGTAGAGTGAAGGTTACACATGTGTACAACCTGTACCCTTCTGGTGACCAGTGAGATGATGCTCTAACCATTGAGCTACATGAACTTAGATGGCAGAGCGAAGGTTACATATGTATACAACCTGTAACCTTCTGATGACCAGTGAGATGCTCTAACCATTGAGCTACATGGACTAAGATGGTAGAGTAAAGGTGATTTCTTGAAGTGGTTGTATGCCAACTGATAACAGATCAAGAGTCCTATTCACATTACTCACCTTAATTCAAATTTACACCAGCCGAGAGGTCGACGATATTCTTGAGGAGGTTCACCGCTGACTGCATCTGCAGACTCACCGCGGGCAGCAGAACAGTTTGCACAGTAGCAAATGATGGTCTTCGTAAAATATTGTTCTGGAAAAAATAATACATGGAAAAAAGATTAAGTAGTTTGGAAATGAAACCAGGAGGCAATTGGTGCTGTAGTCGTCGCCGTCGTCGTCGTCGTTGTTGTTGTTGTTGTTTTTGGTTTTGTTATTGGTTTTGTTATTGTAGCTGCTGCTAGTGTTGTTGTTGTTATTGTTGTTGTTGTTATTGTTGTTAAATGACTCCATGTGCTCCACACGTGTTTCACTCACCAGGTATACCCAATGTAACTTGAAATCTTTCACAGCATTGTTTATAATCACAGTGTTCGCAGGAAAAATCTTCGCCTGTGAACGAGAAATTATCGAAATCAACTGCGTGACGGAGGTTTTGGAATCGGAGTATCGTATTTTTGAATGATTTTTTTCTCAAAAATGGCGGCCTTCGATTTACCAAAATATTTATCAGTCTAGTTCGGTAGAATGTACATACTTTGTTGATACTCCCCCAGTGGCTTTTCAGTAACAATTATAAATTTTTGTTCAGCTCGAACGCGGCCGAGTCTAAGGTATGTCAAAGGCGCCGCAGGCTGCCACCACACGACCCATGTCTGACCACGGAGCACAGCTAAGATCTAAGGGTTGATTTTACTGAAGGAGGAAAACCCTCGAAGCACGGGAGAGATCAACTAATAACTCTACTCACATGAGTTCCAAGCTCGAGAATCAACACAAGGTTATTCCCAGATGGTCACCCATCCAAGTACTAACCCCGTCCGACCGGGCTTGACTTAACAGTGAGTGGTAGTGCCCTAATAACATATGCTCCCTATAGATTGTTATTAGAGACCTTTAGATTTGAGGACGAAGATGAGTACGAAGACGAGTTTACCATTGCGCATGGTTCTTTTCCATTGTTGTTTCTCCACTGCGCAGAAAAGTTCGTCTTCGTACTCGTACTCGTACTCAATCTAAAGGTCGCTATTAGCAGGTGATGACCAGGGCCTCCGAGAGACAGGACGCCCCCCCCCCCCCCCCTCCCTCTCGGCGGTCCTGGTGATTACTGTATTACATATAAACCTACCGTCCACTGGTGGTTTTTCTTCATTTCTTTCTTGTTTCTCACCCTCTTCTAGTCTGCCATTACTAGTTCGAAGTTCAGGTACTTTGTTCGACGCCATAACAGACACCTGTTCACATCGACCATAGAGATCTAACATGGCGTACTTTACGCCGGCTATCTCATGATCAATATAGCCGTGATCAACATCGTTCACAATGATATGCACACGACAATCATCATCACAGATCACGCCAACTCTGTCACCTTCACGAAGTTCATCAAAATTACACTCATAGTTAAATTCAGTCTGGAACAAATAAAACAAATTGGACCACATTTTTGTTAAAGGTTCTTTGAGCTTCCTCACCTTTCTCTGGACTTTTCCCACTTTTCTTTTTTCCTAGCTCGTGTTACATTTCCTTTTCTTACCTATCAAATCGTATCCTAATATATCCTATCGTATCCTATCGTATCCTATCGTATCCTATCGTATCCTATCGTATCCTATCCCATCCCATCCTATCGTATCCTATCGTATCCCATCCTATCGTATCCCATCCTATCGTATAAAATCGTATTCTATCGTATCCTATCGTATCTTATCGTATTCTATCGTATCTTATCGTATTCTAACCCATCCTATCGTATTCTAACCCATCCTATCGTATTCTATCCCATCCCATCCTATCGTATCCTATCCCATCCTATCGTATCCTATCCTATCGTATCCCATCCCATCCTATCGTATCCTATCGTATCCCATCCTATCGTATCCCATCCTATCGTATAAAATCGTATTCTATCGTATCCTATCGTATCTTATCGTATTCTATCGTATCTTATCGTATTCTAACCCATCCTATCGTATTCTAACCCATCCCATCCTATCGTATCCTATCGTATCCCATCCCATCGTATCCTATCGTATCCCATCCCATCGTATCCTATCCCATCCTATCGTATCCTATCGTATCCCATCCCATCCTATCGTATCCTATCGTATTCTATCGTATTCTAACCCATCCTATCGTATTCTATCGTATCGTATCCTATCGTATATCCTATCCCATCCTATCCTATCCTATCCCATCCTATCCTATTCTATCCCATCCTATCGTATCCTTTTCTATCCCATCCTATCGTATCCTATCGTATTCTAACCCATCCTATCGTATCCTATCCTATTCTATCCCATCCTATCGTATTCTATCCCATCCTATCGTATCCTATCCTATCTTATCCTATCGTATCGTATCCAATCCTATCATATCCTATCGTATTCTATCCCATCCTATCGTATTCTAACCCATTCTATCCCATCCTATCGTATTCTATCGTATTCTATCGTATCCTATCGTATTCTAACCCATTCTATCCCATCCTATCGTATTCTATCGTATTCTATCGTATTCTATCATATTCTATCGTATTCTATCATATTCTATCGTATTCTATCCCATCCTATCGTATCCTATCGTATTTTATCCCACCTCATATCATCTCACTTCACCCCACCTCATCTCACCTCACTTCATCCCCACCCCGTCAAACACCTCAGTTCTCCTCTCATCTCACTCCACCTCACATCTCATCTAGCATAAATCTCCTACCTTCACTCCGTTGATATAAATTTGCGACCCATGAACAAGTGTACAAGAATTAAGTGACAAGGCCGTGGTAGGAAGGTTTAGTTTTTCCAACGAATGAACACCAATAATACCAACGGCAACAGAACCAGACCAACTAAGGTTAAGAGAATCAACACGCACCTAAAACAACGAGAAAATAATCATACGGCAAAATGCTAAAATAAGTCTTAAGCTAAGACCAGGTTCATGTTATCCTCGTTCGTGGTCATGCTTATCTACTTGGGTCTTGTCTGCAAACCTGAAACATTTCCTTATTGGCCAGCGGTTTACGACTAAATACCAGTCCTTCGTTGAATCCCGTCTTCCTACGAGCTGTAGTGAAGGAAACGTCCATGATTATGTTGAGGCCATAATTTGAATGAAAGCTTAACCTGATGGAGGGAAAGAAAGCAACTAAGTAATTAAGGAAGGAAGGATGGAGGAAGGAAGGGAGGAAGGAAGGGAGGGAGGAAGGGAGAAAGGGAGGAAGAAAGGACGGAAGGAAGGAAGGAAGGAAGGAGGGAAGGAGGGAGGAATGAAGGAAGGGAAGGATGGAATGAAGTGTAGAATGGCTGGAAGGAAGGAAGCAAGCAAGCAAGCAAGCAAGCAAGCAAGCAAGCAAGCAAGCAAGCAAGGAAGGAAGGAAGGAAGGAAGGAAGGAAGGAAGGAAGGAAGGAAGGAAGGAAGGAAGGAAGGAAGGAAGGAAGGAAGGAAGGAAGGAAGGAAGGAAGGAAGGAAGGAAGGAAGGAAGGAAGGAAGGAAGGAAGGAAGGAAGGAAAGAAAGAAGGTAGGAAGGAAGGAAGGAAAGAAGGAGAGAAGGAAGGAGAGAAGGAAGGAAGGAATTGACAGCACACTAAACTTACTCTGGTACTGCTGGTTCAGGTTTCTACAAGAGAGAAAATAGAATTACAAAAATTACATATCAATTGTAAAATATTGGACGAGTTAAGCAACTATTTAACATGTAACGAAATCAATAATAGAAAAACACATACCAACGGTTGGTTAGTGGTAATCTCTTCGTCTGAACTGACATCGCTTGCCCACATAACTAAGAAGAATATTATGAATAAGCATTTATACAATCCCAAAAATTTGGATTGTACAATTTTTCAGTTTTTTTCTTTCGTAATTCCTCCCCCTTACATCCCTTCCCTTCCTTTCCATTTCTTCCTTCCCTTCCTTTCCTTTCCATTAAATTCCATTCCTTTCCATCCCTTCCCTTCTTCCTCCCTTCCCTTTCCTTCCCATTCCATTCCTTCCCTTCTTCCTTCCTTCCTTCCTTCCTTTCCTTTCCATTCCTTTCCATCCCTTCCCATCCCATCCCATTCCATCCCTTCTTTCTTTCTTTCTTTCTTCCTTCCTTCCTTTCTTCCTTCCTTCCTTCCTTCCTTCCCTCCCTTTCCTTTCCTTTCCTTTCCATTCCTTTCCTTCCCTTCTTCCTTCCTTCCTTTCCTTTCCTTCCCTTTCCTCCCCTCCCCTTTCCTCCCCTCCCCTTCCTTTCCTTTCCCTTCCCTTTCCTCCCTTCCTTTATTCCACTTCCCTCATCCGTCCATCCCATCTTCTCATAGGATGCGATAGGATACTCGAGAAATAACGTTTTCATGCTCGTATGTTATGCTTCTGGATGCCGCCATAATTTAGAGTTTGCTCGACGGCTCACACTAGATACCAAGCAAGAGTTTCCTTTCAATTTTGACGTCATTGAGTGCAAGGAACAAAACACAGGCACTCAATGACGTCAAAATTGAAAAGAAAACACCCGCTGAACATCGAGTTTGAGCCGCCGAGCAAACTCTAAAATGGCGGCGTCCAGAAGCATAAAATACGAGAATGAAAACGTTATTTCTCGAGTACACAAGCAGATACCATAAAACTATTAAAATTTCTAAACATTATACGTAAAGGCCTTTTACTTAAAAGTAATTTATTTTTTGGGTACAGTTCCCTTTTAAACTAGATATAAAACACATTTTTACGCTTTATCGCTTTACGTTTTATCTACACTTTAAATTCAAAAAATTAAACTTACTTCGGTTTGTCGTGTTGACGATTGAGATACTCTGAGTACTACCATACACGTCCACTACACCAAACACACCCTGCAAGGCATCAACTACTACAGTAAGGTAACATTTGACAGTGTTTTTATTTATTTATTTATTACGATACGCCATTGGTAAATTAAGGTGTTCGGACGTATTCCGTTCCTAAACAACCAGCTAAGGACAGGTCATTTAGTGTCCAATTAGGCTTCACGAGTGGACAATAAATTCAAGGTATAACCAAGATATTTTATGTGTGGAATATGTTGGCAAACTTCTTTCGTCTGGTGACGTATTTGATGACGTCACCATGACGGAGACGTCACCATGACGGATGACGTCACCATGACGTCATCAACAAACACAAAAACTATAATTTTCGTCATTTTTGACAGTGTGCTATATTTTTTGGTGTCATATAAACCTAAATTACTTCCTACAAAAACGGACGTATGGATTCATTGATAAATTAAATAAAAACGAAGTTATGAAAATTTTATTGTGTTTATTGACCTTAAAAATCCGATATCTCGGCTAATTTTTAAAAATTAAATTAAAAATTAAATTAAAATCTGTGATTAAAATAAAAAATTAAAATATGCGCATGACTGCTATTGTCCCACAAGCGGTTGTCACCGGCAATCGCTTGGGTATAATTAGTTCTTGGGTATAATTAGTTCTTGGGTATAATTCGCTACACTGATGAGCTGTGGAACAGAGAAACACGTGTCTGTAGATTGTACTATATACAGGGTGTATCAAAAAAGCGCAACCTCGGAATTTCCCAAGAAATCCACTGTGTTCTTAAACACAAAAGATTTTCGCCCCTGGGAATTTAAAATAGCTTGTAATCGTATTCCAGGGGCATAACTGTCTAATTACTACAAACTCGAGCACGTAAAGCAGAATTGAATCGAAATTTATGCATTTATTTAATGGAAAGTTGTTTAGTTTACAAGTATCAACAACAGTTAAATTCCCAGAGGCCTAAAATCTTTTGTGCTAATAAAAACAAAGTGGATTTCTTGGGAAATTCCGAGGTTGCGCTTTTTTTTATACACCCTGTATATAAATACAGTGTGTATAAAAAAAACCGCTACCGGAAGCAACTGTGAATTAGCATTTTTTTCAAAGAACCCATTGTAATAGTTTGAAGGCTTAGACACCTCTGAGCAACGAATGCGTAAAAAATAACTTGGATTGCATTCGTATTGAAAACTGCTTTCTCTCTTCTTGATTAACGCAGCGCTTGGACCATCTTAATTTCCCAGGTGTATAATTTTTTTTTAAATTACAATAGGTCTCTTTAAGAATGCTAATTCATTTTCTAAGGGTAGCGTTTTTTTTTATACACACTGTATATATATTCTGTTGTTCTTACAGTGAAGGTGTGCTTGCCCTTGTATCAAGGTGAACCATTCGTAACTTTGTGGTGAAAAGAAAACAAAGTTTGTAACATGGCGCTAATCTCTAATGGCTTACCGGTGGAATATTAGTGGCAGCAATCCCTTTGTGTTTACTGTCAATGTAGATATGTAATGAATTATCGTAGTGTCGTTGAATGCCTACGCGAGATCCTTCCTGTATAAAATGATTGAAGTTGAAGTCATGAGCATTTATATACTACATAGAATTAGGGGCCAATTAACAGGAGGCGAGTTGGCCCGGTTAACCGAGTTGGCCCCTCTTAGGCTAGGTTTACACTAGTACGGTACGGTAAGTGATCCGTTAAAAAATCAATACGTTTCTTTGTTGTGTTTACACTGTACCTGCCTAATCCGGAGTGGTTTGCCGTAGCGTAGTCACTACGCCAAGCACTCCGGATGTAAATCACTACGCTACGGCAAATTTAACGTAGCGTAGTAGTGTAAACATATGCATACGCGTTTAAAATGTTGGCGGGTAAAAATGTAGCCTGCGTACAGACGCTCGCGGGCGCACAAAAAGGCGGCGCTAAGTCTGTGTTTTTCAAAATTCAAATTTCACAGACTATGACGTAGGCTAGTAAAAATGTCGCCAGGTTATTTTGGTTGTTTATCGGCAGCAATGTTAATAATTTTAGCTGGTTTATATGGTTATATGCAAGCATTAAACCTCTCTGCAATCGCGAGTGCGGAGAGCTTCCGGCGAAAAAGAAAACGGCTTGTAAACATGCTTGACATCAGCTTTTCGCTTCGCCATTTTGTAAAATATGTCGGGCAATACGCATGTGCGTAGTAAAAAAACTGCTGATGTCAACGAAAAACCTAGCTTTGTCCTTTGTAGTGTAAACAGACGTAAATTTCACAACGGTACGCCACTAGTGTAAACCTGGCCTTAGACTAACTCGCGAAAACGTCTTCACGAAGACTAATTTATTTATTAAGTCTTCGCTATACGTCTCAAAATACACAAACAAGGTTTCGATGCTCTATCTGAGTTCATTTCAGCTATATTTATTCACACAATCAAGTAAACAAACGCGCGACAGAACGAGCCAAACCGTTTTTAGGCCCACTTTGCTGGGTCAACTCGGCAAAAGGTGAAATTTTCAACTCGCATTCCTATCAATTTAGTTAAGAAGATATGGCTAGTTGAAGTTGCATCTACTTTCCTGCATGAGGAACTAAATAGTTTATTTCGACTAATTTTCATCCAAAGAGCATTCACAACAGCTATCACTATGTGATCGCCATCAAAACAACTCCACTGCCAATAAAGATTCGCTCAATGACGTCACATTTTCAAAACCAATATGGCGTCAAAATCCTCAAATTTTCAACTTCAACTATCCATATTACATTTGTATTTTGGCTGCAGGAGTACCCAGATCATTTTCCAAAAACACTTTATGTATAGTAATAATAAAATAGTTCTAGCCACACCTGTAGTCTGTCCAACGACACGCCATAACCTCGAATCTTCTCACCATCTTTGAAAATATCAGAACCACAAAGAAACACGGTGTTGTTTCTTAAGTCTCCAATCTGTGGCGGAACTTGAGAGAGAGGAAGGTTGGTTGACGTCACGCCAATACAAAACGATCCAGTCCACTTCTGATCCATTTTGTCAATTCGTATCTTTAAATTAAAATTATCTAAATATTAAAGATCAGTTTAGTTGTAACTGATAGTGTTATCCAGGTACTCTGGTTTCCTCCTACACTAACACTAGACCTATAAGAGATGGTCCTTACTAGACCTCTAGAAAGAACAATTTAGTTGTAACTGATAGTGTTATCCAGGTACTCTGGTTTCTTCCTGCACTAACACTAGACCCTTGACAGATGGTCCTTACTAGACCTCTAGAACAGTTTAGTTGTAACTGATAGTGTTATCCAGGTACTCTGGTTTCCTCCTACACTAACACTAGACCCATAAGAGATGGTCCTTACTAGACCTTTAGGAAGAACAGTTTAGTTGTAACTGATATTGTTATCCAGTTTCCTCCTACACTAACACTAGACGCATACTACTAGCTGTAGAGCAATCAGGCAAACAGCCATCCAAGGCAAGTGCTCTGTGAAACGTCACGCAACTTCACCTCAAAAATGTCTTCATCTGTCAGTGGCTTATTACTAAACACCAGTCCCCCGTTAAAGCTGCGCGTTCGAACAGCAGTGTGACCATGGTTACGAAATGCGATGCTCTCTCCTCCACATGAATGAAACGAGTAGGACAAATCTAGAAATTAAGATGGAGAATGAAATCACGCAGGAGAGGGTTATAATAAGTGTTTCTATAACTCGATGGAAAACATGGATTTTCCACGCCATTTTTACAAAATGGACTGTAAGACGAACCTTTGCTCACAAACAGCTAAAATGTCGATAAATATGTTCTGTGACATGGCTAAAAAACGAGAAGATTGGATGCCTTTCTTCACAGTTAAGAGCGTTTATGTTCATTTGAGCAGCCGACGACGCTGTCTAGCGCGAGTAAGGAGAATGTATATTTTCATCATTTTAATAAAAGAGTCTTATTACTTATTTCCTCAGTGTTATTTTATAAAAGAAATAGAAAACATCTTTCCGTGTTCGCATACGTTATAGAAACACTCGTGAAAGTTTGGGAGAACTCGAAATAGCGTGGAAACACTCGCCGGCCTGCGGGCTCGTGTTCTCACTGCCATTTCTCGTTCTCCAAAACTTCCACTCGTGTTTCTATAACTATGGAAACACGGAAAATGTTTTCTATTTCTTAAGAGTTACCTAACATAGATTCATCAATGAGACTTTCAGCTGATGGTGTCCTGCTGGATGACAAGTTTGCGGGCGCGTGATCCCCGGCAACGATAGTAACCTGAACACACTGACCATACAAGTCAATAGCGGCGAAGACACCTACGACAAGAGAAAAAATCACACGAGGAACATAATATTTACTTTCATAGGTGTACAGTACATGCGTTGAGTGTCAGGGTAGTGCTTTGCGCGCTTGTTTTCTTCATGGCGGCCATATTATGGGACGCCTATTTCAGTTCACAAACGAATCCGTCGATATTTGATCAAGTTTTCTAAGAAGTAAATATACCTGAGTGATCAATTATTGTGATATTTTTCGTAAAATTGATCATTTACTACAGTAATCTTTTCGATACATAGAAGCTGCTACGAGCGCTTCGCCTCCGAAGCGTGGAAGGCCGGGTTATGCTGCTGAAACAGCGCGAATAAGTTTGCGAATGGAAGTGTTTGATGAGTGACTAGTAAAGAAATATATTGCGACCATCTTGAAACGTACCTGACCTCGGATCCCCGGTAGAAATCCTAAATAGGATCCTGTAGGATCCTACTAGGATGCTAAAGTAAGTCATCAAACTATCCTAAAAGATCCTAAAACCTATCCTATCCTACAGGATCCTGTACAAGATCCTACAGGATCCTACACGGTCCTATCAGGATCCTACACGATCATGTATAAGATCCTACAGGATATTTCAGGATCCTGTACAAGACGCTACAGGATATTCCAGGATCCTGTACAAGATCCTACAGGATACTTCAGGATTATGTAGGATCTTGTACAGGATCCTACAGGATCGTGTAGAATCCTGATACGATCCTGACTCGATCCTGTAGGATCTTGTACATGATCCTACACGATCCTGTAGGATCCTGTTTTGGAAAAATTTAGGATCCTAAAGGATCCTGTTCAGGATTTCTACCAGGGATGCCAAAAAAGGATCGTCCAAAGGCGAGTGCTCGCGGGCATTGAGAAAGATCACTTGGAATGTTGTAAAACCCCTTTGACTTACCAGGAGGTACTGCTGTCGCTGCGGTTCCTTTGTCTTCACCATTTATAAAGACATGAAAAGTTCCATCGCATTTCCTCATCACACCGACTCTAGCTCCAACGACCAGGCTGTCCAGATCCACACCGTAGCCATTCACAATCGTATTCCCGTCCTGCATCACGGTCCTACCACTCAAAACCCACGTGTGGTGATTAAGGTCGGTCAGCGTAACAGGCAACTCCAAGTCAGGCGGAGCAAGGCTCAACAGGCCGACCTCGAGCGAACCCGACCACCTGTCAGTTGTTTTCTCGATTTCAATCTCAAATAGAAAGTCGTCTGGTAAAGGATGTTCGCTGATAAGGACCGCATGGTTGAATTCAGAGAGAGCATTGAGACGAGTGGCCCCTGTTCGATCGTCGTTTAGTGCAATCAATCTGCCGTGGATCCCGCTGAAACATACTTGATTTTCATTGGACGATGCTTGTTGGTTCTCAGACCCCCCGGCTACCGGAGTCGCCGCGACAATCTGAGTTGGTGCCGTCAAAGTGTCTGAAAATGTAAATGGTTTGAATCTGGAAAAATCTGTGTGTTGTTGACGACATTGTAATTATGAGAGACGATACATGAACGATCGTCAAGCTCATTGTAACCTTCTGATTGCCAGTGAGACGCTCTAACCAATGAGCTACCAAGACTCAGATGGAGAGCGAAGGTTACAATGATGTAGTGGTTCGATTGATATATGTACTGCCTATAAGACAGTGTCACTATATATCGGTAATGCTTGGATGTGTTAATATATGCACTGCTGCTGTTGTGAATGTGGGAGAGCTAGCTTGGAGTAGACAGATGATACAGTACATGGACAATCGTCAAGCTCATCCGGACAGGACAGGAATCGAACCTGTAACCTTCTGATTGCCAGTGAGACGCTCTAACCAATGAGATACCAAGACTCAGATGGAGAGCGAAGGTTACAATGATGTACTGGTTCGACTATTGATATATGTACTGCCTCTGGCAACCACTGTATATCAGTAATGCTCGGATGTGTTAATATATACACTGCAGTAGTGAATGTGGGAGAACTTGGAGTAGATAGATGAGAATTGAGAATTTAAGGGGAACTGTACCCAAAAAATAAATTACCTTTAAAGTATGTTTAGAAATTGTACCAATTAACGGTGGTTAATTAAGGGTGTGCGTTTTTTTGGGCCACCCAGTATGATTATGAGCTAAAATATAATCTTACCATCATTAGGCCTGCTGTCCGAAATTGTTGCTTTAACTGCCTGGCCGTACAAATCAACAACGGCATACAATGGGGATGGCAGATCAGATGCTGCACAGCCTTGGTCGACGCCATTGAGATAAAAATGCAAAGTATTATCAGACTTGACACAGACACCTAACTTATCACCAATCTACAATGAAATATACGACAGTGGTTAAGGCCCTGTTTACATAAGGTAGGGTTACCCTTCTGGAAGGGTTACCCTTCTGGAAGGGTTACCCTTCTGGAAGGGTCACCCTAGTAGAAGGGTTACCCTAGAAGAAGGGTTACCCTAGTAGAAGGGTTACCCTAGTAGAAGGGTTACCCTAGTAGAAGGGTTACCCTAGTAGAAGGGTTACCCTAGTAGAAGGGTTACCCTAGTAGAAGGGTTACCCTAGTAGAAGGGTTACCCTAGTAGAAGGGTTACCCTAGTAGAAGGGTTACCCTAGTAGAAGGGTTACCCTAGTAGAAGGGTTACCCTAGTAGAAGGGTTACCCTTCTGGAAGGGTTACCCTTCTGGAAGATCTGGAAGGGTTACCCTAGTAGAAGGATTACCCTAGTAGAAGGGTTACCCTAGTAGAAGGGTTACCCTAGTAGAAGGGTTACCCTAGTAGAAGGGTTACCCTAGTAGAAGGGTTACCCTAGTAGAAGGGTTACCCTAGTAGAAGGGTTACCCTAGTCCATTGTCTTTCCCGGTTTTGTTTACATGTGTCCTAGGGTGTCGTGATCCTGGGGTAGGGTTACCCTATCTGCTTGCTAGGGTAACCCTGGCGACAGGGCTATCTTTTTGTTTACTTTACCCATGTAAACGCATCGGGTACTGGATCACCCTCCCAGAATAAAAGAGCTCGTTCGGTGTATTTCAGATTCAAGTAAAACGCCATTATACAGGTTGAGCCACCACTGTTCTGTTCTACTAGGAATCCGCCAAAATCGACGACCACGACGAACAGCTCTCCTTCGAACGTGTCTCATCCAAGCTAAAGCAGCATTGTACTGGTTCGCTGCACGAATTGCTAACTGTTGTTGATGACATTTTTGAAACAACAAAAAGCCAAGCAATAGGCTACAGCATTTAAATGCGGTTACCAAAGGACCAATAGATAAAACAATAAAACTTGCCACCAAAGTTCTTCGTTTGTCCGCCATTTTTAATTTGTTTAGTGGCCACGCAAAGGGAGAGTGACCCTACTAGAGGAGCTGTAGAGGGCCCTGCTACAAAGTTCTTTATCGCCTTACATGAAAATGGGTATCAGTTTTCTTCTAATTATTTTAGTTTTCGAGAAATTTGGCTTTGTTTATCATCAAATAATTTCCCAACGCAACCAGGTGATAAATCAGACATACTTTGACGCTACTCTGGCTTCAAAAAGTTTTTTGAACGTAACTTTTAAAAGTTACTGTCCATGACACAACGTTTCGACACTCCAATCTAGTGTCTTCATCAGGGGTGATCGTTGTAAAGTTAGGATCCCTATTCATACCCTCATAGAACTGATGATGACGTTATCTATTAACAAGATGCAAATAAGCTTCTGGTAATAAACCACCGTCATCGCGATTGAATGGGGAGTGGGCGCTATTGATATGCCAAGCCTCCAGACAACGTCTCTGATGGTACCGCGGATTAGTGGTAATAATTTTGGAATTTTCCCACGCAATCTCATGGTAGGTTACGCACGCGTGCTCCGACACAGCAGAATTTTCCTTTTTTGAAAAGAAAACAGCCTTTTTGTGTTCTTTTAAACGCGTGCGAAATTGACGTTTAGTCTGACCGATGTACTCCTGATCACAGTCATTGCACGGAATGGAATATATAGCGTCTTTCCTCTGTTCCTTCGGAATACCATCCTTAGGTTTCGCAAAAATATGACCCAACGTCAAAAAAGGTTTTTGAGCAACTTTTATGTTCAAACTACCTAAGATTCTTTTAATTGGTTCCGTAATCCCTTGAATATACGGAACAACCGCAAAACCCATCACCGAACTTTCGTTCTCAGAGTTTGTACGTGGTGGAATAACTGCAGGTTTTTAGTTCTGATTTATTTATTTATAGTTGGGGGGACAATGCGAACGCCGAAGGCGCGAGCACTAAGGGGGTCTGTGTGTGTGTGTGTGGGGGGGGGGGGGGGGCATGCTCCCCCGTAAAATTTTGAAATCTAGAGTCTCCTGCATTTTGGGGACATTTTACAGAATTTTGAAAATGATAAAACGTCATAAAAAAACACTAAAAACTACACATTTCAGGTCTTTGTATGGGATATTTCATGTACAATTACTAGATACTGTCAGAAAATTAAGAGAGATATCTAACAGTGCCATTCTATAATCTGTCCCACGGCAGGTAATTAGAAAAAAAAGTCGAAAGAAACCTGAGCGCATTCCGGAAATTTAATACACTAATGATATATACCGCTTAATTCAAAATTTGATAAAACGAAGACTATTCACTCAGGTGTTTTACTTGTCTTCATTCTTATATTCAAAAGTTTATTTAGGATGAGCCAGATTTCAAATCTCGGTCAAACACCTACCCCCCCCCCCCCAAACTTTTCTCCTCGAATTTGGACGAATTGGAAAATCGACCTTGGAGAGAACTGGGGGGACGTGTCCTCCCAGACCTCCTTGTGGCACCGCTACTGTATGCGGTCGCTCCTGTTAATTTTTGACGTCATTGAATGATAGAACTAAAAACTGAGGAGGGTTTATACCCTAAAAAAGTGTTGCTTAAACTAGTGCATGGGGTGTCCCTCATACCTTATACGGAGTATGTTCTCCATAAGGTTCAAGTATCGTAGATCCATTGTGGACAATGGCACAGCCAGACAAAAGCCAGGTACCGGACGTCATATTTGTCATTGTGGCGGGAAGTTGAAAGCTGCCCGGCCCGTGTGTGGTAACGCCAATTTCCAAGGACCCAGCCCATTTCTCAGTGATTTCCTGGATTTCTATTTCCAAGATCTCCTCGTTGGCTATTGGTCGCTCAGTTAGGACAATGCCATTGTTGAAGTCTTCGTTTGGGCTGAAATGACAGATACTTTTTGTGAATACAAATTCATGTAGAATACATAATATGATCGTGGCTAGATGGAATACTCGCAGTTGAGGTGACCGTGAGGTATGATAGGTCTGTGTCGTCTTCTGGACGATCCTTTTATTAGTATTAAGGTTAGTATTAGAAAACCATTAGGTGGGGGTTAGAAAACCCATTAGGCGGTAGGTTAGGGTTAGGATCTAAGTTGTTTTGGAGTTAGCAGTTCCATGATGTATTTCATCATACAGGCATGTCCAATCATATGATAGCAGAAGAATCTCTCATTTCATCCAACATCTTGTGGATACTAATAAAAGGATCGTCCAGAAGACGACTCAGACCTAGTACCTCACAGTCACCTGAATACCTAGACCTAGTACCTCAACTGCAAGTATTCCATCTAGCAGGGTTCAAATTAGTTGAGTAAAAACGATGTGCATTTTCCCCCCGAAAACATGATGTCCAAACGGTCCCTCTCAATATAAGCAAAATAATGGTGGGCAAGAAATTGAATGCCTAAAGGAATTCTAGGCTAGGCATGCGATACTTTCGGTTGCCCCTGTTGGTTTAAGAGATTGGAAAGTTTATAAATTCACTAAAATGCACGACATAGATCAAATTTCGCCCACCATTTTGTGCGGGCAGCTCCTGGAAATTGCATGGGCTTGTGCGGGAAAATGATTCGTTCCCAGGGAACTTTAGAGCAGACACGCAAAAAATGGCGTCGAAGACAATCGTCAATCGATTATGGCTTTTCTTTACAATTTTAACAGAAATTTTGCATGGCTGCGAGAAATACACACAATTTTTCCACCTTTGGGAAGTAGGACTGTTATCTTAACTTATAGTTTGTCGGAACTATTTGTTTGTGTTCAATATTGGGACTATTTTTTCTGCACATCGTTTTGAAAAGTGATGTGCAACTTTTACTATTTGGGTCAAAACGATGTGCAAATTGCACATTGCACACCGTTAATTCGAACCCTGCATCTAGCCACGACCAATACATATTATGTTTAAATTGCCCCTGACCCAAATTTGTTAAAGTATGTGATGCAAAAAAGCACAAAAACTAAAATCGCGATGCAAGTTTTGTACACATAATTTTCAAGTATGTTACATATATTATTCGCATCCGTTACGCATATTGTTAGTGGCGTATATTGTGTGTATTCTTCGCGCGTATTCATCGTATATATTACGCATCACCCTTATGCATATGATATGCATATTCTCGCATATGTTATTGTTACACATCATCCTTGCATATGTTATGCATATTCTTTGTGCATGTTATGCCTATCACTGGGGGTTGTAGCGCTATTCCCTCCAATTTTTTGACAAAATGTTTTTACGATGCACTTTTGAAATGTTAATTCGAACCCTGTGTCCTTGTGATATCCCAGAAGTGATCAACATCTATCTTCTCCTAATAATATCAATGGTTAACCAAGTATAGAGGTAATGAGAATAAAGGAAATGATCACCAAAGATAAACTGACATGTTTTTAAAACAACTTCTCCCAACTAGTACTATAAGAAATGCTTGGAGACCAATAAGGAGAATTTGTATGTTGATACTAGGACTTAAATAAATTGTTGTGTTTTGCTGAGTATTTCTAACAGGTGGAAGGTTCTTATATTTAGTGTTTCTTGTACTATCTTGTCTACACTTACTTGGGTCTGTAGACCGTCTTTCTGTTGTTTGACAGTTTGACAAGGGAGCCACATTCAGAATGGAAACATAATCCACTGTTGCATGTCTGTTCTACTACGGGGTGAACAGAAAAACAGGAGATGTAATAAAGTTTTATTTTGGTGCACTTTATTCACATAATTTCTGACTAATTTGTGACACATGGATGTTAGTCGAACTTAAACAGGGAAGAGCCATGTTATTAATGATCTATTAATTATTATCATCACCATTATAATCATCACCACCACCACCACCACCACCACCACCACCACCACCACCACCTTCATCACCACCACCACCTTCATCACCTTCATCACCTTCATCACCACCACCTTCATCACCATCATCACCACCATCACCACCATCATCACCATCATCACCATCATCACCATCATCACATCATCTTCATCATCATCATCACCATCATCATCACCATCATCACCACCACCATCACCATCATCACCGATCTACTAGTACATCATTGTAACCTTCAGTAATGCTGATATATATAGTGACTGCCGCATAGATTAGAGTTAGGATTTTTAGGGTTATTTTGTCGCAATTGCATTTTAATACAGCTAATTCAATTAAGGTTGTCCTTAAAACTGCAAAACCCAAACTCTAAGTGTGAAAAGCATGATAGCTTGAATGTGCAGGTTAGTTTGAATTGTTGCGGGTCGCTGTATGTTAGTGGAATTTTGTAACTAACCTGCACACGCAAGCGCCCATCATGCTTTTCGTGCTTACAGTTTGACGTTTTGTGGTTTTGACCTTGAAGGACAACCTTAATTGAATTAGCTGTATATGTTTATATATGGTTTATATAGAGAATTTAGCTTATGGGGTCCGGTATTTGGACCTGTGTATCCACGGAGGAGAAAATACATTACCATTACAGCAAGCAACACTATCTTCATTACACAGCATCAGTTGAGAACAACGTCCGTAAATATCAACCACCACGAACACATCGCTGGGAATATCCTTTGCCGCACATCCCATGTCACATCCGTTAATAAAAAAATGCAGTTCGCCATTCGATAATCTCGTCACCCCAATTTTATCCCCAATTGCCAACTCCTCAAGATTCGCTGCGTAATCCTCACAAGTCGAGAAGCCGTCTTTCAAAACACTTGTCCCGGCGAGAACCCAGGTCCCGTTTTTCAAGTGCGAAACGTTAGCTGGTATTTCGCTAATCGAGCTGGGGTCGGTCAGGGTCACCCCCATCGCCAGAGAGCCCGACCACAGCGCCGTTTTCTTCTCAATTTCTACCTCGAAAATTGTTTTATCTGCCAGGAGATTCTTGCTGAACACCAAACCATTATCGAACTCCGCATTCGGGTAATTTCTAGCCGCTCGTCGTCTCTCGTTGCTCAAAAGAATTCCACTTCCACAATTTTCGTGAAATTCCACAACACAAGAAGCAGCCATGTTTTATTTTTTGTTGTGGCGCAGGTATCGGAATTCTCGTGTCAGCGGTCATTGTGTTACTTCGAAATATTTGGCGACACTGCCTTTTTGTAAAATTCTTTGATATTTTGCATGAAATTAATGCGACGGTTTCCCATTTTTCGCTGCCTTTTTATTTTTGAGAATAGTTAATGCTCTTGTTTAACGCTTTTAAGCAGGAAATGTCCTGTTCTTACTGTTATATATTATGTAAAATATGCACCAACGCGAGAAAAAGTACGGATGCAGAAATTTCCGGACATTTATATCGAGTTGTACGAGCTAACCGGACAAAACCCACCGGACTTAAAGCTCACCAGATATAAACCCAAGTTGTAACCCTAACGTTTTCCGCTTTCAAAAGACCCATATTTCAAAATAAGTATCCTTGTTTTTATCTACTTGTTACGGTGGTGGGCTTTTGTGTCCATTAATTTGATAACTTTTAGTGGTGGGTGTAGGTTTCTTTCCAGGGGCTCTGTCAGGGGGTTTATGTCCTGTCATCAAGGGCAAGGAAGACAAAAAATGGCGATGGACAAACGACATCGTCGAGTTTTACAGCAAAATACCACGAGGCTAGCAGATGATCTGGACCCCTTGAGCATATTGGGATATTTGTACCAGGAAAAGGCGCTCGTTGAAGCCGATATGGAGCGAATAAGGGGCGAAAAAATCAGGAGGGATCAAGTCATGAAATTACTCAGTATTCTGCCGAGACGGGGGGCGAGAGCATTTGATACGTTCTGCGAGGTTTTATATAAGATCGAAGGACAGAGACATTTGGCGAAGATGTTGAAAGAAGACATTGAAAATTCAAGGGGTATACCTTTTTCGATTTCTTAATATGACGTCATTACGTTTATTTATCATGACGTAATATTGACTTGAATAAATATGAGCTATTCTGCAATATCATTGGTTCGTATATAACTAGCTAGATATCAGCCACTGATCTCAAAAATAGGACTGGATTGAGCTATTGTATCTGATGAGCTGGTTTTGAAGCTTGCTTATTTGCATAATGTAAATTGACGAGAGATCATTAGAAGCTCCGAGTTTGCAAGCAAATCAAACTGTGACGCTCGCGAAATAGGTTTAGTGTCTGGCCAATATAGTTTCTTTGTTAACATTAAATGCATAAAATCTTGAACCTAATTTGACGTTTGATTTTGGGTTATTTTTCAAACCCTTTTACTAACCTTCACCCTAATATTAACCTTCATACTAACCTTCCTACTAACCCTGGAACAACTATAGTTTTCAGTCTTTCTCATCATGAATACTTATGTCTTGTTTTATCTTCACCAGGCAATCCAAGTCAAACTACAATGGATAGCCCACCTAGTCTACAGCAAAGATTGACACCAGATCAAATTGTAATCCTTCCAACAGATCATCGATATCTCCCGAAGACCTTGACCGCCGATGATAATGTTTACAAAATGCAAAGCAATCCCCGTGGGCTTTGTTTAATAATCAACAACACTACGTTCGCCGCGTATGCTGACTTGAAGCAGCGCGATGGCTCAGACGCGGATGCCCTGAACCTCCAGAAGCTCTTCTTGTGCTTACGTTACACGGTGACCGTTCTACGGAACGCAACTGCTCAAATGCTGAGGGCCCACGTCAGAGCATTTGCATCTAGGCCAGAACACAGATCTTTTGATTCTGTTGTAGTCTGTATCTTGAGCCATGGGATTACTGGAAAAGTCTATGGTATTGATGGTGAACTCGTTTCCATTGCAGAAATAACTAGTGAATTTAATGGCCAAAATGCAAAAGACCTCATTGGGAAACCAAAGTTGTTCTTCATCCAAGCTTGCCGGGGAGGTGGGATTGATCACGGTGCAAGTACAGATCAAGTCGACTCTGGCGAAGTGACCGTGAAAAGTACTTCGGACATCTTACGTGATCTGTACGAGGGGCAAGATGAAACCGACTTTAATTATAATTATAGTACAGGCGTGGTCGCAGCCGAGGCAGACTTTCTGCTTGCTTACTCAACGGTGCCTGGATTTGTTTCCTGGAGAAACTCGGAGAAAGGTTCGTGGTTTGTTCAGGCATTGTGCGAGGTGATCATGACGTACGCTGGACAAGAGGATCTTGTTAGTATGCTGGTTCGTGTCAATGGTAAAGTGGCTTTGGAGTTTGCTTCCTACGACCAAAAGAAACAAATCCCTTCGCCCGTGGTTAGACTTACCAAAAAAGTATATTTCTTTCCTGGTTATTGATCATTTAGTATAATTTACAATAGCATTTCACCTTTAGAACTACAGTATAGTAAAAAAATAACATTTAAATCAGACTTGTTATGTTTAGAAATGATAATTAAATTTGTCTTATTTCATTCTCAATTTTATCAGGCCTATCACTGACAAAAACCCAGGTGTGCAGAGTTTCACATGCCTCGGATGACCTAGGCGTGTGATCACATCTAACATTTTCATACTTCAAAAACATTAAGAAAGCAGTTCGATACGTACAAATAACAATAGCGGAAATGATTTTCTAGTTTTTGTAATATTTTAGGCGTGTGATCGAAAACACGCCTCACATTCTTCAGATGTGTGTGTGTGATCACACACCTCTCAGTGATAGGCCTGTTTAAAAAGGGTTAGAAATTTGTATCTTCACGTCAGAGCTGAGCCTCAAATTTCAAATTACTTCTATCTGTATTAAAGGAATTAATATAATCAAAATATGTCCCATCCTTTTGAGAGCAAAGAAAATGGCTTTTGTCAGTTTTGTGTCACTGTACTAGGTACACAAAGGTATATACGGTATACTATATTCACATGGCCCGATGGACAGACACCATCTGATATATACTGTATAGTCAAAGGTAATACAGTACAGTAAAGTTATTCTGACAGTATTAAATTTCACTCCTTTTCCCATCTTATTTAACAATTATACCATGAGCTTGAGTCACATATGAGCCTCATAGCTGCGCTGAGTTGGCTATAATCTATTATATAGCCCAACACCTAGTCAGTTTGGGGTTTCTTTGTAAAATCCCATCAATTTCAGCTTTTTTCGGCCTAAAACATGCCGTCATCTTGTTTTTCTCTACTGCTAGGATATGAGGTGGTAGTAGAGGAGCCAATCAAATTATGAGATAGCTTGTATACTACAAGTAGCTATACTAGAAGTTACTATATATGTACGGATTCTATATATTCCACCATTGGATGTGAAACACAGTGAAAAGAAAATGTGTGTATGAGATACTTAGGGGAGGGATACCATGGACATCATCTATGTACCATGCGGTTGGGGGTGACATCACAACTTTCGTTAATGTGGTCAGTTGGTACAGAAAACCCAGACTTGGTGCTAAAATGCTGGAAAAATATTTCTCTTGGTTGGTGAAACTACATGATGGCACACACCGGGACACTTCAAACGCAAGTTGGAATTTCAGTTTGAGGCATTTGTGTGCTCTGTGTGCTGTCCAAACCATGCCTCGATGGTGACAAACTGGGATTCTGGCCATTTCGAGAATTGTTAAACCAAACTCTATTGCCTCTCTCTAGCAAGACTCTTCCAGCATCGTTGTCACCATGGACTGCTTCTTCGTATGTTGGTAAATTACACGGAGGAACACCTTGACGGAGAGCCTCGTTGTACGTTGGTGGAGCCACGCTCTGGTACGGATCCGAGTGTTCCCCATCTTCATCATCATGTGTATGACAGGGGACCTCGTGCTGCGTAAGAATGGTGTGTCGAACTGCTTTCTTCCACGTTCGCCACAGCCAAAACCCCATGAGTAACATAACGACCAACACAACAACAGCCCACAGGGCGTACAAGGATTTATTTTCTTTCTCCTTTGGGCAATTCATTTCGTCACTTCTATCTGAACAATGAGCCGTGCCATCGCATACAGCATCGCGGCTCACGCATTGACGATTGATGCAATTAAACTCGTCGAGACCACACAATCCTTGATTGACAACTTTGTAACTAATAAGGAAAATCCCTGTACTTCCGGGACTGCTACCCGACGTTGCCTTGATAAGAAGTCGGTTTGTCCTCGAGGTGATTCTAGGTGGTACTTTGACGAGGCCACAGTTGGTGCGGATCCTATAAACAGAGCTTGCGACCCATCCGTCAAAGATATCAACTCGGCCATCCGCACACGTGTTGGTTGTCGACATTGCACTGAAGTTAAAAATGAGAAACCTCAACTCAATGAAGCCTTGTAGAATTTCAACCTTCCAGGTGCATTGGGTGTTAAGTGGGTATTGTTGGGGATAACCATAGGAATAGATATATCCAGCATCCTTTGTTACGAGTCCACCACATTGCGCTGAGCTTTTGGAGACCGATTCAAAACGGGCTTTAAAACGACTACTTGTGGTTGACTCGTAAATAATCGATAACTCTGTTCTAGCTGACATTGATAACAAGTATCGCGATATTAGTCGTCCGCATAAAATTTGTCTTTTATGAGAGGTGCCCTTGTATTCAACAGATGATACCTCACTCAATACTACAAAGTCTTTCTCGCATTTTTCCAAATATGAGTATTGGTCTTTTGAGCTCACAATAAACTCTGTGAAAGTGAGATTAACCCAGCCAAACGGGACGATTATCGTGAACAAACAACGGGCTGCCGAGTAGTTTGGCCAGTCAGGCGAAATAATTTCTCCCGACTGGTTACGAAGTATGCTGCCACAGATAGTGCGATAGGCGGCCAAGAATTTGTTCGCAGACGAGTAATTACCGCCTTGAGTTCGCGCCGAAGACACATATCGCACCAGTAGCGTATTCCCCGATGAATATACCCTCTCGGGTCGCTTTTTGGCACAGAAACGACCGATGAGTCGAGATGAAGCATTCAATCCATCACGGAACTCCACAAAGTCCTCGGCACAAGAACAGCAAGAGGTTTCGATGTCAAAGACGCGGATATCAAGCTGAATTCTCCGGCCCAGAGGGACGTTTATCTCCCAAGTACACCGTGTTGGTATTTGATGGTGGTTTACTGCTATTAATGTGCCCTTCTCTGCCGTCAGCCTGAGCGTGGAATCGCAAGCGAACATTTTAGCCGTTTGCCAGTTCAGCAATATTACCCATGTCAATAAACGAGTCAAAACTTGGTCAATGGCCATGTCTTGTTCAGTGTTGCTTGAGCATTTGATTTCGTTTGCTTTGTATTCAGTTAAGTTAAAAAGGTCGAAGGTTCCGTTGTCAATTACATCTTGATGTTTTTAATAATGATTTACAAGACCATTAATTCCAAAAACAATACCTCCCCTTTTGCTGCGAAACTGACTAAAAAGCATGAGCCAAAAAGACCTGGGGTAAGGCCTTTTGGGTTATCCATTTTAGTCACGACCGCGCAGCCCTTAGCCTGTGTACAGCCTGAATATTATACACCTTAATACCTGTATTATTGTGGTTCATAAGGCATTCATCCAGATGACGCGAATCTCTTGTTGACGTCCTTGCTTGATACTTCAATTCCAAAGCTTGGATCCATTGGGTCTTCTCTAATATTATCAGGCAAACTTAAGATTCTTTGTCAAGTGAAATGGCAAGGGGTTCATATGACAAGCAGTCATCGTAAGAAAGCCGTGACTCCACCAATCGTCTTCAAAGAACGCTTCCCACCAAGGGGCCTAGTACACTAAATCTGTTTGTCGGAGTGTTATATCCGTCCTTTATATCCAATATATCCGTCCTTTCAATTCCAGCCGGAAGGCCTTGAAGTTGCATTTTTCGCAACTGGTCCCGGTTTGGTCTTAAAATGTATATATCCCAACACTCGAAAATTTCCTTCACCATAAATCCTTAGTACTTTGTACTGGCGTTTGGTTGGTTGGGTAACAGGCGGTCGGATTGGCTCCTGTTTGATTGGTTCCGTGGTGCTTGGAACAGGATCAGATTGATTGGTCCTATTGATCCTGATCCGCTTACCAATCGGAGCTTATACCTGTACCCTTCAAACATCAGTTGCCGGAACTGATGGAGTAATTCAGTCTTGTTAAAGAGGTGGGAATGGGATGGTGGGTGCGTATTTCGTTAGCGTTGAGCACTGAGCGCTGCGTCGTATGCGCTTATTGCGTGACAATAACTTCGGATGTTATCGGATTACGCTTGCGTTGCAAATTCGAGTGTCATACTCTCGTGCGTCATCGATGGCGTATGCATCTTAGCATGTTTGGTTGAACCTTGGTTATGACTAACTTCATTATAAATATCTGTCAACGCTTCATATTAATTAGTTTTACCCTCTTGCCAAGGTTAGCTATTTTTTATGCTTCAATTAAAAATAGGTACGCAATGCGTACATGTATCTGCTGACATTTGAGTTACAGAGAAATGATTAAGTAAGTTTATTGGTTTGTGTCCATTCTTTGTGAGAATGTCCGAGGCTATAATGGGAGATAGTTTCGCGCTAAGTTGTCACGATATACTGCAATGGGGGCCTATTCTCGGTGAAGATTTGAGATCGCGGACCAATCCGTTTCGAAACCGCTCGTCATCATGTTAGAGTTATCTCGTCATCTTCGAGTTGCAAGCATAGTGAGCGTATTAACGATCAACACAGTTAGTTGTCTTTTGATTAAGTTAGTTACTTAGTCAAAATCTACCAACAGAGTCACAGAACAACTCGACCAAAAGCAAAGCTGTCGAAAAGAAAGAACTCGGCTATTGACCCACAACATGGCGTTCTAACAAAAAACATTGACATTTCCTATACCAACAACAGAATCGTGCGCATGCTATTCAAGCTTATAATGATGCGCAAGCAATATTCAACGACAACGAAAAAGTTACTTTATTTCATTTATACCTGAAATAATGACATTATTCATTAAGTAAAAGATTTACTGTTTCTGAAATCCACGAGAACAAAGTGTATTTTCTAAACTAATGATATACTTGAACGCTATTCTACAGATTTTATCAACTGATTTTTCACTCAAATCCTCAAGTAGTTTATCACACGGACAGTATAGAAAACAAAGCCAAGTATATATCAGTGACAGTAATGTCGTGTACGAGGTTATAAGTATTTTAAATTCACAAGGTGTGTGCGTAAATATCCATACAAGTGGAACCGTGGTTGTCGCTCTCGGTGAAGGCTACCAGATCTTCTCCGTACCAGATTCTCAGTTTTTCATTTGTTGAAAGGTAGATTGGGTGACCAAAATCAGTGAAAACCAGCTCTGGCGACGAGGCTGTGTACCGTGGCACGGAGTACCAACCATTTGCAGGTGGTGTGACAAATCTTGGAGCAGGATAAAGGATTCGATTACTTGTATCTGTAATGAACATGCCAATAGGTTTTGACCCATTTGCACATCCCCAGTTTGAACGTCTATAGGCATCACATCCGACATAACCGCTGGTGTGAACAAGTCTCATGGCTCCGATTAACTTGGATGATCCAGTATACATGATCTCCTTAAACTGGTTGTTTTTTGCTCCAACGCAGCCACTACCAATGAATATCCACGAGTCATCTGCATATGGTAAATTTACTAAATTACGTGATTCGACAACTTGAACCGCGATACAGAAGAACAACAAAACTTTCAGCAGCATTTTCTCGCCGATCACTTTCTCACGACAGCTTACTTTATTTTTCTCTCGAGGTGTACAACCTTTCAGCGCGTCAAAGACAATGTGAGGTGAACGAAGTAGTCTGAGCTATTATATATCTTTGAACAACAGCGTGAAACATTATATAGTCTACCTATAGCGGTTTTGACAACTGCTGACAAGAGTCTTAAAATTAAAATTCTTATCATAACTGTTATTAATTAGTTTACCTGGCCAAGGTTAGCCATTTTTTATGCTTTAATTGAATTGGTTGCATGGCATCCCATTCCAAACACCTTCATCTGGCACAGCAAAAGCTTCTATCTACTCGGCAGAAAACAAATATCACCCCAGGGATTATTTTCGAAAATATGTCACGTAACCTACTTGCGGTTCATTCCAGACACTTGTACATATATACAAATTCTCAACTCATTGGTGATCACTCGACGACTCGATCACACAAGTGACACCTGTTTCTTCTTATGGCCTCTTATCGTGTCCACACACCGGCTAGATATTGTGTTTAGCTGGACATTTGTGTCCAGCTAAACACAATATCTAGCCGGTCACACAACTATTGGCAATATCGTTGTCTCAATAGGTGCTCCATAGTTTGTGGCTCAGTGCCACATACACAAGTCACGTCTTCAGTATTTAGATAACCCCATTTCTTGACAGTCACTTTACATCGACCAATACCAGCTCTCAATCTGTTGACGCATTTCCATTCAGTCCAACTTCATTCAGCACCAGGGGAGGGGGTTCTTCTTTGGCACTTGGATGTTGTTGATGGAAGATTAGCAAGCTTCTCTCCCGTGACACCTGATGGCTGATGCTACTATACAAAGTTCTCGTTTTGATAACGAGATAACGTTTGCCGTATATAACATTTGCCGTATATTTCTAATCCTATAATTTATCTATTTTATTTAAAATAACTCTCCGTTTATAGTCACACCCAGCAAAGTGTCAAGTTTCGTGTGCTAAGAACTAGGTGTTGACAGGGCAGAAGAAGAATGCGGGTCGTGTCTATAAGCCAGTTCTTCTTTATATTGCGTCGCTATGTGGTGCTAGCTCTAGCCCGAGATTGGCGCCCTGAGTATGAGAAGTGCAGCATGTAGTTTTTGAGACTGGTTCGGTGGATCAGGATCAACGCTAATCATTTCCCTGATCCAACTCCAAGCACCGAGGACTGGACTCTTGAACAAACCAATAATCGTACCTGCTACCCAACCATCCAAACGGGTAAATATAAAAGGACGTATTTCCTTGAGCGGAGCCTATTGGTCACCCAATCGACGCAGGTTTTAACTGACTAATAAACATATTTACATATTACCCGTTCTAACAAACACTCTTGTCATTTCCGTAGCCTGCAATGCAGGCTGTTGGGGGGGATTGGGGAAGGACCTCCCTGAAACGGGAGGGGGACTCATTTCCTATATTCTACAACAGCATTGATGCGCATATACTCTCGTTCTCGCCGGCTCAACAACAAACAACTGGGGACTGTATTATTTTTTCTTTATTTTACTCTTCAAGAATCGTCAGTTACAACATTTGCGTATGCATCACAATTTGATCACACTCTATTCGCACTCTAACCTAACCTATTCTACAAGCTCATCTTTTTACAGGAACAACATAGCAGTGTCATTACGTACACAGGAACAACATAGCAGTGTCATTACGTACGTACACAGGAACAACATAGCAGTGTCATTACGTACACAGGAACAACATAGCAGTGTCATTACGTACACAGGAACAACATAGCAGTGTCATTACGTACACATGAACAACGTAACAAGGTCATCACGTATAAACCACCATTTTCCTTGTTCTATAACTACAGTTTGTTTTTATCTGTCATCGGTATGACTAATCCATATTTGTTTATATAATTAACATGCTTCAATTTACGTATCATAACATGTGGTTAACTATTTCGTCCGGTTGATATTGACATTTTATCCGACAATGAGCTATGAACAATCCATTTCCAAAGACAACGAAAAACTAAACTTTATTTCATTTGCCTGAAATAATGACATTAAGTAAAATATTTACTGTTTCTGTAATCCACGAGAACTACAGTCTATATTGTATTAGTTGATTTAGTTCTAAACTAATGGAAGATACATTTCACCGGCGTAGGCTGAGCTCCCATTTCAGAACTTCAGGGGCACTGCAGCCCCTCTAATAATTAGTATACACGTGTGATGGCTCAAAGAAATATCCAATATTTTTTTCTCGGACTCCAAGGCGTGCGTTAATTGAAGAAGGTAAATTTAAATTTTCTGTTAAGTGGTACTATGTGTTTAATTCCCGCTAAAATAGTACGGATCCGCGGGCGATTCAGATTCATTTACTGTTTATGCATTGTGAACCAATGCCAGAAATATGTGTCAATGATGTGATAATCCAACCGGCTCCGGTTGCACGTGATCTCGGTGTTGCTGTTGATAGACATTTAAAATTAAATACTCATGTAAATAACATTTGTAAATCGGCCACTTTGGCTATCAGAAATATTGGCAAGATCAGGAAATATTTGAGTAAAAAGGACTGTGAGAAGTTGGTGCATGCGTTTTCAATTTCATAACATCAAAACTTGACAGCTGTAATAGCATCCTATATGGCTTACCAGATACTGAATTGAGCAAGTTACAGCGAATACAAAATACAGCTGCTAGACTTGTTGCGGGGGTTAAAAAATCGGAGCATATCTCCCCTGCGCTACGTAATCTTCACTGGTTGCCGGTGAGATCACGGATTGTTTTTAAGATACTAATAATTACTTTCAAGGCTTTGCATGGCCAGGCGCCTGTTTATATTACTGAGTGCTAACTAAATATAAACCTACTCGTACTTTGAGATCATCTGACCAAAATCTGCTACTCGAGCCAAAATCCAAAACGGTGCACCAAAACTGTGGAATTCATTACCACAGCAAATTAGAAGCTTTGAAATGTTAAGTAATTTTAAGTCTGCAATTAATAATAATAATAAATGTCGCGAATGCCCGATTTAACGCGCTGTCCTTCGCGATATCACAATAGAAGTTGATTTTTCCCAATATTTATTACTAATACATGCTCGCTCGCACTCTCTCTCAGACGTATAACTCTAACCCTTATCTTAATTCTTTACATTCTTTTGATCAATGTCTCGTTTTAAATTGTCATCAGTTCAAGTGGTTACATTCCTAACTAGATTATTTGTGATTATCGGATTAAATGTCATTGCCCCTAACAACAAACTGGATTATATATCTATTTACGACACACTCCCCCATTTAACACCGGAGGTGTTAAATACAAATCGCACACACGAATTTATAATCATAGTTAATGTCATTCATAGATTGTTCGTGAAATATAAATCAAATAAAGGTTCAATAGTTGTTCTCCTCTTCTTCGATGTTTTCTATGCGAACTTCTGCCGCTACTGCTGCGTCTCTTTTCGGTCGAAAGGCGGGTGTCCCAGGATTCAGCTTGGTCACATTTTCCTTTCTTTCCATGTTACAGGCCAACTCCAGAGGGTAAAGATGTTGAATTGCCCTCTCTAAGTAATTCCTTCCCGCTCTGAGTCGTACTGCTCGCACGATTCCGTCCTTACCTGCTATCGGTTCTTCCACAATGCCGAGTTTCCACTTGTTTCTGTCCTTTTCATCTCCCCTTATGATTACTACATCGCCTTTCTTTGTACCGGCAATTGCTCCTTTGTACTTGAGACGGTGCCGCTCTCGTAGACCACGAAGATATTCGTTTGTCCACCGTCGCCACATGACATCTTTGCACTTTTGTAAGTACTTCGCTCTTTTTCGCAAGGTTGTGTTCTCTTCGTGATGTGGTTCCAATTCTGGAATCACGTTGGACGGAGGATGTAGAATACTCGCAGGCGTGAGTGTCGGCATTTGAACGTCGTCTTCCACATAGGATAACGGTCGATTATTCAACGCTGTCTCGACGTCCAATAGGACTTCTCTCAGCTCGTTGAAAGTCAGTCGACTTCCTCCAATGGCTTTCCGTAGAGCTCCCTTCACTAGGCCGACCATGCGCTCGAACTGTCCTCCCCACCAGGGCGCTCTGCTCAGATTAAACTGCCACGAAATTCCCTGATGAGCGAGGAAGTTGTTCAGCCTCTCATCGTTTCTCACCTTCTTCATCCACGCTGCTGCTCCAACAAAGGTACCACCGTTGTCCGAGTAGATTTTATCTGGTCTTCCCCGTCTCGCTACGAAACCCTTGAGGCTCAACAGGAACTCTTCCAACTCCATGGTCTTCACCAATTCCAGGTGTAGCGCTCTCGTCAGACTGCATGCGAACAACAGTACATACGACTTTCCTTCTCGCTTCAATTAAAAATGCTTCAATTAAAAATAGGTACGCAATGCGTACATGTATCTGCTGACATTTGAGTTACAGAGAAATGATTAAGTAAGTTTATTGGTTTGTGTCCATTCTTTGTGAGAATGTCCGAGGCTATAATGGGAGATAGTTTCGCGCTAAGTTGTCACGATATACTGCAATGGGGGCATATTCTCGGTGAAGATTTGAGATCGCGGACCAATCCGTTTCGAAACCGCTCGTCATCATGTTAGAGTTATCTCGTCATCTTCGAGTTGCAAGCATAGTGAGCGTATTAACGATCAACACAGTTAGTTGTCTTTTGATTAAGTTAGTTACTTAGTCAAAATCTACCAACAGAGTCACAGAACAACTCGACCAAAAGCAAAGCTGTCGAAAAGAAAGAACTCGGCTATTGACCCACAACATGGCGTTCTAACAAAAAACATTGACATTTCCTATACCAACAACAGAATCGTGCGCATGCTATTCAAGCTTATAATGATGCGCAAGCAATATTCAACGACAACGAAAAAGTTACTTTATTTCATTTATACCTGAAATAATGACATTATTCATTAAGTAAAAGATTTACTGTTTCTGAAATCCACGAGAACAAAGTGTATTTTCTAAACTAATGATATACTTGAACGCTATTCTACAGATTTTATCAACTGATTTTTCACTCAAATCCTCAAGTAGTTTATCACACGGACAGTATAGAAAACAAAGCCAAGTATATATCAGTGACAGTAATGTCGTGTACGAGGTTATAAGTATTTTAAATTCACAAGGTGTGTGCGTAAATATCCATACAAGTGGAACCGTGGTTGTCGCTCTCGGTGAAGGCTACCAGATCTTCTCCGTACCAGATTCTCAGTTTTTCATTTGTTGAAAGGTAGATTGGGTGACCAAAATCAGTGAAAACCAGCTCTGGCGACGAGGCTGTGTACCGTGGCACGGAGTACCAACCATTTACAGGTGGTGTGACAAATCTTGGAGCAGGATAAAGGATTCGATTACTTGTATCTGTAATGAACATGCCAATAGGTTTTGACCCATTTGCACATCCCCAGTTTGAACGTCTATAGGCATCACATCCGACATAACCGCTGGTGTGAACAAGTCTCATGGCTCCGATTAACTTGGATGATCCAGTATACATGATCTCCTTAAACTGGTTGTTTTTTGCTCCAACGCAGCCACTACCAATGAATATCCACGAGTCATCTGCATATGGTAAATTTACTAAATTACGTGATTCGACAACTTGAACCGCGATACAGAAGAACAGCAAAATTTTCAGCAGCATTTTCTCGACGATCACTTTCTCACGACAGCTTACTTTATTTTTCTCTCGAGGTGTACAACCTTTCAGCGCGTCAAAGACAATGTGAGGTGAACGAAGTAGTCTGAGCTATTATATATATTTGAACAACAGCGTGAAACATTATATAGTCTACCTAGCGGTTTTGACAACTGCTGACAAGAGTCTTAAAATTAAAATTCTTATCATAACTGTTATTAATTAGTTTACCTGGCCAAGGTTAGCCATTTTTTATGCTTTAATTGAATTGGTTGCATGTGACACCTGCTTCTTCTTGTCGTGTCCACACACAGGCTAAATATTCTGTTTTGGAAATATCGTTGTGCTCTGCAACTTCCTCAACTTTGTATCGCTGCAGATCCAATAGAGGCCATCTCATTCTCAATAGGTGCTCCATAGTTTGTGGCTCATGAGTGCCACATACACACGTCTTCAGTATTTAGATAACCCCATTTCTTGACAGTCACTTTACATCGACCAATACCAGCTCTCAATCTGTTGAGGCATTTCCATTCAGTCCAACTTCATTCAGCACCATGGGAGGGGCTTCTTCGTTGTTGATGGAAGATTAGCAAGCCTAATTTATCTATTTTAACTCTCCGAAAATAACTCTCCGTTAAGTCACACCCAGCAAATTAAAGTGCCAAGTTTCGTGTGCTAAGAACTATAAGGTGTTGACAGGGCAGAAGAAGAATGCGGGTCGTGTGTCTATAAGCCAGTTCTTCAATTTATTGCGTCGCTATGTGGTGCTAGCTCTAGGCTAGCCCGAGATTGGCGCCGTGAGTATGAGTAGTGCAGCATGTAGTTTTTGAGACTGGTTCGGTAGACGACTTAGGCTATATCTGGTAGGATCAGGATCAACGCTAATCATCTCCCTGATCCAACTAATAACTATCCTTCATAACCTAATATCAAAGATAAAGAAGCGCCTTGCCATCATGAGAAGGGTTAAGCATTTACTACTATCTGATGCCCGCCTCACTTTATTCAACGCACTTATTCTCCCTCTTTTTGATTATGCAGATGTTATATGGGGTGATAAGAACAATCTAAATCAAATGAATTCTCTACAAATCCAACAAACGCATGAACCCATGCGCTCTTCTGCTGCTACTCAAGCCTTGGAAACCCTAAATTGGAAACGTCTGGATGGTAGACGTCACGACCATCGCTGTATTTTTATTTTCAAATGTTTGAACAACTTTTTCGACTCAAACTTTGAACTACTGCCAAATAGCCATTTCCACAAATACCACACAAGAAACAAAGCCAAATTCCACCTGCCAAGAGTGAAGACTAACTGGGGAAAACATAAAATAACTTATCAAGCTTTGAACGATTATAACAATTTAACTACTGAACTCTGTAGACTAAGTCACTGTCATTGTTCAAACTTGAATTAGGCAAATCATCCTCTTAACCACTAATATGTAATCATATCTATAGCTTATTGTCATATATTTACTTATTTCTTTTATGTTACACAGGGCCTCATCGAAAAACACTCCGGTGACATGGGCTCCCTGTCAAAATATTATTATTATTTTTATTTCAAGTCCATAAGCACCGAGGACTGGACCCAACCATCCAAACGGGTAAATATAAAAGGACGTATTTCCTCGAGCGGACCCTGTTGGTCACCCAATCGACGTAGGTTTTAACTGACTAATAAATATATTTACATATTACCCGTTCTAACAAACACAAAGGGGGACTCATTTCCTATATTCTACAACAGAATTGATGCGCATATATATGCGTCATAGAAACCTGTAACTGGCCTCGCCGGCTCAACAACAAACAACTGGGGACTCTTATTTTTTCTTTATTTTACTCTTCAAGAATCGTCAGTTACAACATTTGCGTATGCATCACAATTTGATCACACTCTATTCGCACTCTAACCTAACCTATTCTACAAGCTCATCTTTTTACAGGAACAACATAGCAGTGTCTTTACGTACACAGGAACAACATAGCAGTGTCATTAACGTACGTACACAGGAACAACATAGCAGTGTCTTTACGTACACAGGAACAACATAGCAGTGTCATTAACGTACACAGGAACAACGTAACAAGGTCATCACGTATATAGGACGAATATAGCTTGGCAGTCTTTACTAACCACCATTTTCCTTGTTCTATAACTGCAGTTTGTTTTTATCTGTCATCGGTATGACTAATCCATATTTGTTTATATAATTAACATGCTACGTATCATAACATTTGTTGACATGAATGTGGTTAACTATTTCGTCCGGTTGATATTGACATATTTTATCCGATGACATTAAGTAAAATATTTACTGTTTCTGTAATCCACGAGAACTACAGTCTATATTGTATTAGTTGATTTAGTTCTAAACTAATGGAAGATACATTTCATAATTTCACCGGCGTAGGCTGAGCCCCCATTTCAGAACTTCAGGGGGACTGCAGCTCCTCTAATAATTAGTATACACGTGTGATGGCTCAAAGAAATATCCATTCTTTCTTTTCTCGGACTCCAAGGCGTGCGTTAACTGAAGAAGGTAAATTTAAATTTTCTGTTGAGTGGTACTATGTGTTTAATTCCCGCTAAAATAGTACGGATCCACAGGCGATTCAGATTCGTTTGCTGTTCATTAGCGCCTCAACAACTTATTCTTGATGTATCATCGTGCAGCACGTACAGAAGCCCTTGATCTTGTGTCTGTTGTCAAAGAATTCGCAATTGCAAACAGCCGCCGGCAATTATCTTTTCTACCAGACCCCTACAATTCGCGCGCTTTGTTAGGCACAGGGACGCCGCACTTGTGGTCAGGAGGCCTCGCATTTTTTGGTTTGTTATTGGCGATCGAGAGCCCTTTTTAGAGCAGAGATGTATCATGAATTGGTATTTTATAGCCTTCAGAAATCTCTTAAATCTCCCCTCAAAATGCAGGAAATGCCATTTCAGATACTTTAAAATGAAAAATTTTCTGGGGGAGCAAGTTTTTCCCGGAAACCTCCGCGTTTTCTATCCCCCCTACGGGATTTTCCCCATCCATGGTGCCCAGACCTCGCACGCCGTGGCCGTGTATTTGCAAAAATTCACAATTGAAAAGCCCGTTTCGTCGAAGAAATGTTTGAACGTTATCTCGGCCAATATTTAACCGATTTAAAATCTGAAAACAGATTTGGAATTAGCGAGTCAACATACATAACATACGTGTTTACTATATTACGAGAACACGAGTACCCTTCGTAAAAATAGGTCCGCTCAGCCGTACCTGTATCTGCGCTAATATGTACAGGGAGCGTATGTATGTAATATTTAAGGAATAAAAAAACATTTTCCATGTTTCCATCGAGTTGATAGAGAAACACGAGTGAAAGGTTGCAACGTGAAATTTTTGTGGCTGGGAACACTGGCCTGTTTCTATATTAACTCGAAAGAAACACGGATCCATTTCATTTATAAAACAAGACGCCCGCTAGGCGTTAACTCGGGCTACTTTGGCCTGTGCAGGCTAGGGCTTGAAGACTATGATGCAACAAGCTAAACAGCTTGAAGAAACATTATTTCTTCCCGAAACCAATAGTTTGAACCAGAAACAGATTTATAATTTTAGGGTATCTATAATTTGAGCATGCTCACCTCATTTAGGGCCAGTCATTATTTATGGATATACTGGGTTGGGTAAAATTGACCCTGGGTCATGAAATATTTTGCCCTCATTTCTACGGGCTATGAAATTTTTTTGTTCATCAAGTGTAACACACAATAAGAAGTGTAACACACAATAAGAAGTATAACACACAATAAAAAGTGTATAATAAAAAAGTGTATAATAAAAAAGTGTAGCACCCAAATGAGTACAAACACATATAAAAACCAAAAGTGTTTGTGTTTTTAGTGAGACAGAAAAAACAAAACCATAAATTTTCTTCTTACAGTATTTCCCTGTTCATGTGTGAAACAGCATTTTAAAAGTTCTGAGACAAGAGTGTCTCACCAGTGTGGAAATGCACCAGCCACGCAACTTGCAAAACAACAACATGCATTTCAATATTTCATATCGGATGTGCCTATGATCTCACAAGGATCAACCAGGTATTAAATTCACCAATTATGCTTGTTTGGACAGGCTTCAAAAATGTTATTCCCTGATAGAGCGGGTCATGAAAATATTTGAATTAATAGTTTTAAAATATTCCCAAACTAGTAAACCCTATAAATAATGACCAGTCCTTATAGTATTGAACAATTGACAAATTACTGTGATGTCATGGTTAGCGAGCCAGCTTGCCTCCATGTAATCAAGGACAAAAAACAGTTTGAACAACAACAACAACAACAATTTTAAACACACACACACACACACACTAACTATCACCGCCATGCTCACACTATTATAAAGCTAGGACCAGACTCGATGCTCTCATAAACGGCCAAATCATTAAGTTGCGTACGCATCCTCTCTGTAAACTACAAGATTACAACAACAGCAGAACTGCAGAACCTAAATCTGCTTGTTTAATAACTATAGCTCTGCAGTTCTTAAGATTTTTGAGGGCCATAGTTTCCAAGCTGCTCAAATTACTGTAATTGCGTCTATTTTCTCATCCACAGCAATAAGTCTAGTGTCCATTCCCGCCTACAACTTGAGAAATACCGCAATCATATTTGCATATATTCCCAGACCTAAGTCATAGACAGCAAAATGTAGCCTTTATATACTGCAAGGATCTGTCGTATGGAATAAAATCCACTCGTGTCTGCTAGAAGAGACAGACAAAACAGGGGAAACATCATGATACATGCAGTGATAAGTTGGAGTCGCGATTTGGAGTAACTTGACTCTTTGACTCTTTGATGAAGGGCCTTCGCTCGAAACGTTAGATTTTCTACACACTATATTTCTGTAGTGCACCAACCTTGTTAGAGTATTTGATTTACATATATAGCAGGTTACCCTGTATATAAATATATTATTCTTGCAATACACATCAATGCCTGATCAATGTATCGCTCTATTGGAGGCTACCCCTCAATTATCTATTTAGTATCCTGTTCCTTTGTCGAGCAAGGATCACTTTGTCACGATATCTTACTTTGTTTTTCTCTCGAGGTACACAACCTTTCAACGTCAAAGATAATGTGAGTATAATAAAGCTCTCAGATCATATCACTCGCTATCCGACACTTAAACTTTCTAACAAACCACAAAACAGAAATTTTACATGTTAGAACATGTTAAAGGTGCTGTCCAGTCCGTTCTGCGCATGTCCACGTTTCTGTTTACATCGTTTGTTTACATTGCGTTATATAAACATTGAACATGAAGTATTGCGGATTTTTTTCACACGCTTGAGCTTTTCCGCCTAAAAAGCGTGTTATAAGAAGCTGTTTGGTTCCTAAATGTGGATAATATATCAAACTACCACTCGTGCCTTCACCACATTTAACGAATACTCGCTTTCGAACTGTCTCAAGTCTATTCCGTTAAAGTTTGTTGATACATGCGCAGAACGGACTGGACTGCACCTTTAAGTATAGATAAACTAAAAGCAAGGTGCACCAGCATGTGGTCGATCAGGTGAAAACGCAAAATAAGTTTGTGACTTATTGGATGAGCTGGGTTGGGATAAACGTGAACACAGGAGAATATTAAGACAACTTCAAAAACTCATTAATAATTCAAGAGCAAACTGGCCTATCATCTCACGTAAATCGCTCACGTGCATCGTGTTCTATACCACATAAAACACCATCATTCTTGAAAGCCCGGGGGCGGACTTTGAAATCGGTGCCAGGGGGAAGCGGGGCTGATTGTAGTTTGACCTCATTAGTATTCTCTATATATAGAATACTAATGAACATGGCATTTTATATAAAATTGTCATCCTAATACGAGAAGTCCAACGAGAAAGCAAAAATATTCAAGCCAATTTCAACGAGCTACCTGCCTATATTTTTTAATTTACTAGAGAGAACCACCTAACAAGAAACCTAACAATGTGAATGTGATACGATATATAATAAGTACAATGAATAAGTCAGGACAAACATACATGAACAACATAACTTTATAACATTGCTAACAAATTTGAAAGCGTACCTTCCTCGGTGTGGGATTTTTAGTCAAAACCGAAGCTACTTGAAGCCTCTTGATTTATCTAATATGCTCTTCGTTAAAATAGTGTGATAAATAAAGGCAGAAAACCTTTCTCGAGAAAACAGGTTCCTGACTTGTTCCATTCGAACCATTTCTATGTCTTTGAAGATTCTTAAACCCGCTCTAAAACGCGAAGTGTTGACTGTTGTAGAATTTGATTCTTCTGCAGTAAAAACAACGACATTCAAATTTTCGTCAAATTGCTGACAGGTCTCGAAATTGAATGAA